>JASFAT010003865.1:0-16167 GCA_031353405.1 Baronia brevicornis | reverse complement strand
ATCGAAATAGAAAAGCATCATGTCTGCTCTATACCCCACTAGGGGGACTAAGAACTCAAAGAGAGAAGACAAATTATTATTTAAAATACTGGTAAATTATATCTCTTAATAAAAGTTAGGTAAAAACGAAAAGTATTTTTTTTAAACTGACTTAAAATTTTTAAACGTTAACAAATATCAGCTTTTATTATGATTTCAAAATAAAAATTATTAAATATTTATGTTAAAATCAACTTTTACTTGACAAATTTTTCCAATTTTTGTAATGAATTGAATTTATTTAATTTTATTCTTTTTAGTTTCTTATGTTCAATTAGTAACTAAAATTGTAATTTACTTTCGTTTCTGTGGATTGAAATAATTTATTTTCTAAATTATATTATATAGTTTAAATTTCTACTACAAAACCAATTATTTAAATTAATAACTTAACAATTCAACTTTATCAAATTGTACTCATTTTAACACTGATATTCCACCATACATGTGGAATCAAAATAGCCGTCTCCAACATCTATGTCTTTATTTGGGAAATTTTCGAGTCTCTTTTTTTTCATATATCCAAATTACACAACTCATATTACTATATTCTTTAAACTATTATCGACAATTATAAATATTTATAACCTATTATTATATTTTATTTTATTATTTATTATTATATTTTAATCATACAGAGCAATGTTTATAATCAAGATTACTAAAACATAGACAAAACCACAAAAAGTAAAACAAAAAGAAATAAAAGGTGTAGTAAAATAAAACAATAAAAAATAAAGTAAAATAAAACAATAATGAAGAATCGATTCTCCGGAACCGCATTCCAAACGTGTAGTCAACTAACTGTTAAATTTGTCATGTCATGAGTATCTTATTTTTATCGATTAAAAATTGTAAATATTGAACCTATGGCCAGTACTAGAGACACGTATCAAATAGAAAGTATCGAAACTGTACTCATGCGTAGTATCGACAAAAAGTATCGTACTCATAAAAGTATTGATACTTTTGTTTCCTAATTTGGTAGGCTAATGAGCAGACAACCACACGTAATGACATCAATGATAGTCAGTTCAGTTTCAGTACAACAAATAAATGGTACACAAATATAAATTATAATTACAATAATAAAACAAACTCACAAATCAGATGTCAAGTCACAAATCAAAACATTTATTTAAAATATTAAATTATTTATTTATTATCATAAGCACAAATAATTGAAGTACCCAATCCTCCTTTTTTATTGTAAAGGAGGGCAAACGAGCGAGCATGTCGCCTGAAGGAAAGTAATCAATGCCGCGCATAGACATCCGTTAAGTGTTACTGGCGTTTTAGGTATATGTAGGCTTGATTTTTGAAGGTGCTAATGTCGTAGTGGTTCAGAAAAATCGCTGAAGGTAGCCAGTTCCACAGAATAGTGGTGCGTGGAAAGAAGTTTCGGTAGAAGTGCACCGTACTGGATTGCCACTCATCCAAACGGTGGAAATGAAACATCGTGGAATCCGATGGCAGGAATTATTCCAAACACGTCCTCAGAGTATCCTCATGTTAAAAGCGCTAAAAAATGTTGAGAGATGAAATATCCCTCCCTACTGCTAGAGAATCAAGCCGATCAGTGAGATCTTGGTTATCGACGATTCGGATTGCACGACTTTGTATGCGTTCAAGTGGAATAAGTTGATATTGGGGAGCCTTGGCTCATAGATGAGAACAGAATTCCATTCCTTCGTACAATCGCTTACAAATGAAAGTTTATGCTGTAGCTCTACATAGGCTGTTTTGGTGACAACCGATTTCGGTTTTTCGTTATGGTACTTTTTGACTTAGAAATTAACGTTTAAAGAGCACTTACGACGCAAGAATTGATATTCTCATGCCAACTTGCTTAGTTTTGGGAAAACAGCTTTCATATCTTTCCATCATTACTTTTAATTAAAAGTCTGCTGAAGTAGAATGTAATTGCTAGGCTAGATGGGGTTATCCTAGGGTTAAATTTTAACGGGAAAATACCCAGTTCGGGGTCCACCTGGTTCTATCACGAATTCCAACCTATATGCATATATGTATTGTTTAAATAAATAAAATTAAAAAAATTAAATAAGTTATAAAACCCGCAGAAAAGTGTCCCAGGTTCGATACGATACCTGTCAAAAAGTATTCATTGAGTAAAAGTATCTGATACAAAAGTATTGGTATCAAAGTACTCGATGCCACAGAGTATCGATACTTTTCTACGTTTTTAGTCAGTACAGTATTAAATGAAAACAGTATAAAAAAGAAATGTAGGACCTTTCCCGCCAACTTACACTTACGTAGTGTTTTTATTTCATTTTTATAATCTTATATTAGCATCAGTTATATTGTTTAATTGTGGTGACGAATACATTATAGTTCGATTAAGGCGTGAAGTGAAGTAATATGAAATAAATGCGTGTATCGTGACTTTTTAAGTTGATTAAAAAAGTCAATAGAAAGTTTTCGTTGAATAACCATCATTTTATCAAGACAACGTGACAAGCTGACTAGACATTTCAAAACATTTCATATTATTCCATTTTACTTGACACTGGCATAATAGTTTTAATTAATTGACATCAAAGAAAAGAAATGTAGGACTTTTCCACCAACTTACAGTGACGTAGTGTTTTTATTTTATTTTTATAATCTTATATTAGAATCAGTTATATTGTTCAATTGTTGTGGCGTATTTTACAATATAGTTCGATTAAGGCGTAAAAGTGAGTATGAAATAAATGCGCGTATCGTGACTTTTTAAGTTGACTGAAAAAGTCCATAGAAAGTTTTGGTAGAATAGCCACCATTTTATCCAGACATTTTTTTATCATACATTTCAAGATACTTAATATTATTTTAATTTACTTGACACTGGCATAACAGTTATAAGTAATTGACATCAAAGAAAAAAAAGTAAATGGTGGCTTTGATGACGAACTGACATATAGTAGCAATCTAAATATTAGATAATTGTTGTATTGCAAATTTGCATTTGCATTGCAACAAAGATAATATAACCGCTACACTTTTGATTTACAATTGCAACTTTCTAAGTTTCATTTAACACTTATTAAATATTTAACAGTGAATTTAAGGTTATATTATGTATTCATTAAATCTTTAATAAACACAAATACGTAAACTGATAGACGTGGTTAGTTTTACTTTATTTCAATTGATTGTCAAATATTTATTTGAGGATATTTAGTATTTTAAAATTTTTCTAAATGGAAAATCAACACAAACAACGTCATAATGTTGATAATGCGCAAGATTCCCCCATTTATTCAAGATTATTTATAGTTTGTGAAAGAAAATTAACTGAGGATCAATTTCAAACTGCTTTTTCTGAATTCGGTAGTATTGAAGACATACGAATTCCTCGTGACTACAATACTGGAGAGCTTAAAGGTATAGTCTTTATTAAGTTCTCTAAAACTTCGGAGGCTGCTACAGCTTTAGAAGAAATGAATGGCAAAGTTCTGCCAAATGCTAGTCGACCATTAAGAGTGATGGTAGCAGCTAACCGCTCAGACATTCAGTCTGATGATCATGACGAGGAAAAGTACAGGAGACTATTTATTAATGTCCCTAAAGTAACCACAGAAAATGATATAGAGGCCCATTTTGGTGAATTTGGTTGCATAGAATCGGTACTCATACAAAAAGACAGAAGTACAGGGGAATCAAAAGGCTTTGCATATGTAAAGTATAGAAAATTTTCTGAAGCTGCTTGTGCCTTTGAACAGTGTGACAGAAAATACAGAGCTATCTTTGCTTCACCAAAAGGTAATAAGAGACGTTTAGAAACATCATTTGAGAGTAACATAAACTCATTAGCTATGACCTCCAAGAATGTGCAAACCTCATTTATGTCAATGATGGATGTTCGACCAAGGGGATTTACTCGGATACATTTTATGTGTTCCCCATATTTAACTCAAATCCATGTAAGAAGACTGTTTGATATAGTACCAGGGATGATTGACTTTCATTTTTCAATTGACTGGGTTAGTAACTTTGCTAAAGGCATGGTGCAATATTCTAATCCAATTTCTGCAACATATGCAGTTGAGAAACTAAATAAATTTGAATATCCACCAGGTGCAAAAATTTTTGTTAAACCCGATAGTTCCCAATTTGACCATCATGAACAAAATTATTCACATATGCCTCAAGTAATTAACAATTTGAAAAGTGCTATAACATCTAGTGCTAATTCTCCTGCCCCAGACTTAGCACAACTTGCTGAAGCTATTGCTGAAGCTTCTAAATTGATAAAAATGGCAACTGCTGGTGTTTCAGATGACAATATTCCTGACAGTACAGATTTGAACTATTGCAGTGTAAAATTACCCCCTCCTCGACCATTGGCTGACATAGACAGTGCTGTAGCAAAACGGTGTTTTCTGGTATGTAAGCCTCAACCTCCCCCATTAACGGTATTGCGTGACATTTTCTGTAGATTTGGAAACCTTATTAATGTGTACACATTACCTAACAAAACTGTTGGTTATGCTCGTTACTCGACTGTACAGTCGGCAGATGAGGCAATTAGAAAATTACATGGCGCAGAGATTTGTGGCGTCCGCATTAAAGTAATGGAAGCAGAAGAAGAAGCCCCAGCTAAGAAATTGCGATATGACTACTGACTTACCCCTGAAGAATGACAGACTAGACTTGCCCTCTCAAGACATCTGGCCGACTTCAACTGACTACAAATAATCTGTGTTATTTAGTTTTGACAAATAAACATTTTTACTATGACCAAATTATTAATATTTTGACCTTATTAAAGACCTTTTAGATGTTAAAAATATGACTATGACATATAAGGAAATAGGCTGACTGCAATATTGAAACTTCTTCCTATATTTTAAGAATATAAAACATTTATTAATTTCAGTTGTGCATCATCATAAACAATACTGGCAGTTTACTATCCATAAATATCCCCTAACATGGATCATTGAGTCTGACCTTTGGCATCTCACACAAGTTTCAGCCAGCCACTCTGTCCAGAACAATGATCTATCTGACTTAGGAGAATGATTTTGATGATGAATATTTCTATTAGCTTCTTGATGATTACTTTATATCCACGATTATTGCTGGGACTTCTGCTCATGGAGATGACTTCTCCAGTTATTAGCTTCCACTTTGGAAGTGTACAGATTTGGTGTTAAATAGCTTCACATCATTTCTAGATGTAGCCATGCCAAATAATTATATTTAATGTTACACAAAAAAGTAAACTTGTACAAGAGTAGATTTATGTGTTGGGAAAATGAGATAGTAATTGGTGATATAGTTTTTTACATATCGGATGATATTATAATACAGTTAATTATTTATGTACATCGGATAGCTAGCTTTCATTTACATTGTCTGGATTCAATTTCCAGTATGGGATTTTTATAAGTAGAAACTAAAAAATTCGAATGATTGTTCATTAAAATTCATACTTTATTGCGCACACAGCCTTTGTCCTAAATTGTAGAAATAATTGACAAAATTTAGTAAAAATTAAGTAAAATTACGATTCTAACATGGCTTGATCTATCAATGGGAGTAATTCATTCTTGTATAATGGATGTTTCTCGCCATGTGTTATTTTTAATATACTTTCAGCTAATTTCAACTGGTTGAAAGCATTCAGCAGATCCATCTTGTAGAGTAGAATTTTACCATACTTCAAATGTAAAAGACCTAGTAATGGATGCCTTTCGCCATAATAATATCTGAAATTTAATAAATGAAAACACATTAGTAAATGAAATACTAATTAGATATAGTGAAGCCAAACTGGACAATATTAGAGATTTAATGAAAGGGTACATGCAAGATTTAATATATATATTTTTATGGGATAATAAGGCAAACATGTGTTTATCACCAGATAGAAAGCAATCAACGCCGCTCATAGACATCCATATTGCCATAGACAGCGCAGAAGCATTGGTATAATGATATTAAAGGAAATATGTATAGTTTGCTGGTCAATGATAAATATTTCACATGATTTAAATTGGGTTAGTTGTGTTGGGAAAACAATGGAAGAGAAATACTTACTTGAAACACGGAATTAACTTCTCAGCATAAATGCAGGCTAGTTGCCATAGCTGAACTTGTATCAGAGCATCAAATGCATGGTCCAATGTCTGTGCATGCAACACATTCAACGGATGTAGGATACCTTCATGTTTTTCAATACAATATTTGCATACATCAACATCTGATGGGATAGTTAAGAATTTATTCTTTTTAAAATAATTGCATAAAATAATTAAATGATTAGGGGCCATCCATTGAGCCTATCCAAATTATTTAAGTTTGTTCTTGATGAAGTAATACAAAGATTTCTATTAATATTAATAATATACATATATTCTTTATATAACTTTGACTGTTAAAGCAAAGTTCTATTAGATATAGAACATCATCAACCACAACCTGTGGCAGTCCACAGCTGGACATAGGCCTCCCTCAAGAAGCGCCACCTAGCCCAATCTTCGGTTTTACGAATCCAGTCTTTTCCAGCCGCCTTGCGCAGATCGTTGCACCATCTAGCATGATATGCAACAAAATTTTCTTCTTTTGATTGAGTAGACACATATTTCTTGATAGTCCTAGGATTTCCAAATGTCACTCTAGTCGGATTGTCTACAAAAAATATCATCACTCCTCCAAGGTTGAGCGAAAACTGAAAAGGATACATGCCACTGAGCTATTCTTTATATTCTTCAAATGTAACTCGGTGAACTCCATAGCTTTTTTGAAGTTTTCAATGTGTTTATTTGTACATTTAGTTCCACATGCATCACAATGATAATCATTTTCTAATACACCATTCCAGCTTTGAGAGTCGTGACCATTGCTCAAACTAACGCTGGTTTCTTTTGATTCTATGCCATTCGTTTCAACCATTGGTTTTCGCTGCAACTCACAGTTTTCTTTCCATGGAATATTAACTGGATTTTCACATTTATCATTAAGGCACTTAGCAGCATGCACCATTTTAAGTTGCGTTTCATCTGGAATGTCAAATATTTAAACATAAATGTACTATATGAATAACATATTCACAATCATTCAGTCAAAACTGTTATTTAAGACTAGAAAACAAGCCTGCAGTCTGCTGCTGGCATTGCTCTAGCTTTCTTTTCAGGTTAATTTAAACTGCCATCAATCGCTCGTCACAGCCTCATTTTTTATTTAGCAAGTAAAACATTTAGATTAATTAAATGGTTGAGTTACAACATGTGCATACATCACATGTTCCAGTGGATGTATTGAGATTGTAATATGTTTTACGATAATTGATAAACTCCATGTTATATACTTTAATCTATAAAATAAAACGATATTGATGATTTTATAATTTAAAAGCTGCATTTAAAGTTTTTGAAATTAATCAAACTGTTTGATGTACCAGTAGGATGATAAAACAGTCAATTCGCGTTCATTCAATAAAATAAAAATAAGATAGCGGATTACAGAAAAATAATTTCCATGTACATACTGTAATGGATACTTTTGTATTCTTTGATGGCAATTAGTTATGACTATTTTGCCAGTGTCAAGTAAAATATAATAATATCAAATTTCTTAGAATGTACCTACTAGTTAGCTTGTCACGTTACGTCTTGATAAAATGGTGGCTATTCTACCAAAACCTATGGAGTTTTTCAGTCAACTTAAAGAGTCATGATACACGCATTTATTTCTTATTCTTCACTTATATGCCTTAATCGAACTATATTGCATAATACGCCACGCCAATTAAACAATATAATTGATATATATGATTATAGAAATGTAATAAAAACACTACGTCACTCATGTAAGTTGGCGGGAAAAGACATTGATACTTTTATTTATCTTAATTGCTTCTATTAAAAATAATAAAACAAACAGGTTTGAAACAGTAAACAGGTTGTAAACTTGTTATTTTTATAAAGTTCGATAATGCTAAAGGTTAAATATAAAATAAATTATTGTTTTTCAAAACAATAGAACTGAATTGTCATGCTGCCCTCGCGGGTACTAGAATAGTGATTATGTAGTTTAGTGAAACTATCTGTACTATTTCGAAATCCAGTAATACAAGTTATTAAGATTCCCGTTATAAGTTCTCGTCCACGTGCCGTCCACGTATCACCAGAATACTTGTTAACCATTCCAACTAAGTTAATACCGATTGGGCTAAGAAAATATGGTTAACATCAATAGTCCAATGGTTGAAATAATAGAATCCTAACTAACTGAACGACTGCTACAAACAATAACAAAAGCCAATTTATTTCGAGTGAAATTTATAAAAACCTAAAAATTTAACATGCGTTGCGTATTTCGTTTTTATTTTCTTCAGCATTAAATAAAGGAGAAAACAAAGTATAGGAAAGAACGTTCAAGAAAGTAAATTGAGATGTGAAAAGTTAATCTAAAGAAGATACGAGAAGGCATGCGACTCCTATAATAAATTAGTATGCACATCTAAAGCATTTACCCATGCACCTGTCACACTCGCACAGGAAGTAATAGTTCTGCAGCAATTCCGTTTGCCTCTCGTAAGGCGTCTTCATTAACTCAATATATGATATTCGAATCTGGAATAAGATACAAGTGCATTCTCAAACTTATGAAAGAAATGCCTAATAAATGTAAAATAAAATTCTTAAATATTTCATGAGAAAAAATGAAGATGTATGATAGGCATTTATAGAAGAAGGAGGCAAACAAAACAAAAAGATATATATATATATATATATATATATATATATATATATATATATATATATATATATATATATATATATATATATATATATATATATATATATATATATATATATATATATATATATATATATATATGCACGTACTTTTAAATCGTTTTTTATTATAATTTTCCACCAGTCTCGAAAATCAATTTTGCTGAAAAATGGCATAAAAATCCGACAGTTACTCATTAACTGTCAAATTTGTTAAAAAAGTATGAAGAATATTACTGAAATATAAAGCAATAAAAATATACATAATCAGCCATGACATTAGCTTAATTCACAAATGAGAGGAATATTCCTCTGGATTTCACTGCTGATTGATTACACTGATATCGCTCCTATATTTCTTATTACAATGAAAGTCATATTAGTTATTTAACGATCGTCCTTTCGTTGACCAGAGCAGATATCCTTGTATTGTGATACATATAAAATTACTAAACTAATCGATGGAGTATATACATACCTGATTCCAGTCTAGGCGTGGCATGTCCTTGAGTGCTCTTATGTTGATAGTCTTTCCGTCGAAAATGGCTACAGCGTTCGGATTGCAACTATGGTCCAAAATTGACGACGCTAAATATATACCAGTACCGATTGAATTCATGTCCATATCACATATGGTGAAACTGTTTATAACCATCTGAAATTAAGCAGTTATTTTAACTATTAATAAAAAAAACTTTCTACCCCTTTTTAAGGACATTACATGCACGGATTTGACATACTTAGCTAATGCACATATTTATAAAGAGTGCAGAAACACAATATAAAAATAATGAATTACGGTCATACTGGACGACCAGTAGTTTTAAATAATCGAGAAGACAACAGGTATATTTTAATAAATCTCACCCTTATATAGGGAAAGCACCTGAAGTGTCTTTGCTGATGCAGATATCTTAGAGCAGCGGGGATTATGTATAGATGACCTACTTTCTTGTTCTGTGGCGGATTTACACATTTTCTGCCAATAAGCTTTAGAATTCAACAACCTAATTCACAATCATATTGATATTTTTTTAAAATATATTCACTCATCAATACGGTTGATGATGATGCTAAAATTTAATTATGTTAAGAAACTTTTTCTATACCTTATTACTTCAAAGACAAATGAAACATTAGCCCCAAATAGCCGTTCCTTAAATCTGCCGCCCTAGCCTCCAGCCTACTCAGTTAGCTGGTAAATCCGCTACTGTTCTTGTTTGTTTATTTCTTTAATAAATAAGCAATTACTTACCCTTCCATACATTCCCATAAGTTCGACAGTGTTTGGCAGTGATAGGTTCTTGAGAAATTCAAACAGCACCACACAAAGAGACGTGAAGTGATCCATTCTTTTTTTATCTTTTTTTAAATTGGGATAATCTGAAAATATTTTTAAAGTATTCTTAAACCAATCGAGACATACGAACTCGGTTTCGATTGTAAGTAAATATTCATAAATAAATAACCATTCTTGTAAATAAGTAATGATGTGTATGATAATTTGATGTCTATGAAATTAATAAAAGCCGGTCCTGCTTGAGACGAGCTATTAATCTAGAGGAGGCAATTGAATTACACTTATTGCCTCCTCTAGATCAATAATATCTATAAAGGTGTTAGACAGGGATGTGTAGCGTCACCGTGGCTTTTCAACCTTTTCATGGATAGTTGCCTGACAGACCTGAAAGAGAGTCAGTGTGGCTTAAGAATGAATGGAGTACTCATCAAATGCCTCTTATATGCTGACGATCAGGTGCTGCTAGCTTCGTCGGAAAAAGAGTTGCAGGAGATGATGAACATAATGCATGGAGCGTTAGAAAGGAAAGGAATGAAGATGAATGTTAGCAAGACGAAAGTGATGGTTTTTGAAAGGGAGGACACTTCGACGCAGTGTGAGGTGCTGATTGCAGGAGAAAAAGTTGAGCAAGTGAATGAGTTTATATATTTGGGGTCACTGTTTACAAGAGATGGAAAATGTGAAGGAGACATTGAAAGACGAGTGAAAGTTGGTAATCAGGTTAACGGAGCCCTGCACTCCTTTATGAAAAGTCAGAATGTGTCAAAAACGGCCCGACTGGTGGTTCATCAGGGGGTGCTTGTTCCGACGCTTATATACGGTAGTGAAAGTTGGGTTTGGCAGAAGAAGCATGAAAGCAGACTGAATGCGGTGGAAATGAGAGCATTAAGAAGTATGTGTGGTGTAACCCTGAATGATAGAATAAGAAATGAAGATATAAGAGAGCGATGTGGAGTAAAAGAAGGTGTTGTGACAAAAGTAGAAAAAGGGATGCTTAGATGGTTTGGACATATAGAGAGGATGGATGAAAGACGATTGGCAAAAGAAATTTACCTTGCGAATGTGGATGGAAGGGCCGGAAGAGGAAGACCACGAAAAACGTATCTTGACCAGATTGCTGAACTTTTTAAGAAAGGCCAGGTCAAGAGTACCCTCAACCGGCGGGCTTGCATGAGGAGAATAATGAGTGTGGAGGAAGCAAGGGAAGTATGCCGAGATCGTAGCAGATGGAGATCTGTGGTCTCTGCCTACCCTTACGGGAGACGGGCGTGACGATATGTATGTATGTATGTAGATCAATAACTCTTCTGAATCAACAGCAACATTTTTGCTTCGAGTTGTGTGGAAAACGCGCTCTATTTAAATTCAATGGAGCATCGGTATATGTATAGGTAAGTACCTACCTCCAGATTGAAACTTCCTTTCAACCAATTTGAATGGTTTATAAGTTGAATATGGTCTGGCGGTATGTTCATAGGGAGGCGGTAATCGAGAACCTTGTGAAGTCTCCCCATCATTGCCACTAGTCACATAAATTTTATTTTTACTTATGTAATAATTTTTGTAGAAAGCAAAAACTAACAAACTACTAATCTAAGGACTTAACGTAAACTATTAACTAAAGATGAACAGTCAAACTTACTTTGCTAAGATCCGCGGACACTTAGTAAAGTTTATAATGGATTTTCCGAAACTTTATAGTGGATTTCCGGAAAGTAACACGTGACTCCTTCGGTTAACTATAAACTTACGTGACATTAGATCCTTCCACATCCGAAACGACTTCGTGGAGTAAAATGATTTGTATGTCAGACCGTCTCCCCGGCTCAATCGATTGATGATTTTCGCTAGTGTGCGAGCGCCATCGGGAATAATCTTGGGCGCTACTTGTTTCAAATTTGCACACTCCCACTGAAAATGAACATTGATATTTAATAATTATTCTGTTTTTTCTAAAGCTATATATGTTGTGCACTCTGTGCAAAAAAGATTCAATAAATAAATATCCATTACTGGTCACGATCCTCCCCATTTCTGAAAGAATAAACATTAACCCACCGCGCTTAACTAGAGCAAATTGGTGGGACCCCCAGACTGGGAGTAAATAACTGTAAGTGCCATATATTACTTATACCACATAGTACTTCAAAAGTGGCACCTTCGACACAGTCAATGATGCACATCAAATTAATAAATAGCATTATTCACACAAACATAGGCTAGCCCATGTAGCGCCCGTGTGCAATCATACGCCTCTCCATACAAATCAAATAACAAATAGTTAATTATTTGTTTTTTACGGGATGGATGAATGGTTTTTAAGGGATGGAAGGCGATCAAGCTTTACCTTGCATTCATCATCGCCCATAAACCTCTGTAACACCATAACGATTGCAGAATCATTTTCGGCCTTTGAGAAATGTGGCACCTTTCTTTTGTAACTTTAGGTAACCGGAAAAACACAGGATTATTTTTGAAGGTTCCAATCTATAATAGTTTCGACTCGGAAATCCCGCTTAAGATATTTAGTTCGACAGAGTGTTGTTGCATAGAAAGAACTTTCGAGAAAAACTCAGTACTAGTAATAATAGCCATTTATCCCAGATGGTAGGGATGAGACCTGTCTTTGCGGCGAATTGTGTGGTAGTGATATGATGATACAAATGGTAAAATATGCTAAGATCTAAGACATCCTTCCCCAATACCAAATAATCTAGCTGTTCTAATAATCAAAGTTCAAATCAGTAAACGTTTTACAGGAATAACAAAAACTTGATTTTTTTTTTTCATAATTTAAGAATATTTTATAAAACCATTCTCACTTTAGATATATTAAACGAGGTAAATACAAAGTAATAAATCGGATAGGCCGCAAAAAAATATGTCGGGTAAGAAAACATGGTTTTCAAAGTTATAAATTTTGATATTTAGGCAAATTTTATTATTTTGACTAGTGTCTTATTCCCAGTTTAGCAACAGCCGCAAACTAAATAGATACGTTTTTCTATCTGACATAACATAGTATTTCTCGTATTTAAAAATATATGAACGTGAACACGTTTCAAAATTATTCGAACCTGAGCTGGCATCGTTCCATAACATTTTTGGGACTGCTCAAACTGTATTGAATTATCTTTTTTATCACAGAACTAGTACAATTGAATCGTTTTATTTTATGGAAGCGACGGGCAAACGAGCCTGATGATTAGCGACAAGCGCCATACATGGAAATCCGCAATACTGAGGGCACCAAATATGCGATGCCTTGCCGATGTCCTTAGAGTAAGGAGTGAATAATGGGTGAGAACGATCACATATCAAAGAATTTGGTATTATGAGCAGGCAGTTTTAATATTAAGTTTTCAGGTGTTTTCAAACACCTTGAATGTTAGTCATTGAGAAATTTTGTATTTCTTTTGATAAGAAGTCTGTGAGAGAGGCGAGTCTTGTGATAAGAGGGTCAACAACAAAACAATCACACGTCTATCTTCTATCAGGCAGTACCACACCCTCAAGCAACATCATCATCAAATAGTGGCATTTTTAGTACCGGAAATTACATTTGAAATGTTAAGAGGAAGTCCGGAATTAACAAAAAATGTGCTAAAGTTAAGACTTTGAATATAATAAGAAATAACTTCGTTATTTCTTGATGAACTATGATTTGACGAATAACTGTTTTAAACACAGTATATATTGTTTCAAATATAGTATCTGTATAGTATAGTAATTATGTAAAATGGAGTGCGTTTCGCTATCAAAATTAAAAGTTTGGCGAGTATATTAGTATTAGTACCTTTGTTTGTAAATATTTTTAAATAATAAATAAAAAAAATTCTGTAATGCCGCCGCGTTTCGTAAGGTGAGTGCAAGGATCCAGAGACCTTAGTTATTTCTCTTTCTTTCTTATTACTTCTCCCATTATTATTACTCCTTTTCCCCCTTCACATTAGATACTTCAAGGCCCCTCATTATTCACATTCACACACCTTAGGGTATAAGGTTGACAGGACGGAACAGAAGGAGAGTTGTGCTGAATTGGCTGCCAATCTTTGCTAGTCAGAGAGGGACTATAAGAATAGAAAAATATAAGGGTCTTCCCCTTAAGTTAGGCAAGGCTCTACAATGCCCTTAGTGCCACAGATACGATAGTGCTTCGTGGGCTCAGCTGTATACCATCAGGTAGGCTATAACTTCAATAAAAAAAAAACACACACAAAACACTTTGAAATATGTCTTCAAACTCATTGATAAAACAATGTACTACACTTACAAAATTAAAACATCAAATGTAACAGCATTGAATGGGAAATGGCAAAGAGCCACGAATTGTACAACTAGTGTATTAAACGCAAATGAAAGAAATTACACGTATATTCCGTCACGTATTAATTTAATACGTATTATAAATTAACACGATTCGGACCACGTGGAGCATAATTTTTTTTTAAATACCATTTTTTTTGTTTAAAGCAGTCTAGCATTTTTTTATTATGACTACAATTCTTGTTTACCATTCCATCTAAGCTAATAATGCTTGTGCTAGATTGATTCACATCAATAGTCCAGTGAAAGATACAAACTCACGACATTAAGATTTTAAGGCCGAGGCTTACTGAGCGCTACTGCTTTACAACTGTATTGTTTTTTCTCACATATGCCGTACAATATGTAAAATAATGCTAAATTCATAACAATCATATAGTTTTAAACGCATAACACAACAAATCAATAAATATATTTTTTTAGGAATTATTTTAACAAACATGCAACCTGAATGGAAAATCTTCAAAAAACAGTCTGGCACGGAATTTCTTCATGTTGTTTCTCGGTTTATATAGTTAAATGCAACAAAATTACTCAGGTAAAAATAAATAGAAGTTTTTTAATTTATGCTGGTGACAGTTAATCTCCAATATTATATGGAATTAATAAATCAAAACTTACTTGTGATAAAACATTACATGTACATACACCTAGAGTCGAAATAAATACCTATAGGCATTTATTTCGACTCTAGGTGCTCTGCCAATGCACCTTGGACAAGCGTGGTGAGTTAATGTTTATTTAATACTAGTCTTGCCTAGTTTGACATTTATAGGCTGTAAAAAAATCAACCAATCGCAACAATCCATTGGGGTTGGTAGATGAATTGAGGATCACAGATTGGTATGATTACATATATAGTTGTTGCTAACCATCCACGGGTGTTTGCTTTCATTGTCTCCTAATACCACATTCACAGAAAAAAATGGTATGGCCCTATTTAATGGTGGGAATTGAATCATAGTGACTAATAATCAATTGTTTGCTATTATTCCTTTTAGTATTTAAAAACAGACACACACACATTATATTAAGACTGAATGGTCTAAGGAGCGTCAGCCAGTGATTTCTTTATGTTAGAGTTAGTATATGTAAACCCTTAGGCAGTAGATATCTCTTTTCTCCCAGGAATATGATTTTAATCTTGACTATTTGATATTAAATTGTACGATCAATTATTTGACATTAAACAATTAATATATAGCTACTTCTATGTGATTTCACGTTTTTTTTTAAATATATTTAGAGGGGATCTAATAGAAAACCTCAACTAAAGTTAATGCAAATTGTTGAGTTTGCATCTTTCTCCATTTTTAAGTTCAAATTACAATATCTTTTTAAATCTTGAATGTTCTCATTGGTTTGTTGCTTCTTTTGTTATTTTAATTAGCTATATATCTATTAAACTTTAAATACTTATTGTTATTAAATCATTTCTCTCTCAATCATTCTATATTTTTTTTCTAAATAGAAATTCTGAATAGCAAATTATTAAAATATAGTACTTACCTTATGGTCATTCCAAGCATCTTTCTGACATACACGTCCACAGTAGTGCACAAATTGACATCCAGAACATTTAAGCACTTTGCCCCTGAAATAAATATTTAATATTCTTATTGCAAAAAAAGTAAAGTAAAGAAGTCAGTAAAGTAAAGAAAAAAGTAGAGAATTTATTAAGAGCAGTATTTATATAATTAAGTTGACTGAACAGGTATCACTATTTATTTTATCATTTCTTAATATTAC
>JASFAT010003308.1:0-131913 GCA_031353405.1 Baronia brevicornis | reverse complement strand
TTTTTTGTATGTTTATAATGGTACTCTCGATACTGGGAATCGCAGTGTGAGACTGTAAATGCAAAGCGTTATTATTATTTATTTTATGGTTTAATACCCACAAATTTGCGAGAAACATCTTGCATAATATATATTTGAGAATTATAATATTTGTTAATTATAAATTGAATTATAATATATGTTCGGGAATGAATGACTGAATGATAAATGAGGACTTCTTTTATGATCGTTGACTTGAGATAAATTAATATTCCATGATCGCATGATAAACTTGTTACGCCCGGTAAAAGGGTTCGCGCCGGTGAAGTTATATTTTGTAAGATTACACACCAAATTTGATTTTCTTTATCATTTATATTCATACCCGCTTATCAGAATAAGTTTTCCAAATAGAAAAGATTTCTCAGACTTATAAATATTTACTATTTTTTATTTTCTTTCGTGAGAGTTTATATTATTTACCATAATTTGGATAAATGTTTATCCAAATGCCAGAACAAAATTGTTATTTACATACATGCATACATATCGTCACGCCTGTTTCCCGTAAGGGTAGGCAGAGACCACAGATCTCCATCCGCTACGATCCCGGCACATCTTCCTTGCTTTCTCCACACTCACCTATCTTTTTATCCATTCTTCCTATCACATTCATCGAAGGGAAACGGCTCTCCGTTAGTCGCTTCTCGCCCTCGTGGGAATCAGGACGTGATGGGTGGAACACCACGTCGCCGTAATTTTTAACAAATTAGGTTTATTATAATTCGTCATAGTGAATCCGGCGAGCCGTAAGGGAGGATGGAGGTCATCCCCAGCAGTGCCCACCATTCTAAGGTAAGCCACTATAGTACCCGGGGGTGCTCGACTCCGCGGAAGGGAAAAGGATGCAGAAGGTGGGGAAGAACAGGGGAAAGGAAAGATGGATTTAGACAGGATATGATACTACCGCAACGGAAGATAAGGAGTGATACGGTAGTAGCTCAGGAGGCCCGGGTCGCATAGCCGTGTACCAATACCATAACTACCGCACAAGCGGCTAGGCTAAGATAATTCCTGACCTGTTAATTGGATAAACATTTTTATTCAAATACTATAACATATCTGGTATTTGGATGTTTTTATTCACTCAATCAGTACAGCTGTAACCGTCTACTATTTAACATTGGCCGCCGTCAAAATGGAAGGTTATTGGGGATCAAAAATATTTTTATAACTCTAACGCTATATCCCATATACTGGTAATGTTGTCACTCTTCTATGCTACGTTCCATAAAACACTAGGAATATGAATATAAAATGTATGAACTAACAACTGTTCTATGTTTTTTAAAGTATGGTATTTTTGTTATTTGTCCTACTACTAGGGTTAGGGCCATATTTTTATTACTTAGACGCTGTTTTCCACCCTAGTGGGTGGTTAGGGTGGGTTTTCTTCTATAGTCGCCGTCAGCAACATGTGACAATTGTGTGGCTCTATTCTATGTTGGGTTCCATACAGCAAAAGGAATATGAGTATCCAATGTATGAAATAACAAGATACTATAGGGTATGAAATAACAACTGTTTTTTTAAGTTTCATCTTTTTATAGCTCTTATATGTCTCATTACGAACTATGGTCGGGGTCACCCTAGAAAGAATGGTTTTTAAAAGAATGGTCATCAACTTACTACACTTATCCAGCGCGGATTAGCGGGGTACCTACAGTTGGAATAAATAACTACAGGCTATACACATATTCATCCTGTAACTTAGCCACTGACTCAATTAGAGAAATATCTTATTTTTGCGTTATAAAAACCTAATTTCAACAAAGTATCAGAATACGGACGTAATACTCAAGACGTTACGATAACTACAAGCAATAAAAAGTCCAAACATCACCCTTTATATTTTATGTACAATATAACCTTTTAATTAAGTCAAAATTAATTTTGTACGCTTTATACGAAATAAAGGAGCATTTTATAATATTAAATAACTCGCAGCTACTGCCGTAGTAAAGAGAACAAAGTACAGGGTGAAGTAATATTCAATTTATTTTACTGCATCATGGAGTCCAACCTCTACCTTCGTTCCGTACATCGTGAATCATACAAATTATTGACAAGCCTTACAGTGGAAATTTTATATTATTTTCCTTAAAATTTGTTTTTATTTTTTTTATTTTAATCCATTTAGACACTTAAATTGTACGTTTAATATGTAAAAAGTTGTTAATAATATTGATCAGTAAAAACTTTTTTTATACTACGAGGTAATTGAACGAGAAATTATATCTTAATACAGTAAAAGCTCTTTATTCGCGGGGTATATATTCCATAAATATGCCGAGAATACAGAAACTGTGAATACGGAATGGTAATTTATATGGGATTATAGGGGTTATATGGGATTATACGTTCCTAGGTGACAAAATAAAAAAAAAGAAATATATGAAAACATCAATTGAATTAAAGTTTTTGAACATTTTGATTAATTATCTTAAGGCTAAGGCAATGGTTTGAAGAATTTTTTAATTTTCTCTTGCTTTGCTGTTTTTAAAAGCTCATTCCCTTCAATTCAGACTGATACGCAGCAGTCGCATTAGCAATTTGCCTCTTAAAAATAAGACTTCGTTCCATAGACGGATAAATGTTCATAATAATAAGTCTTCGACGATATCATTTAACTTTAGACAAAGTTGTAATAAGATCTATTTTACTTGTTTTATGAGTCTATTTGATGGCATTTACAAAGTATATTGGGTTGGATACCTATTGGAATGCTTTTATTATTATGTATGTACTTATTAGATCCGCGAATAAAGAAATTTTTAGCCGCGAATATAGGAATTGGATCGCATTTTTTAAATCCGCGAATAGTGAAAACGCGAAGCTTTTACTGTATAATAATTATAATTTTCCAAAAGACTAACTGGTAATTAAGGTAATTTCAAATGTACAATAAAAATAAAAAGATGTTTCTTATATCTTGAAAACAGTATTTTGCTTAAACGTTCAAATAATACGATATTGTGTTAAGTACCTTTACAGAAAGTAAAATGCCTTTAATATATAATTGTTTTGCCATTTTAATTGTTTTTTAGTCAGCATTGTTAATTTTTACCTATAATATTTTAATCCCACTGTTTTCATTCAATTATACCCAAAAGATATGAATTTTAATCTATGCACTAACACTATCTTCCCTAAATGTTTCGTCATGAATACTTCTTCTCTAATTTTAATATTATTTATATATAATATTTTATTATTATTATTTATTACTTCATAAAATGAATGAAATTCAATAAAATGCATATGCAATACGATTGGATGTTCATTAGAACTCAGAGCTAAATTTTTTTAATAATCTCTTTTTCCACTAGATGTGATTCCAAAAAGAAATATGTTTTCCATAATGAACTATTGTACAATGAGTATTTTTTTTATATTTTAGATTGTCCTTTCAACGGCTAAGTTAAAATGGTAGCTGCCTCGTATTGCGTTCAAGGTAGTCAACTCTAGACGCTTGAAATGGTTCCAATTGCTAACAGAATGATGGAAATAATTTTCCTTTGTGTCAATATCTCAGATTTCTTTCAACCCCTAGATAAGCCATTTTAAAAAGTTCTAAGAATATTTTTAAGGCACATAGTGAAAATCTTTTGAAAAAGCGTCCTCAAATGTTTATGTCCTAAAAATGTAACCGAGCAAATGTATCAAGCGACAATAGTTTAAAAGTAATAAACTCCGTTTATAGACATCAGCACTTTTGGTATTGCAACAATACAGAAGCGTTGTCAGCTTTTGAATGCGTAGGCTTTTTGTTTAAAGAAAGTGACGAATCTACTACCACTTTTCAAATCATGGTCATGGATTCAATTCCCGTATGCAATAAAATGTATGGTCTTATTATTCAAGATTGAACAAACGTAGTAAGTTAATATCCCTTCCTCCAGTAACAGGAAGGTCCATGGTGAGACATATATGGATTGTGAAAAAACATTGTCGTATCGGCTCGGATATACCGCTCAATATAATATAAAACCTACTAAATATGTACGTTTTTGGTAGATGTAATGATTGTTACATTTATGGGCGTATTTTATTTAAAATTAGATAACCCGGTGAACCCGTTTCACCTACAATTTATGTGATTATAACTTTTGATCAGCGATTATTAATCATAATTAATTTTCTTTCATCGAGATCAATCTGCTATCTAAATTCATTTTAATCAATACATTCTTAAAAATAACCTTTCATTTTTCCAAAAAAATAATTTAAAATGCAATAAACATTTCGAAATTGCACTAAAAAACGACAGTTTTGTATACACGTTAGACGATAAGATTCTGTTTAGTATTAATCTAAATAAGAGATAATAGGCGAATTGGGAATCGGAGATTAGTTTTTAGAAATTGTTTGATTTAGAGAGTACTTTTAAGAAATTAGTTGAAGGTATGTTACATCTTGTCTTTTACACTAGCTCTTTTAATGGCTATCGAGAAAACTAAAACGAACCTTGACATTGAACCTTGACCTTTGCTGACGATCTTTATTTCACTTATCTTAACATCTCAAAACCTCTTAGACGGGAGTCGAGTATCATAGACAGAACGGATGACTGATAGTTCGCAACAAAAGGCGCGCTAAAGACTGTAGATTTTCTTCTAAGAACATAGTCAAAGAAAAACAATAATTTCACATGAATAAATACTCTGACATTGCTAACAAGTTATATTAAAATCATTATTATAGTCTTGTTTCCTTAAATGTTTTTCTTACAAGCTCTTTCACTCTTTATTTATATTGAAGGCCGTAGCTGAAAACTTACTCAAAAATTTTCTAAAGATATTTTTTTGCAAATTAAAAAATCTGATTACAAAAACTTTTCAACAAATTTGATGAATTAATTAAATTTTTTTATTTTAAATTTCCAAATGATTAAGCATTTTAAACATGAAAATGTGTTACGATATTACTAGCTTTCTTAATATACAAAAACAAAATTATTATATTCTTCATTATCATCATCAACAACAGCCTGCGGCAGCCCACTGCTGGACATAGGCCTCCCCCCAAGAAGCGTCTCCTAGCCCGAACTTGGGCTTCACGCATTTATTCTCTGCCAGCCGCCCTGCGCAGATCCTCGCACCGTCTTCACCATCATGTATATATTAACTAATATTATTCATAATAGGTTGGGGCAAAAGTATTTTCGTATTTTGAATGTATTATTAGTAATCAAACCTCTTTGGCTGTACTTAATGTAACTGGCTGGTTTTAATACCATATTAAATATGACATTTTGAAGATGCAATAAATAAAAAAAAAACTAGTTCCCGCCATTTTTCAATTGTTTTTCAAGCAAGCAAAATGAACGTATGTGACGACGAAATTCGGTACATTATAAAGTTTTATTACAAAAAAGGTAAAAATGCGACGAACGCCACGAATAAAATTTGTGCGGTGTATGGACTTAATGCGGTATCAATAAGAGTAGCACAAATGTGGTTCAAGCGTTTCAAGTCTGAAAATTTTAGTGTGAAAGATGAGGTTCGCTCTGGACAGGGCTGTCACAGATAAAATCAGTGCCATCTTTGAGAAAGTGGAACAAGATCGACATATTAGTAGCTACGACATTGCTAAAGAACTGGATGTTGATCATAAAACAGTTTTACGTCATTTACGAAAGTCTGGGTACAAGAAAAAACTTGACATTTGGGTACCACATGATCTCACTGAGAGAAACCATGACAACTCCAGACCGCACTCATCTATAGCCACGCAGCAAAAAATTGGGTGGGATGTGTTGATGTATCCTTGATATATCCCTGACCTTGCTCCATCAGATGTCCACCTATTTCGGTCATTGCAGAACTCTTTAGGAAGCATAAAGCTAACCTCAAAAGAACACTGTGAACACTACCTGTCAGATTTGTTTAATCAAAAGTCTCATATTTTCTACAGGAATGGGATCATGGCACTACCCACAAGGTAGCAACAAGTCATCGATCAAAACGGCATATACATATTATAAATAAATAAAAAATTATACCTACAAAAAATATTTTCCTTTGTATGAACGATAAGAAAATACTTTTGCCCCGACCTAATATATCATCATATGAACCTAAGGTATTTTATTGATGGACATGGTCTTCTCTAAGAAATGCAATCGAGCCTGATTCTGAATGCATCGGCCCCGACCTGCTACGCCCTGCCTTGCTACGCGCTCCGTAGATAGATTTTTTATTGGATAGAAGGGCAAACCAGCAAGCGTGCCGCCTGATGGAAAGCAATCAACGCCGCCCATAGACAATCGCGACACCACAGGATCGCTACTACAACTTGCGTTAAGGTGTCCCACACAAAAATATGATATTCATTCCAGTACTCGTATACTTCATCGGTTATCAATATCATTTACTTACGAAATAATGTAGTCTCAAATAAATAAAATTTATTGCAAAAAAAATAAGATTTTTTATCTAAATAATATAAATGTAACCTACATTTAGAAATTAACCATTTATTATCGTCAATATCTGTTGCAGTATTCATATTCCACGTCTGTATATCATAGTCAGTGGTTTTAATTTAGCTAAAAGCTGCAACAGAGTCTGTGCGGTCTGAGAACATATGCGGGAACTTCGAATAAGAAGAAAACATAATAGTAAAAGCATTTTTTGTACGACGGACGTGTTATTCACATGTAAAACGAACGTGTCCTAAATTTTAACTAGTCAAGGACATGACTAAATGTAAGGTTTTTCTGCTACAGAGGTGATTAAGCATTTAAAAAAAATGGGATTCATGGAAGTTTTTTTTTTATAGTGGCAGAGCCATGCTATCATGGCATCCGACATCAAGTAGTAACATTTTACTATTCCACGTTTCGTACGGTGAGTGCAGGATCTGGATCTGAGGACGCAATTCCTTTCCCCTTCCTTCATTGCCTTCTCTCCTCCTATTACTTCCTTCTATTTTTTCACAGCCCATATATGTCCCATTGCCGAGCACAAGCCTCCCCATTTCTGAAGGAACGGACATTAACTCTCCACGCTTTTCCAATGCAGACTGGCGGGGTACCAGATTCGGAATAAATATCTGTAAACCAGCAACCATTGACTCTGTGGGCGGGGGATCCCGCCACCGAGCCAATTGGTCGTCGTGCCTTTCCATTATTCTTAGTCATTCCACACTTCTTTCTTGCGCTTCCATTATTCATAGGTGTTGATGATGTTCATAGGTGGAGATGGTTGTTTACTATCGGGTGACCGGCTTGCTTGTTTGTGTATCACTTTTAATAAAAAAGAGAAAAGGAGTTTTAATCATTTTGATATACGTATAAATTAAAGATACTTGAACAAAAAGAACTAACTAACAGGCCTTCTCAGGAGTCCTCAGGCTTTATATGAATTAACGATATTAGTCTACCGAAAATAATCATAAATATAATCCTTCTCATATACTAGTTCGTAAACCAATAACATTATTTTTTAATTTCCGAAAATTAAGCTTTAATTCCATTGATAATTAATACTTTTTTAAATTATAATGACAATGATGTATGTCATATTTTATTTTAAATGATGAACTATTTACTAGTTTCCTCTTTACGTAAAATAATTTAAAACCTTTACCGCTAACGCTAACTGTCGTGGTATTTTATAAAGGACAACAAAAGATTTTTCATATATAAACAACAAGCTCATCGTCAAAGCCCGTTTAAAGGCTTTGTGAACATGAAATTTCAATATATAATAGTAATTTCATTTATAACCACACCGCGGCTACATAATCTTATTTGAATTTCTTATAAGAAAGATAAAAAAAGAGCTTTTAATTCCAAATTACTACTAAAAGTATACTTAGACTACTATTCATTAGAAACTGATTCTTTAGAAAAGTATCTATATAATTTTTTATACTGAATGTCTTATATCTTACTGAAATAAAAAGCTTTGATGTATTGGTCTGAAAAGGGAACATTCAAAGCTATTATTTCTCTTTTTATAATATTCATATTTTCTATCATTATAATAATTATGACATCTCTTTTTATTTAAATGTGTCGAATCTAATTTTAAAACGTTTATCAGTTATAGTGTACAGAAAATTATAATCCCGGAGCCGCTTTCCAACTAGATGGACTGACTTGATAAAGTTCGTCCGTCACACTTCCATTCATGAGTGTTCACAAAAAGCCATGAGAGAAATAAAGGCGCATCGTGAAACTGGCGACACAAGACCACACCGGCTCGTTACCACGACCACTCTGCCAAGAATGATTGACTAAAAAGAAGAAAATCATAAAGGAGGTTCTTTACATGTATGTATATACATACATACATACATATCGTCACGCCTGTCTCCCGTAGGGGTAGGCAGAGACCACAGATCTCCATCTGCTACGATCTCGGCATACTTCCCTTGCTTCCTCCACACTCATTATTCTCCTCATGCAAGCCCGCTGGTTGAGGATATTGAGGATATACTCTTGACCTGGCCTTTCTTAAAAAGTTCAGCATATTTGGTCAAGGTACGTTTTTCGTGGTCTTCTTCTTCCGGCCCTTCCATCCACATTCGCAAGGTAAATTTCTTTTGCCAGTCGTCTTTCATCCATCCTCTCTATATGCCCAAACCATCTAAGCATCCCTTTTTCTACTTTTGTCACAACACCTTCTTTTACTCCACATTGCTCTATTATATCTTCATTTCTTAATCTATCATTCAAGGTTACACCACACATACTTCTTAATGCTCTCATTTCCACCGCATTCAGTCTGCTTTGAAGCTTTTTCTGCCAAACCCAACTTTCACTACCGTATATTAGCGTCGGAACAAGCACCCCCTGATGAACCGCCAGTCGGGCCGTTTTAGACACATTCTGACTTTTCATAAAGGAGTGCAGGGCTCCGTTAACCTGATTACCAACTTTCACTCGTCTTTCAATGTCTCCTTCACATTTACCATCTCTTGTAAACAGTGACCCCAAATATATAAACTCATTCACTTGCTCAACTTTTTCTCCTGCATTCAGCACCTCACACTGCTTCGTAGTGTCCTCCCTTTCAAAAACCATCATTTTCGTCTTACTAACATTCATCTTCATTCCTTTCCTTTCTAACGATCCATGCATTATGTTCATCATCTCCTGCAACTCTTATTCCGACGAAGCTAGCAACACCTGGTCGTCAGCATATAAGAGGCATTTGATGAGTTCTCTATTCATTCTTAAGCCACACTGACTCTCTTTCAGGTTAATTATAGAAGAAAATATAAATTTTTGATGTATATTTACTATATAATTTTTTCGCGTCTATTCAAAATATTTCATGTATTGTCTAATAGTGGTACACTTACAGTAGCAGTGTTTGCCTGGCTCGACTGCGGAAGGAGCACGTCTTCAAAGAATATAGATAGACGTTAAGTGATAGCACTTTACTGTTACTGCAATTCGTATTGTGATTGCGGGGTACCCGGGGATAATTCATATGGCCTTTCTTTATTTTCTTCTTTCCCATCTTCCGGGATGGGAAAGAAGAAAATCCTTCTTTCCCTTTCATCATTTATATCCCAATCCTAAGGTAGGCAATGCATCTGCAGTGCCCTTGATACTGCAAATGTTCATGGGTGGCGGTGGTTTACTATCAGGTAATATATGTGATCATCGTTTGCTATTCCATAAAAAAATTATTAGGAAAAAATCGTAAACGATCTCCATATATCGCTAATGATAAAAAGGTACAATATGTACTCTGTTGAGAAAAAAATAAATGTAATAAAAAAATATACACCATACAGGTGAATAATAAATCAATTAATGTTGTAATGAACTGTACAGAACATTCCCTTTACGTCTCAATTCAACCGTACTAATTTAATTGCTTCAAAAATTGTATGTATTCAATATTTCGCAAAGAAAATTTGTACAGTCATAATTAAGAATAAAATTAATATATTTTCCAATAACATTTTTAATATCACAACTTAAGCTAATTAAGAAAGAAGCGTGTACCTGATTTTAAATAAATTACAGAGAAGATGTACATTTTTATATAGGTATGGAGTGTATAAAATTGTATAATATACCATTTGTGGTATGTGGGTACTTCATTAAGTGAGTGTAATAAACATAAATCCACACTTAATCCAGTGAAGAAGTTTGGTGGTGATTTTGAGTTCACTTTTTTATAGCAAAGCAAGCAAGTGAGAATCTAGCTATCGGTGATCATCACATAGTAGATGTTATGATCACCGATAGCTATCCACAACACCAGAGTTAGTTCACTACTGGAAATTATAAAATTAAAGAGTGTCACAGAAAAAAAAAAGGAATTCCGAACAAAAGCCGAACACTTGTTCTTCTTTTACTTCCCTATTCCTTGCCCCTTTTTTTCACTTTATATTAAAGTTCCCCTTGTTTTATACATATGTATGGAGGGTCGTAGTGATTTATAATTAAGTGGTATGCTGATTCTACTTTTGCTTACCACTTCAATAAAAATAAAAATTTATTGCTCATTAAATTACTATTTCAAAAAATGAGAATCTTTTCTCATAAACAATATAAACAAGGATTTCATTAGGCGAAAATATTTCCCATTCTCTGATTACATTTCATTTAAACGGAAATTAATGAACTATTCTCGTTTTGGATCAAATACAATAAGTAGGTAAGTAGAGCTTTTAATATAAACTTATCTTTGATCTCGGAAATAATTAACAGGTTCAATTGAAGTAGTACAATATATATAAAGTAAGTACTTTTGTTCTATTTACATATAATACACTTTTTTGATTTACGTATGTATGTCCATATACGTAATTTAAGTTTAGTTTACTATTTTTGCGTTTTTTGAATTTCATAACTTAAAGCTAAAAATGAAAACGTATCTACAAGCGGTGAATGTGTGGAACTGAAAAAAGTGAAAAATTTTTATTTTTCATTTGTGTACCGTTTTAGAAATCATTTAAAAAACCTAGAAGTAACTATTTAATAAAAAAGGAATGAATGAATATTTAAGGAAGGAATGAGAAATTTGATGGGATTTATTCTCTCTTTCATTTGTCAATATTAAAAAGAATATTTTTTTGATATTCTGATATTGTATTTTTTTGCACTTCCATCCACCATCGAGTTTCTGCCATAAGCCTACTCTATTTGACCAAGGAACAACACACTTTACATTTTCCATTTGATTACTCGAAAAACTATATTGGTTATTTAAATTCTCTGGCGAGTTACTTTATTTTGAATCTTATACACCATATATAATTTAAACATAGTCTCTCCATATCTTTCTAAGCATCTTTCAACTTGTGGAGCAAATAGACTGTATCTGTTTTAATTACAATGTTTAATTAATTAATCACACAAACCTACATGTACAAATATAGAACCGTATTGCGCACTACAGTTACTTATTACCACTTACTACAGTTTGTAATCTGCTTAATGACTTCAATGGCAAGGATCAATCAACAAAATGGTTTCCGAACAGTTAGTATGTGACGACAGCTTGACTCTACTTGAAGTGATTAAAGTACTTGACTTGTGAGCCTTCAAACCAAACTCCTTTTCCCTTTCTTTGCTTTCGTCTTCCTTTATTATCTGCAGTTCCATTAATATTACAGATGTTTATGAACGGTAGTAATTATATGTAATAATTATAAATACAGTAAAAGCTCTTTATTCGCGGGGTATATGTTCCATAAATATGCCGCGAATACAGAAACCGTGAATACCGTGAATAACCGTGAATGGTAATTTATATGGGAATATGGATGGGGATACGTTCCTAGGTGACAAAATAAAAAAAAAACATATAAAAAATCAATTTAATTGACGTTTTTGAACATTTTGATTAAATATCTTAAGGCTTAGGCAATGGTTTGAAGAATTTTGTAATTTTCTCTTGCTTGGCAGGTTTTAAAAGCTCCTTCAATTCAGACTGATACGCAGCAGTTGCATTAGCAATTTGCCTTTTAAAAATAAGACTTCATTCCATAGACGAATCAATGTTCATAAAGAAATCACAAAGCTCATTTGCCATTCTTAAACCTTCACTAAGATTTTTCGCATTTGACGCCATTTACAAAGAATATTGGGTTGGAAACCTATAAGAGTCCATTTATTATGTACTTATTAGATGCGCGAGTAAGGAAATTTTTAGCCACGAATATGGGAATTGAGTCGCATTTTTTTAATCCGCGAATAGTAAAAACGCGAATGAAGGAAGCGCGAATAAGAAACTTTTTCTGTACACTATCACATTACCAGTTAACTCATTTACTATTCAACTCTTCTATAAAAAAGGTAAGACTTAAGAGTAAAATCTGACAACGAAAGTCAAAAAATATTTTATTCTTCTTATTTTACCCAAAATGTGATTATACTTAATTATTCTGACATTTTAGCTAAATAATGTAATCCACAGTGATTACCCGTCTTCAGAGACATAAGCTTAAGATTAAGAAGAAATGTTACACTGGAATTAGTATAATGGGTGTTCTAACTTTAATTAATCTATCTACTTAATCGCTTAATATAGTTCCCACGAGCTCAAAGTTCCTTAAGCTCAAGGAGTGCCTTTTCTTGATAATTTATTTTGTAGTATTTCCTGTTGGTGTTTTCCTTGTAGAGACAGTTTTGTGAGACTTGCGTCTTTTATACCTTCGTCGGCGTTTTGCAACTTATGTAAGTAGGTTTTCATTTTTATGTGGGACATTTTCTGCGTACCACCTTGTGCAGATCGTAGTTCAATCTAGCCAAAAAGATATTCCATACTGTGTACATTTTTCCAAAACGTGACCTTCTCTTCAACAAGTACTCCAACGGTTAACGGTTCTTCGACAAAAGTGAACAGACCGTTTCCAATTCGGTTTACTAACTTGTAGAGCTCAGAGTCAGTGACATATATAGAGAATTATAGATGCAGTAAAAATTTAAAATTGAACTGAAAATGTGATATTTTTTGTGAGTCTTTTCAATATATTGAACATTGAAACCTTCAAAAAACAAACTTAGATAATTTTCATATTCTGGCAATGCTTGTGAAATAGCTTTGGTTTTGCAAATGTTTACAGATAGCGTTGATTGCTTTCCATCGAGGGATACGCTTCCTTATTTGCCTTCCTATGCCATAAAAAATATGGAGGCAGAAATGCGTCCGTTTGAACGGAAATGTCGTTAACAGAATTTGAAACCCGGCCCCGACATTTGACGCGAACGAAATATCAATATTCCAATCTATTAACCGTGGGGTCGGACATTTAGACTTCTCGAAAGTTTTTTTTTGAGATATTATATTATAGAACTACTTTTATTTCGTCCTATTGAAAAATAATTCACACTAAAAGAAACTCTTTTTTCATTTCAAGTGGTTACTATATTTCCTTATTAAAGAACAGTAACTTTATAAACTTTGCAAATGCGGTCCAAACCGGTCTTGATATCACTCAAGGAGCCTGGGACCACTTTTCGCCCCTGCCCTGTTAACATGATGCATCAAACTGAGGTTTAAAGACTAACAAGCAACGATCGTCGCCCATAAATCATCCTTTTTGTCGTTCTCCCCAGTCCACGCGGGACTTCTGCTCTTGAGTTCATTCCAAAAAATCTTAATCTCTTCTTTGCTTTTCTTCTTAATTGTTCTCCTACTGGTGAAATTGCTACCACTCGAGATCACGTTGATCTGAAACAGCAGACAGTACACAAGCTAATTATCTGACACTATATTTTGCACTGTATAGTAACCTCATAAAATTTTAAGATTTACTAGATCACAACAGGTACACAACAAAAGGTAATTCAAGGGACGAATACTTTATTCCTACATTTTGTATTCGATAATCGTTAAGGAAATTGTTTTTGGAAATGTATTTAAGAGCAGCCCATTTGTGTCTTATATCAGAAGTAAGTACAGCGAAAACAGGGAAAACGATAAAACTCGAAAGTAGGGCAGAAACACAGGTGTTCTTTATTCACACTTTGCTCTTTGAGTACATTAAAAGTAACTTTTATAAGAAAAATAATGATGCTAGCAAATGATTCACTTTAGAACATTAGAAGTTTATGATAATATCCAAGCAGTAAAGACTGATGTAATGTAGAAGCGTCTATTTTTTATGGGATAGGAAGGCAAATGAGCAGGCGTGTCGCCGATGGAAAGCAATCAACGTCGCCTATAGAAATCCGCAGTGCCATAGGTAGTGCAGAAGCTTTGCCGTCCTTTCAGAAAAGTGTAGGCTTGTTTTTTGAAGGTTTTAATATCGTATCGTCTCTAAAACACTGCTGAAAGTAGCTGGTTCCACGGAGTAGTGGTGCATGGAAAGAATTTTCTTGAAAAACGCACTGTACTGGAACGCTACTCATCCCGATGGTCGGAATAAAACTGTCATATGTTGCGAGTTGTTTGGTAGTGGAATTTAGCGGCCGAGATTATTCCGAATAATTTCTCGTTTCTGAAATCTGTTTTTTTTATGGGATAGGAGGGCAAACGAGCAAGCGTGTCGCCTGATGGAAAGCAATCAACGCCGCCCATGGACAACTGCGACACAGCAGGAGTCGCGGAAGCGTTGCCGGCCTTTTAGGTATATATAGGCTTGTCTTTTGAAGGTTCCAATGTTGTAACGGTTCGGAAAGACCGCCGAGGGTAGCTGGTCCACAAACTGGTGATGCGTGGAACGAAGTTACGAGAGAAACGCACCGTAGTAGATTGCCACTCATCCAGATGGTGGGGATGAAATTTTTCTTTACGGCGAAGTGTGCGGTTGTGGAATTCGGCAGCGGGAATTATTCCAAACAATTTCTCGGAGCACTCCACATGATAGAAGCGGTAAAAAATGCTGAGAGATGAGACATCTCTCCGCGGCGCTAGAGAATCAAGTCGATCGGTGAGATCTTGGTCATCGACGATTCGGATCGCACGACTTTAAATGCGATCAAATGGAAGAAGTTGATACTGGGGAGCCCCGGCCCAGAGGTGAGAATAAGATTCCATGTGTGGCCTGACTTGTGTCTTGTGCAGTTGGAGGCAATGGCCAGATGTGAAATACTGTCTCGCTTTACTGAGCACACCCAGTTTTTTCGAGGCCAGCTTGGCTTTTTCTTCCAGATGGCCGCGGAACTGGACGTCATGCGATATTTTAACGCCAAGGATTCCGATATACGGCTTAAGATCAAGGGGAGTGTCTCCAAAGCGAGGAGATACGACAAAGGGAATTTTAAAGGTTATTTCTTGTATGCCACTATGGGAGCAAATATCAGTGAAACAGAGTCTTCATGTGTAAATATATATTTTAATTCAAAGTATAGAACTTTACGTACATTACGGAAAATTTAAGTGACTGACCGACTTTACTAGTAAAAAAAGAGCGTATTAATTAAAAATATGGAAATATTTGCGATGCGAAGCTTTTTTTTACACTTCAAATACAAGACAAGAAAGGACATTAAAAATGTATATGTAATAAAAATATGTTGACCATATATCGAGACCATTGAAACCGTAGACAGCATTCCCGCCATGAAGCCGTGGTTTTTATATTAAAGTAAAAAAAAAATATTTAATTCTTGATACAACACTACACCACAAGTTTTGTACAGCTACCAGAATATAATCACTATATTTTTAATATATTGTACCCTTTTTATTTTTCAAAACCTAGCAAGACACACAGTAATAAAGGCCAACCTTTTCTCAACTTCAGTGGTTCTTAAAAGAGGATTATCGTTTTGTATGACGTCTCTTACTAGTACACATATGTATTATACTAAAACTAATATATTTTATATTTATGTTAATATTTTTATATTACAGGGTTTCACGTATTGATGATTTATAAATTTTCAAGCTTGTATGAGTAAAATGGTAGTTATATTTCGATTTGACACATGAAAGTGTTCAAAATATTTTTTTAAAGAACAGTATTTTTTTTTTTATATTACTACGATTCTTGTTAACCATTTCAGATAAGTCAATAATGCTTGTTGTGTATGAAAAGAAATGGTTCACTTCAGTAATACAATGGAAGATACGAATTCACGACCTCAGAATGTAAGCGCGATCCTTACTAAGCTATTGCTGCTTTATGCTTGTGATAATTATTATTATATTATATACTATAATACCGTATTCTTATAATAATAACTATATATGGCGGTAAATATTACGATTGGATGTAAAAATACAAAATCGATCATCAACGACTCGACTACAAATTTACGTGCATGCGATGCTATTTGCTCATAAATAGACGAGTTTTTCAAGACCGACCGAAAAATCCCTCGGTCCCTCTCGAAAGTCACAACTCCTATCGGCATCTAGTAGCCACAACACAATGACAGGCAATAGCCTTACTAGCCTATGTCCAGTAATAAATTGTCCCGAGCTGTTAATGATGATGATATATTTTTAATGCAATGGATATTTCATTTTTAATTATAATAATATTTCTAGGCTTCTTTTTTTACTTTTGATGTATACCTTTGTTGTTTTCACTCAAACAAGCATATCGAAAGGGGCAAATATTTTACAAACAATCTAGACATAATTAAATATTACACACAATGCTAATAAATTTAAATTCTAGGCTTTTAATCTTTGTTTGTGCATTTCTCTCTATGTTATATTATATAAATATTATGCAAAATGACAACATTCGGTAACATCTTCAAACATAAACTAGAAAAGTAGAAGATTATCCTCCTCAATAGAATAAAAAACTAGTTGTTAAAGTAGCAACAAAAAATCTTAAAACTACATTAAAAATGAGAAGGATGATTGCCTAATCATATTACGCAATGCATGGTAGAAATACCTATTTCATTTATATTTTAATTATCATGGAAAAAATTGAACGGAGAGGGAAAAGAAAACCAAAAAGAAATTTTATAAACCGAAAGTTTATAAAGCTGGCTTTGAACACAAGAAAATAAAATTTGGTACAAACACGAGTAGTACGCACTTAAATAATGAATGGATGAAAATGTATGCAAAATGTTAGGCATAGTACTATATTGCCAAATTCTTGGTCGATTGTTACAATAACTTTCAAAATAAATTGTCAACTTTCATAAAAATAGACGTTAATAAAAGCCTTTATTTCTTTATAGAATAAAAAGAAAATTCATTCTTTATTTTATTTAGGCCACATAAGTGCCAAACCAGAAAACAGTTTATCAAATTATTTGTCCTGAGGGACATATTCTACAAATCCACGAGAATTGTTTTCTTTCATATCTTATCGTTTGTTCTCAAAGTGTTTTACTGACAAAAAGTGATCTGTTTTATTTTATTTCATAACAGTTTTTTTATTGGCTGATTGTGTTAAAATATATATTACTTTTTACACATAAGAGATTCTCAATTTTAGTAGTTACTTGCTGTTTGTATTCTGGTACAAAATTGGACCAGTGCAATTATTTCATTATGTCTCTGGGAACAAATACCACTAGATGGGCAACAGTGTCTTGCTGTGATTAAAAACTAATCCGCGATACCCAATCCGCTCGCCAAGCTGTAAGGTTACGACCGGAAGGCAAATGTGTTGCAGTGGACTCTTACATTTACATTGAATGAGTTTTTTTTTTAAATTCATTGATTATATTTATGGGTAAGGCGTTGCAGAAGCAATGACGGCATTTGAGTAATGTGTAGGCTTGATTTATGAAGGTTCCAATGTCGTATCAGTTCAGAAACACCACCGAAGGCACCTGGTTCAACAGAGGGGTATTACTAAATGGCCTTACATCCAGACGGTGGGGATGAAACTTTTTTTCTAACGAGTTGTTTGGTAGTGGAAGAAAGTAGAAAGTAGTAAGCGATAGAAAGTATTCCTAAAAATTTCTTGGAGCCATGGTAAAAAATTAAATATTTTTTTTAACAAATTGCTTTCACAAATTTGAATACATTTCTAATATAAAAAATTAACCGGACAATGTGTGTGTGTGTGAGCACCTCTCAACTCATCACACGGAACATCGAAGGTCCGAGAACTGCCGAAATATAATACGTATTAAATTATTTGATGTTCATGCGCAAACACAAAATAAACTCAGTCGACCGATATTTCCTTCATGCATGAACATCGGTACAACCGTTGAAACAGTCGAATGCAGTGATAAAATAGAAAGAACAAAGAAACAGATTTACTCAGTCAATAGGTGATACTATGTTATTTGGACTTTGATTCAACGTGCCACTTGAACATAAATATATACAATAATATTACCTTTATTACCTAATATTACCTCCTAGCGTACATTTTTAAAGTTTATATTTTAATTTGATGTGATATAGATATAATTGTGGTGGAGCTACATTAAGGCACGAATAGGCGGACATGACCGAGGTGTACTATCGGAGACCCTCATAGAATATAAGCGATAAGTGGTAGCATTTTTATATGTTTCGAAGGTTGGTTCTACCTACAATTTCCGGTAAAAATCTTCTATTGTTATTGTTTTAAATTGCCAGATCTGAGAAATTTATATAATAATTTATGAGGAAATATCACGATCATTATAAAGATGATGAAGAAAATGTAAAGAGGTAAAGGTTAAACTATATTTTTTTATGAAAGGTATAATTATATAAATAAAAAATATCAAGCGAGTCACCTTATGGTAAGAAACCGCCGGCATTCATGACCATCTGCACTACTATGGGCATTACAGATGCATTGCCTGCCTTTGGGTAAGAATGTGAATAATAGAAAGGGAAGGAAATAAACGAAGAGGAATGGAGTTAAGCCTCCAAATCCCTACATTCGCCGCACAAGACGTAGTAACAAAATAGATTGCTACTAGTTAACGTTGATATTCATTGATGTTATACCATAACTTTCGCAGTCAAGACGGCTCCATGGTTCTACAATTTGTTGCTGTACTAAAAGTATTTTTTTTTTAGAGCTCATATGACCACTGCTGAGCACGGGCCTCTTCATTTCTGGAGGAACGGACGTTAACCCACCACCACGCTCGTTCAATACGAATCGGCGAGGCTACCAGACTCGGAATAAATATATGTATAATATATAAATATAAATATATGTCATACATATATTTATTCCGATGCGGGGATTGAATCTGCGACATTGACTCCGTAGGCGAGGGATCCTGCCCCTGAACCAATTGTTGTTAATAATAGATAATAGTTTATTACTTATAAATTGGAATACTGTTGCACTAAATCCCGACGACAAACGTATATGAGAGTAATCAGTGGTTTGCCGTTTGAATTCCGAAGGTGCTCAACAGAGCACAATTCACACAGCAATTACTATTCCAAGCACTGAAGGCTTTGTACTGCTTGATTTTGATATTATTTAAGAGCAATCGTGTTGTCTGCTTCGTAAGATTATCCCATAAACTTTCGAAATATACATTTATACGGTTTTTTAATTAACATTACTTCTTTATTACTCATGTACAAACACCCTAACAGAATATTTTGTCCTTAAGTGGTAACATTTTTTTGTCAACGCGTTTCGTACGTACGTGTATCCGTAGCTCTAGTATTGTTACCATTCGTTACTTCTTTTTTCTTCTCCAATTACTTCTTCTTCTTCTCTTATTATTCACATCCTTGTTCCAAATTGCGCAATGTATCTGTTGTACCCTTATTAATGGAGTCAGGCGTTACTTTGCGGAAATCCATCACTATATGGACAGTCAAAAGTTTTACTTAGCTAAGATCCGCGACAAGCAAAACAATAACTCTACGGAAGGACTTTTCGGTTGTCTTCCGTAGAGTCTACTATACCTGAAGATGCCTCGTGTTGGGGCGAAACAAGTGTCGTACGATATGCATCGAACCACTTTTAGAAGACTGAATAGTCCGTTCTCCGGTTTAACGCATCCATATTCTGGCAGCCGCGATCAGCGTTCGCTCCATCGACTATGTTTACTTGTTGGTTTACTACATTCGACTTCTCCAAGAATTAAAATAGTGGTAGAGCCACGCTGCAGACGAATACTTTGTCAAGAATGGCATAATATTTGTCTGTAGCATGAATTGGCCGGCTCGCCAGGGGAAGTACAACACTCCCGCAGAAAACCGGCGTCTGAGTGGTAGCTTAGCTAGCGCGGTTCGTACGGTAAGCGGCCGAGTTCCGGAGGCCCACACCCTCCCCCTCCCTCTACCCCTCCTCTCCCCTCCCATTCCCACTCCCATGATGACACTTTCTATTGATCACTGGCTATGGTGCTGCGCATGTCTTTGGGCGGCGTTAATTGCTTTCCATCAGGTGATACCCCTGCTCGTTTGCCTTCCTATCCTATAAAAAATCCATCCATAAAAAAAAGAATTATCAACGCCAATGCCCAATTTTAATTTTTTTATACTGCTCATATTTACCAACGCTGGGTTTGGCAATTTCTGGTTAAATAGACATTATAACATTCCATCCATCCATCAGGCCCGTCTATTTGTATTGGTGGAACATTTCACACAAATTATTTCACGTAGCAAACATTATCAAAAATATCAACAAAATATAGTATTAGTAGTTAATTTTTTAATTACTTCCCTAAATCTAATTAAAAGTTAAAAGTTTTTCAGGCAATATTCGTGACGTCAACATGAAAAGATGGATCGCTTCTTGAGACGGCTTTTATATACGAGAGGGGAAAAAATAAAATGGGTGATGTTTTACTCGTTACGACAGCGAATGGTGTTTTAATTGAATATTTTTTATCGGTCAATTTCTTATGAAATATTAACCTATACGAGCAGGCGTGTCACCTGATGGAAAATAATCAACGCCGCCCATAGACATCCGCAGTAGTATCGGCATTGCAGTAGCGTTTAGGCCTTTAAGAAATATATAGGCTTGTTTTTGAAGGTTTTAATGTCGTATCGGTTTGGAAACGCCGCTAAACAGCATAATATAATGTACAGAAAAATACATAATATCTTACAATAACTTTTTACAACCCAAATGTCCCAAATCCACTGCTAGCCACGAGGCTTCCGCAATACTTGAGGAATAAATAAGTGTTCACTCACCGCACTTGCCCAAAGTGGATGGCCGAGACACTCAGATTCGGAATAAGTATCCAGGCCATCGAACTACTGATGAATGACTACGAAAGTGGTAGCTTCGTCACTGAGGTAATTAGATCGTCACATACTATAATTAAATTTAATTAATTAAATTATATGATAATTAAATTGATTAAAAGATGTGGAATTTAACTCAAATTCAAATAATAATAATAATCTTAATTTCAGACATTTTTTTTGGTCCATACATTTTACATTTTGACATTTTTGTGTTAATAATTATGTTCACCTTAAAAATTATGTTAGTAAATGTAAAAAATTATGTTAGTAAATGGGTGCTTGTTGCAAATTCCAATGGTCTGAACAAAACCGCAACTTTATACTTGAGAAATAATTCTTACTACATCTTTATATCTAGTTAATAATGTCGGGATAAGTTGACGACAATTGCATTGTGTACAAATTTTTTTAATCCGTTATATAAAAGAAACACGATAATAACATTGACATTTAAGAAGTTTTACTAATACAGGAAAACTGCCTGAATAAGAAGAAAATAATAAATAACAATAAAATATAGAATGATGATAAATATAATATGATAAATATAGAATGAAAATATGAAACTGAAAAAGCTTTTACAGTTTATATATATATATTTATATATCTTGTTTATATTTTCAATCCTTAATAAAATACTTTTTATTCATCTACTCAAGTTCAAATATTATTAAACTTGTCGTGAATGACACTTGACGTAAATACAGTTTTTTCAAATATTAATTCATTACTTCATCATCATCATCAGCAGCCTGCGGCAGTCCACTGCTGGACATAGGCCTCCCCCATGGAGCGCCACCTAGCCCGATCTTCAATCGATTACTTAAATTTAATTAATTAATTTTGGTTTTATATGAGAAAAAAATATGCTCTTATATAATATATTTATCAGGATATAAATTTAGGAATAAATACCGTCAGTGGCGAAGCGTGTAGATCGCTGAAAAAAATAGGATTTGACTTTAATTTTTTTTATTACTTGCTTTTTCGGAAATGATAGGCAAACAACCTTGAGGATCACGTGATGATAAGCAACTACTGCCGCCGATGAAAATCTGCAGAACTAAGATAACAGCAGATTCGTTGCCTACCTTAGAGATATGAATATTAGAAAACGATTTCATTAGAGAGCAAGAGTAAGAAAGTGATGAGAGGAGAGAAGTAAATAACGGAAGGGGAATAGAATGATAAAAACTTGGAGTTAATTACTTCAATTTTTCATCATTCTATTTTTATTTTTTTTATATATTCACACTTATCCCCCGCACAGGTTGGCAGAAACCACAGAGCTTCATCTGCGACCATTAATCGCAGCGAAACGGCTCTCCATTGGTCGCTTCTGGCCCTCATGAGAATCAGGACGTGACGGGTGGTGAACCACGTCGCCGTAATTTTGCAACAAATTAGGTTTATTATATTCGTCATAGTGAATCCCACAAGCCGCAAGGAAGGACGGAGGTCAGCCCCAGCAGAGTCCTGCATGGTGAGGTAAGGCACCATAGTACCCGGGGGAGCCCGATTCCGGGACGGTCGGCACGCTTGCGACTAAGCTCGCCCTTAGCCACGCATCCATTGGCACAGCAGACCGTGGATTGGCGGAGAGGAAGGGAAAGGTAGAGAAGAAAGGAAAGGGCAGGAATGGAAATGCGGATTGGGGGGGGGGGGGGTACTAGACTCAGAATAAATATTTACAAATCCATAGATATTTTTATTTCGATGCTGAGATCGAACCCGGGTTCGATCGCTAAGTCGATACTCCGCGGGTGGAGGGCCCCACCACTGAGCCAATCGGTCGTCATTCTATTCCCCTGAGGATACCTCGCATCGAAGCAAAATGCGTTGTGTATGTAATATAGTCTGTCAATGTTAATGACCACGGCGAGGTGTTGGATTTGCTGATGGTCGTTTCTTGGTAAGTAATTCTCTATACACTTTTTCACTAATACACAAAATTAGTTTCCTGACTGGTGTGAAAGTAAGTTTCACTGTCTACTTTTAAGGAGACTATTGATTTCATTCTAATGACAGAAATTTAAACATTTCATTATATTGTCTCAACCTTCATTAAAAGAACAGCTTTAAGTAAAATAAATTGTAGAATCTGAAGTTCTCGCTTTATTTATTAGCTGTAATCGTTCAAAAGCTCTTTGTTTTCTCACTTTTAATTGTTTTTAATTAACAAGACATTATGATGCTTAATTTCTACAAAGGAATTAAAACTTAGTCAATTTCAATGTAGACTTTTATATAAATTAAAAATTGTTTAAATACTTTGAATTGCGTGTCGTGGGAAACTTTAAGTAGCACAAACTTCTTTTTATCTACTCAAATGGCTATCACACAAAGTGAAAATGGGAAATAGAAAATGGCCCACTGGCAGCACAGGATTGCGTGTTTGGATTCAGCATCAAATTTTAAAATGGCCTTTTGATGTTTCTTAATGTGAATTGTTTACTGTCGAAAAACGCACATGGATTCTGGTGTGATAATATCTCGTGTGCATATGCTTTACTAATTTTTAAAAACTTCTTTTCATACCCAGACTCTTTTTAAGTGTCAAAAACATAGTTTGGCTATTAAAACCTCTTTAGAAGTAAATTATTATCAATAATGTAGAAAAATCAAAAACGCCGTTTTTTTGCAAAGGAGTATATTTCATTCGTTGTTCTGTATGCACAAAATTTTCGATAAAAACTCAAAGCATAATAAATATATTGTTGTGCTAGGTTTGTTATTTATTTAAATTATACTATAAAATCTAAGTACTATATCACGATTAGTTATTTCATCATAACGAGAAACTCTACAACGCAATTCAAGCAGAATTCCTTATAAACATCTATTAAAGTGCTTATTTTCCCGGTATAGAATAGGGTTATCTCATTTCTTCCCTAGGGTGTCTTAAGAAGTGGCCTTGGAAGCAAATATAAATAGATAGGCAGCGGTACCTACATGTGTAAATATCTGAGAATAAAAATCAATCTGTGATACCCAATACACACACTAAGTTAATTTTGCAGGAGGTATAATGTCCAGTATCGTTGAATGGATATATTACTAATGACAATGATGAAAGTTTTTACAAATGTACATACATTTTTTTAACTATTTTTTATTTATAATTCTAATCGATACCAGCTTTTATAGGCTAGTGACATGTTTTCAATATTGAAAATTAAAAAAAGTATATCAAAAGGAAAATTAAAGAACAAATAAAAAGAATTAATTTACACAGTACATGTGTCCATTATGTGCTAAGTCGACCAATGCTGCTCATGAACTCCTGTGTTACATACGTACATTGAGCAAGAATTATTTTCGCGTATCAAATAAAACATTTTATTAAATGTACATATCTGTGTAGCTTAGTTGAATGGTATATGTAATATGATAACCTTATATTAATAATGTGGAAGATGAATTCCATCAGATCTTTAACGCCGTGGCATTGAAACCTTTGAGAGGCTACGAGGCTTTTTTAAAGGCCCATATATATATGTCCCACTGCTGATCACGGTACCCCCCGATTTCTAGAGGAAGGTAGATTGATAGAACATTGAAACTCACAATAAATTTTAATTGTAAGCATACATACGCGTAAATTAAACGCGATGATACACTATCAAAGTAATACCTCTACAACTAAGCTATTTACGACATCAATTGACTTAGTAACTGTTGTATTTAAGAACTATCAATATTTCTTTTAAATAATAATATCAAAAATACATTAACAGAGAAAAAAAATCGTTAAAATACATTTCTTTTTCTCATAAATAAACTTTTAAAATCGCAAATAGATGCAGCGACTGACACAATAGCTTACTAGCAGAACGTAAAACCACTCGAACTAATTGGCTACCGTATGTAGCATGCGTTGCTTGCTTCTACTGACATTTAAAAAAATGGATCGTCATATAGAAATGTTCATATAGAAATCGGTGAATATTTGTACGACTATATGTACGATACGAATTATATGTACGACCAATTGGCTCAGTGACGGGGGCCCCCGTCCACGGAATCAATGGTCCCGGGTTCAATCTCCGCATCGGAATAAATATATGTATGGGCTACTCATATTTATTCCGAGTCGGTAACACCGCCAAATTGGATGGGACAAGCGTGGTCGGTAAACGTCCGTTCCTCCAGAAATGAAAAGGTCCGTGCTAAGCAAGTGGGATATATATGGATTGTTAAAAAAAACATAGTCAACGTCACCGTAGTGAATAATAAATTGAAAACTTGAAACTTATACAAGTGACGATAACCTTTAGTTCTAAGAATTTAACCTAACGCAATAAGTTTGATTCTTAATCCGGTTTAACTTAAATTATTTATGTTAAACCGGATTAAGAAACTAGCATGCTGGAAAGTCACCGCTTTTGATCATATGTATCTCATTGTAAATTTTAGATAAGATAAATATATGTATGGCTTACAGATATTTATTATGCGGAAATATACGTCGGAAAGCTTGACGGGATAATGTCATTCCTCCAGAAACCAGGAATTGCCATGCCTAAAAATGGAAATTACATGGGATGTTATAATAAAAGCATCTATGCACTAACTTACAATTGCATTACCAGTCTTTATAGAAAATAATTAACTAATTTCGTTACAAAAAAGGAACGTCTTTTTATTTCGTTGATGCATAGAACATGAGATTTATATTTTTATAGAACATCGTCACTACATCTAGCCTTGACATACAGCATTTGCCTAAACGAGGTCTGTTCTCTAGCACTTGTCTTTACCAGTTTTTCTCTGTTCTCCGACAAAAGTAAGGAGCCTACTGCCAGGTCTGTTAGGGAATTTGGTAGACCCCAGCGACGAATTTCTTTATTTTGAATCACATCCACTTGTTATCTCGGAACATAGTCCTCTTCATAGCTTTTTGAGCGACTTTGAGCTCGTGAAGCAGACGAATTGTCAGAAATATCATTCCACATATGAAAATAAATCACTATAATTCGTTTATTGTGACCTAACATGTTCTACTCAATTTTTAAAATTAAGATTGAAGAGCACGGGCGTCCATACAATAAATGTTGAATCTGGAATAAATAAGAATACCGTTCAAAATGCAAAACACTTCTTTAAGTTACTGCTTAAATCGTAGCCCTTTTTGACTGGATTCTTTAGGTACCTATATTAAAAGAGTTTCTACAACGCCTGAGGGATGTTCAAATATTACGTAAGACGCTTTAGAAATAGATTGAAGGTTAAAATTATAAATATCTGTAGTAGGCCATGCAAATATTTATCCTGATGCGGAAATTAAACTCGCTAAAACGGTAAATTCACCCTTGAACTATTTAAGTATTTTTATTATATATTCAGTATATATATATATATTATGTCTGTGTTTATTATACAAGTCAAAATGTATCCATTCTGATATATGTACTTAATTTTTTGGTTTGTTTTTGTTACTTTAATTACATCTGTTTGTTATTTTCTGTTTCGTTCCATTTTTGTACTATTCGCCTTTCTTTTTCATAAGGTTTTATTTTTTGCATATTTTTAAACTAATAACGCTTTCAAGCACGGCTTATATCCATTCCTACAACAAATCGCGAATAAAGTTATAGACCATTTCACTCAATATAAAATACGTTTCAATATAATATGTCCGCCTTATTTCCAACAAGCACTTTGCGATACAAAGGCGACATTCAGTTTCATATATGAGAAACGCGGGCAAGTTCTACGTTATTGCTCGACTTGTAATAAATTGCTATAAGACGCATTTTCAAATTCGAATTCTTTATTTACTCATCATCAAAAATTTTTTAACATTTCAATCTGTTATTAATCGATCCTTTATTACGATTTCTTTATAACGTCATTTTGAACAGAATCTTTTCTTTAGAATTCTGTTTTCAGTGACAAACGGCTATAAACAGACAGAAAACATACTCGATACGCATCATATACACAGATATAAAAAAGGAGAAAATACATAAAAAACGTATAATACTTACACTCACACATAACGTTGTTATACTTACACTCACACATTTAAACCAAATAAATAAGTAGTGGGGCGCGTCATTTCGGCTTAGACGGACTCTATCATTATAGAACAACACAAATATAAATGAAAAACATCTAGATTTACCTGTAAGCCATACATATTTATCGTTATACGATAATTGAAAAGCAAAGACGTCGCCACTGCTCTATTAGTGTCCTCAATCAAGACCTGAGGGTACGGGCCTCTGCTAGTAGATCCCAATCACAAATTAATATTTGGAAGCCATAATCCTGCTACACTATTTTGAATGAGGTAGAAATAGAATAAAATGAAAATTTTTTTGGAAAAATGCACTTTATTGTATCGCCTACGAAAGATAGGCTGAACGAAATTTATAACGTTCTTGATATTATTTTTAATATGATAAGTAATATTAAACAAGTTTGAAAAGCATTAGGCCTCAGTATTACGTTATAAGAAAAATGAAAATTACTTAACATTTTTAAATAAATCCCAGATCTTAACTATAAATCACGTTGAATGTAAGAAATAATTAAATTTCTCGACTAAATTCCAGGCTTAGGCTTAAAATAATTCTTCTTATTTCTACTCCTCTTTAGTATATACAATATCAATTATTTATGTTATAAGTTGTAGAAGTATAGTCAACACAGAAGTACCTTAAATGTCGAAGATTACGGTCGTGAGTTCGATTCTATCATAGTAGTATTAATGTGATCAATCTTTTGTTAGTTGGAATGGTAAATAAACAAGATTTTTAGTCATATAAAAATATTACTAGCCTTATCTTTTTTGAAGTGCTTAAGATCACACTGTTTCTATTATAGTTTTTCCTTTTAAGCTAAAGGAACGAATGCCAGTGGAGGGTTAGCAACGTCTGCCTATGTAATACAAGCTAGTCTGAAATTAAAAAACCTCCCTGCTAAGTGTAATTATTATAGTAATATCCTTATTTAAGAATACAATAGAAAAAATTTTATTTATGACACATATTTTTTTTCAATAACTAAAATTGTAACCTTAATAATATTATCAGCAGAGATGGTGCAATTATATTTGTTTATTTATTTATTCTTTCAATACAAATTTGGCGGACTTAATTCCAGAAGGCAAATATACATACATACATATCGTCACGCCTGTTTTCCGTGGGGGTAGGCAGAGACCACAGATCTCCATCCACTACGATCCCCGCACACCTTTCTTGCTTGCTCCACACATATATCTTTTTCTTTCATCTATCCTTCCTCTCACATTCATCGTAGCGAAACGGCTCTTTGTTAGTCGCTTGTCGCCCTCGTGGGAATCAAGACGTGCCGATACCAGTAATAAAAATATACATAGCATATTTACAATATCTCTGATAATAGTGAAGCATAAAATTATTTTGAAGTATCAAAAAGTAAAATATATCTCAAATGACGTTAATTGGAATTAAATGTTTCAATCTTTATTTTCTTAAAAACGTTATAAAGCAGTTCATTCGTTTACATTATATATTATGAAAAATATTTTTACAACATCGTTAAAGAAATTGATATACACAGTGTAATATATGTAAGAATTACAGCAGACTAAAACATATATACACCCACATTGTAGATTATACTAACAAGGGCACCATAAATCAACTCTTGAATCTGCTTTTCTTTCACACACAATATCAATAGAAATTGGGACAATATGGAAGGAGTAAGCATCTTTATATATTTTTTTAATATAAGTTAATGTTATAAAATATAGGCATTAATTTTTTAATAAATTCTTGACCTATATTAAAAATATAAAAAAGGATAAAATTGAACAAAAATAATGTTATTAGAAATAACCATGTCATGTTAATAAATTTACTATAATTATTATGTGCATAAGAAAAATAATTTAAAACAATTAAAGTTACTTTGATAAATATTAAAAAACATAAAGTGTAAAATTAATAGTTACTTTGAAAATATTGTATTTGAAAATCAAGACAAGATTTCTTTTTAAAAATTCCAGTGTGCCGAGGTCTTCCTTGTTTTTGTTCGAGGTAATCATCGTCAGCTTAATCGTTTTCAACGGTTGGAGAATAGAGGAAGTGATAAAATACGAGAGTTCTTGCTTTTGTTGTAGGAGTTTCAATCTCGCAAGCGCCTATTCTGTTATACTTATAAATAAAAGCTTTGCTATAAAAGTAGACGGTGGAACAAATGGTTTTATATATAAAAGTAAATAAATAAAGGGTCATTTTAACGATGAGATGAACACAAACGAGTTTAACAGGTGAAGAAGGAAGTAGAGTATAAAACAGGATTAACAGTGGATGAAACTCTGTTTTACTAGCCATGCATGTACATACATACATTTCTAAGGGAATGAATATTAAACCTTGCTTATCAAGGCACTTGGCCAAGGTATTTAGCCAAGGCATTTAGCCAAAGCACCCAGAATCAAAATAAATATAAACTAAATCTACCTCTGTGCGGATTCATTGACTCTGAAAGCGGTAGATTTACCACTCAGCCATTTATGTCTCTAATGCATACAATCTAAATATTATGAAATCTCCCTTCACTGAAAGAGGATAAAATCGATACAATCAATATTTTTACATACCTAGAGCATTGATTGGGTAAGTAAATTATTCAATTATTCTGTCTAATTAACGATGAATATATTTTATTAGCTATAATAAACAGCTTTAATACTTGTTATTCCTTGAGTTTCTCTCACAATATGTTAGAATTGTCAAGTAAAGAGAGTGAAACATGTAATAACTGAGTTATTTCGTACATCAAAGGCTTCACGTTGCGTGAAATTTCATGATAACTTATGCCATACTTAAATTTGTCGTCCGGAACATAGCCCAGGTTTGCCCCCTTTTGATCCGGGACTGACTAGAACTTATATTCACAGTACATTTTCCTCAACTACATCGACTCACAATTTACCCTCATTTACATCCACCGCAAGTTTAATTTTCCAGAGACATGTGAAACGAGAATTTTATTACATGAGGAGAAATTTATGGTTGGTATCTTTAGGTACCATCGGACTGTCGCAAGAAAACCCCGTCAAAGGTTTTCGAGAAAATACCAAATTAAGTAGGTAATTCCGTTATCAGCAATCATTATATATGTATTTTTAAAAAGGAGCCTGGCAATGCTAATAACGTACCTAGAATCGCTAATAACACTAAGTTAACAATAAAATGTCAAAAAATATTTTTTGTCAATACTATAGTTTCAGGTAGATTTTAAACTGCAATTTTAGATCGGAGGTGCAATCTCTAACAAAAACCCCTTTGGATCTTTGATCTACATATAATTATTATAAAAACTTTATTTATACAATTCTTTCTAAAAAAAGAATATTAATATAAACACTATAAAACCCTATTTTTATTTATTTATACAGTTAACATTACAGAGCTTACCCTAAAATAATATTATTATTAGAGTTATTAATCTTACGTGGCGGGATAAACCAAGCCTACGAGAGATTTGGGCATCCAAGGAATTATTAATATAATCACCTCTATTTACATATTTCTCTCTTAATAACAGTATAATTACTATAAAAATAAGTAGCATAAAATTAGGGTTATTAATCCTTCGTGGTGGAATAAACCAAGCCAACGAAGGATTTAGGCATCCAAGGAAAAGAATCTTCTCACGATCCTAGCCATGCACAATATGCCTGACTAAAAGGCTGCTTCTTGAATTTCGAATTTAACCCACATACCTTTACCTAACTTGAAAATATGGGTATCCTTATTATTATTAAAATAAGCAGACAAGGAAAATACACAGATTAAAAAATGATATAGGACTACCCGACATAAGAACAATAACTAAAATATAAATAGCTAAGAATTTATTTATGTTTGAAAGAAATGTTTTTATTCTTAAAATGTAGAGAAGGCGATCCATTACGGTGCGTTTTACTTTAATATGTTTTTGAATATAGAAGATAATTTACATATTTGTATTGTACTATGTTCACACAGTAATTTCAGTCGTAAATAACTGGTCTTTGGAGTCTTTATAAAATTGTAGCACCTGGTTATAAGCTGTAAATTGTACAAATATATTCCATTCTTAAAAAAATATCAAAAACAAAACAGAACAAATAAAGACTAAAACAGCGCTTTTATAGGCACTTACGTGACTTTGTGCTACTTTTACGGTTACTTTACGTGTCGAAAACGTAAGTAGTGCAATGTATAATAATAAACATTTTGACTCTTAGGTATTCATTGCTATTTCATTTAAATATCGCTGTATGAATATTAATTCACAAAAATTTTGATAAATATCTTCTAAAAGATTTTGAAAGTTTCAGAATAATTATGTGAATAAGTGTAGATTTTTATTTTATGAAAAGATTAGAACATTTTATTTTTTTAATCACAAGATTATCACAATAATTTAATATATATTTTAAATAATTAAAATTTTATTTAAGATCAAGAGATAAACTAATCATTTACATGTTTCAATCTGAAAGAGCCTATTACTCATTATAGTGCTCCTACAAGGCGAGTTTTAGTCTACCTTGATTTCTGACTTCATTCAACTTTCGGTGCACTAAAGAAACATGACCATTCCATATATTGGTAATGTAATGGACATATTTCTAGGCGATGATCTTCTGTACATTTCACAGGCTGATTTTTTTTATTTCGAATCATAAAAATTACAAGCATCATCTGAATTTATGGAGGAAACGCAGTGGCAATGTCGATGTCATTACGTTCAATATAAATATTTTTGGGTAAAACATATAAAAATCATTTTTTTATGAAACGATTAAAACCTCATTTTGAAATATCAAAATCCTGGTCGAGCAAACCATTACAACGTCGAAGAGGGAGTTCGATCGAAATCGAAAGAAAATAGTAGAAGAGAAGAAGTAAAAGTAAAGTGAAGAGAAGTGAAACTTAAAGTGAGGAGAAGTGAAACTAATGGCCGGTTTCATTTTTTCGATCCAAATAATGCTATACGTAAGCTTCCTCGTCTCAGTCTATAATAAAACACAAATCACTATATAAATATAAATTTTTTCACCTGTCGTTCCATAACGCCATCTTGCCTTAAAATATGTATTATTTACATACATACGTACATATCGTCACGCCTGTCTCCCGTAGGGGTAGAGACCACCAGATCTCCATCTGCTACGATCTCGGCATACTTCTCTTCATTCCTCCACACTCATTATTCTCCTCATGCAAGCCCGCCGGTTGAGGATACTCTTGACCTGGCCTTTCTTAAAAAGTTCAGCAATTTGGTCAAGGTACGTTATTCGTGGTCTTCCTCTTCTGGCCCTTCCATCCACATTCGCAAGGTAAATTTCTTTTACCAGTCGTCTTTCATCCATCTTCTCTATATGTTCAAACCATCTAAGCATCCCTTTTTCTACTTTTGTCACAACACCTTCTTTTACTCCACATTGCTCTCTTATATCTTCATTTCTTATTCTATCATTCAAGGTTACACCACCCATACTTCTTAATGCTCTCATTTCCACCGCATTCAGTCTGCTTTCATGCTTCTTCTGCCAAACCCAACTTTCACTACCGTATATTAGCGTCGAAACATGTATTATTTTAGGAAACTATTATACTTAAATGATGCTATATTAAGGATATCATGTAAATCTGATTATTACAAGATAAAACTGAGCCATAGAGATACGGTGCACTCAACATAAGAGTAAATTACGTGCCCTATCACTCAGGGCCATCTCAAATTTTATATCTGTTGCGATAAGATTATTCTCATAAAGGAAAAGGAAAAAGAGCAAATTGCACTGAAGCTTTAAGACTTTCTTATATAAACGCGAAACCTTATGTTCATCAATATTTAATACTAAGAAATTTTTCAACTAACCTGTAGCTTAAATAAGTTCATCTTTGCTCATATTTATTATACTATGAGAAATAACCACAAGTCGAAACAACTGAAACATAACAAGTAACACTGATTTTGTAATTACTTATAAATAAAGCGTTGTAGGTTTATTTATAAGTAGACAATTTGACTTTTTGACGACCAATTGGCTCAGTGGCGGGGCCTTCCGCCCGCGGGATCAATGGTCGCGGTTTCGATCCCCGCATCGGAATAAATATATGCATGGATTTACAAATATTTATTTCGAGTCTGGTAACCCCACTTATCCGTATTGGACAAACGTGGTGGGTTTAACGTCCGTTCCTCCAGAAATGGAGAGGCCCGTGCTCAGCATTGGAACATATATGGGCTGTTAAAAAAAAAATTAATGACACGTGTAGTTATTCTAATGTAATTCTTTGCCGTGCAGTCCCCATCATAGAATAGGTACCCCCACCTTATATTCTAGTTCTTTCTTTAGGGGTCGTACGAGGCGTTTTTTTACAGCCCATATATATATGGGCTGTTAAAAAAAATTGACTTACAAATCATGTAGAGGTGTTCCTCTCCCACTGAATACAGGAATAAAATGTGTAGTAACGATCGCGTCCATCAGTTTTATGTAACCGTTCGTCTTCACCCTTCCCCTGAATTCCCGGTGTTCGTTAACACAATGGCCGTTGTTCACAAACCCAGATCAATCATCGTCTTCCTCGATGGGTTTCCATTTTTAGCTAAAAATTCTTTGTTAACACAACACTCGCTGCCCAATTAGTTCCTTGTTCACGACTAACAATACTTTATTTTCACATATAATTCTTTATATTCGGCAACTGTTATAAAATGTGGAGCTAATATTTGACAATCATAAATAATTTAAAAAAATATATTGTTTATTTGACGAACCATTGGTGCAATGGCGAATTTTTCACTTTCTGTGTCCTAGGTTCGATTGTCGGATCAGGATAAATATTTTCTATATTGCTATGTAGCATTACACCAGACCAGCACAAATTACGTCACCCCATTTCTTCCGTGGATGTCATATGAAGTGACTATGGAAGTAAATACAAGTAGAAGCCTTTCGTGAATATGTTCGTCTCTTAAACAACCCAATGTCAAAATTGTTTAGGAATACCGTGGGTGATAAACAATTCTTAGATACACCATTCATTTGTGGCAGGAAATTTCACGCACGGTGGGAATATCAAAACCATCAATGTGATAGATGTGGAACTTATTTTCACGGTAGTCCGGTGGTACAACCTTGTGACTGGCAACGGGTTGAAGAATTTCTTAATCTGTTTCATTCTCCGTAATAAATTCGATATAATAAGCCAAGAGATGACACATCTAAACGTACTGATAATAAATCGAGCCTATTAGAAATCCTCCGATCGTCGGAAATTCAGGCCGAACTCTATTATTATAAATAGATATGATCGAATGGAAGGGTTTGATACTTGAGATCTCCAAAATTTATGTAAAGCATATCATATTTATGTAAAATCAACCTCTTTAAAATGAATTGAGCAGTATATCGTGCATTTAAAAAGTCTTAAATCTTTACCATCTTTTATACACGGGTAGGAACTGTCTCATTTTTATAATAGTTTAATGATTATTTAAATTATTTTATAATAAATAATAATGACAATGAGAGTAGAGAGAGAATAAATAATAATGAGAGTGCTACTCTGCAAGTCAACCAAAATTTGACTGGAAGAGAATGTCGTCCAGTATTAAATGCCTTGCAGTATTAATTCCGCCTTTGTACAACTATTTGTACAATAAGAATAAATAAAAAAAATAAAACAGTCATAACGATTGAATAAAAAATAAATTCCTAAAAAAATGATTACTCGGGCCCTTTCCCTTCGTTTTCTACGAAACAGGAATATTAACATGTTACCCAAGTTACATGCAGATCACGTATCGTAGTGACCGCTTTCAATCCAGCGTCCCTTAATTGATATGACTTGAAAGTCTTACTGCGTCGATCCAAATACTATTTATGTAATTGAATGGAAATAAAAAATGTATGCCATAAAGTATGAAAAAACAAATAGTAGTTTTTATTCATTAATATATCACATAAAATTCATTGAATAACTAACAAATGTACCGTCTGATAGTTTAAAAATGTTTACTGGGACAGAAAAGTATTTCAATTGCAAAAAATGATACTGAACATTGCAATACAACGAAGAAATCCGCCGGAGAACTAAAGCCAACATAGCCTGGAGCCAACTCGGAGAGTCAGCAAACTTAATTGGCTATAGCTGTTTCAATTTTGTTAAAGAACCGACAACCGTTGGAGTAGCCGAGTGCTCGAGTGGAGGCTACGTTTTAGAAAGTGTAGTAGTAGACCCACCCCCGGACATTTGGAGCACCAATCTAGCATAGTGACTGGCGCATGTAGATCATCATGTGTAGGTGGTACTTCTTAGCGGAGCAATGAACTACCGCAGGATGTTGATGATGATGAAGATAGCCACATGATAATTGTTAAGTTCAGAATGGACCTATTTGTCCAAGTTGTGACCAAGTGTGATTGTATGATATTTATCATACAATTGTTACGGCTTAAAACCATTATGAGAATTAATCTCCATCATGTTCCTTCATCGCACTATGCGCCTACAAAAATAGGTTCCGTCCCTGGATGGCTGGCCTTCAACCACCGTGCAGTTTAGTGTGGTAATGTAGAATAACTTACCACCTGCGTTGTCCCACGTGATTACGACATGGGGGCATTTAAGAGAAGAAGGGCGTCTGCCTCCGCATGACGTCTCCTATGTTGCGGATCTCTATAGGCGGCAGTGATCGCTTACCACCATGTGAGCCGCATGCTCGTTTGCCCGCTCTGCTATAAAAACAAGAACGTGGAAGCCGCTAGAAATAATTTCATATCGCCAGCAATCTATATTGCTTCTCGCAATAACACTCACGGAAAACCCAGTTTCTCACCTTTTAAATCCCCGAAGTCTTAGTGGTAGCTAAGCTACCACTCGAACGCCGGTTTTCTACGGGAGTATGGTACTTTCCCGGGCGAGCCGGTCCATTCATGCTACAGACAAATAATATGCCATTCTTGACAAAGTATTTGTCTGCAGCATGGCTCTACCACTAAGAAAAGAAAATGTTTTGAAGGGAAAACGCATTGTACAGGAATGTCACTCATCCAAATAATGGGGATGAAACTTTTCTTCGTAGCGAGTTATGCGGTAATAGAATTCAGTGGCGTATTAAATCTGAACATTTCCACGGAGCACTCCCCGTGATAAAAGCGATAGCTGAGAGATGAAACATGCTAACCTCCGCAATGCTAGTGCAGTGATATCTTATTAAATTAAAAATTGTATTATAAATTGTTCCACAATTACATTCAAAATAATATCAAGTTAAACATACATTATGATTGTACAACACAATTCCCTTGCGTATAATACACAATTCCCTTGTTCAATTTCACAGTTTCTTCTTTATTACTTGTTTAAATGTTTCTTATTCATAAGAAGTTGTGTTTGTTATGCAGTAATGGAAAGTTTTAATATTTATTTGAAAATCGTTTTAAAGTTTCTTATATAGATAAAGAACAAATATTTTTAGGATTGGCGAGACAATCAAAGTCGGAATAAGTACCTACCTGTAGGCCATATGTACATATATTTATTCCGATGGTGAATTCGAACCTACGATCATTGATACCGAAAGCGGTAACTTCCATTTAGTTTACATTAACATACGAGTATGTCTAATCACAAATTCAAATATAAATTCTAGGAATAAACTATTGTACTTGCAATAGCCATCACTTCTAGAACAATTCCGTATGAAACGAATTCTCCAAGCGCTTATACACTTGCCTGCTTAGATCTACCCAAGGATCTTATCGATCATGAATGCGTGATAAATTACGATGTTACCTGGGGGTTGCAACGAAACGTGGTAAACCTAAGCAATAAGGGGGAAATGTTTTCTTGTATAACTTAAATACACAAGTATACAGAATGCTCTTTATCTTATATAGAAAACAATACATAGATAAAGTTCAAAACAAGAGAAACAACGTTTGTAATAATAAATTAAGATTTTATTTTATTAGATTTTTATTAAAATTTTATTTATTATTTTGTTTAAAATAAAACGTTCATTGGTGAACGTTTTATTTTAAACTAGTAGTAGTAGGTGATTCAAAGTAAAGTAAAAAAGACAATAACCTATTTAAAAATAAAGGGATCAATTACCTCCACATTAAAAATATTGCCATGTCTTAATTATCTCAGTTTATAATAATATAATGTATTTGGTACTTCCAAATACATCATATTATAAATTGGCCCGGTAAAGTTAATGTTATAAATTGTAATTACGGACCCAAACGCAAAATTCTCCTTTGCTCACGCTGGTTTCAACGCTTACTTCAAATTAATTGTGTCATTAATTTAGGAAAGACCGTAATTCACTCATAGTCATTTTGCTTCACCATTTTAAATTTCGTAGATTGCTTATTAACAAATCGAATTTTCATGACGACCACTGGTTCGCAAAATTGATTTTACCGGGAAGAATATCAAAGTCGTCATTATTTATTTTAGTTTATTATAAATACGTATAATATTTTAATTAAACATATTACAATTTACAAAGCAGTAAAGTCAATACACAAGACAATATGACATATGTGTATTGAGTATACAAGGGACAGTAGGATAAAATGGACGAAAATTATAACGGAGTAGCAACGCGATGGTAAAAGAAAGAGAGGCAGACAGGTTAAGAAATGGACAAATGACGTTAAGGTTATTGGAGGGACAATCTGGTACAGAAAAGCACGGAATAGAGATGAGTGAAAACAGCTAGAAGAGACCTATGTGAAACAGGACACGCTATATATTAAGTCGTCAACAACAACAACAAACGTTAACATGTAAAAAATTAGTATTAGCAATAACGGCATAATAATAATAAAAAGCAATACAGATTGACTTACTGCTTTGTAGGTACGAGTGAGTTATGATCATGAATAAAGTTTCCAGTGTTGTTGTGTTGTAAAATTGTAATTATGATTAATAGATTTTTTTATTAGTATGAAACCTTGTCTATATTTTATTTTTATATAAAATAGTTATTTTATGAAGTTAATTTAGGATCACACGAGATCCCCTAAAGGGGAATGTCAGCCCGTTGTTGCAGGTGGCCAATGCTGGGTATTGGGACGATTTCAGAGAAAAGTAACCAAGGAAGTAGTCGTAGTCGAGGCCTGGATCACTGGTTCTGCTCCGGTAGAAAATACGGACGGTGAGACGGAAGAGTTTAGTAGCCAGGCAGGAACCGGGACTTGCAATAATGGACCGGGGTCCCGAGCTGAAGAATGCCCTTAGTGTTCCGGGGCGTCTACGGCGAAGTGGAAGGAAAACCTAAAGCTCCCCAAATTAAGATGGGCTCATAAAGGTTGCGCTGTCGGTCAGAACTCACACAGAAGAAATTTAAATGACAACCTTTAGTGAATAACATTGAATTTTATTCACTAAAACATCGCTATATCTTTGGCTTAATTTTTAGCATTTGTAATTCGAAAACACATTATTTTTCACTTTTGATGTCATCTAATGGAATCTAATCAGAAATGAAAGCGTATCAGACAGAATATTTCGTTACATCAACAAATACCACTTGTTTATTTCATACATGAAATATGTATGAATAAAATAAGAATATATAAATAATATAAGAAAGTTTTATAAAAAAAATATTATGGAATTTTGATAATTAGGCCATCGTTATAATTAAATAAACAGTCTGCTTCAATACTAAGTAATTAGAAATAGAAAAAAAAACTTTATTTATGACACCCCTTGTTTAAAATAACTAAAATTAAAACCTTAATATTAAATATTATAATGTACAAATAAATAAATAAAAAGAAAATAATTTTAATCCAACAAGTGTCATAAAATGGTTCTTGCTCAGAATATGCCAGGATGCATTGTGCCAGGAGGAGTTCTATGGAGCACCTGGCGCTGATTTTTAGCAAGAAGCAACGTGGTCAGATCACGGACCACAGTGACGACATTCATACTGACACATACACACACACATACATATATACCCAAAATATATATACTACTACTCATACTCATATACACATACACATACAATACAATAAAATTAAAAACAACTACTAAGTCATGTAATAAATTTACCGCAAACAAAAGAACAAGTTCCTGATTGCATACTTAAAATTAGATTTTTGAATATTTTTTTTTAAATATATTTATAGTATGCAAGTTACGAAAAGGTGGTGGCAAGTTGTTCCAACACTTAGTTGTGGTGTATTTAAAGCTACCACGAAACGCAGCCGAGCAGTGGCGAGGAACAACCAGCCTTGGTAATAAATAATTAAACGAATTCGTTGGTGTTAATACTCCAATCAATATGATGAGACAAAATAAACAACCGATAAACCTGGCTGCTCGGCAGAGATAATAATTTCAAATGACACAATTCATGATGCGACGCATTTAATCTGCACGATGTCGCTCGAACGCTTGTGTGTTATGTTCCCTGTTACTGCAGAGTGATAAGCCACGCGATATTACGCCAAAGCAAATTATTACTCGTGTAAATTTTACACTGAATTTTACACAGAACTCTGTATTGTATGTTGTTGGAACTCGGCGTATTATGCACAGATTATTTATATTCATAATAGTGTAGGTACTACGTTTTACTTTTTATATTTAAATAAGCTTTTTTTATGCTATTTTTAACAAAAGTGAATATTTTTAAAGAAAATACACACACCTTTTAAGTTACCAAGAACATGGTGCTGGGATCGTAGCAGATGGCGGTCTACGGTTACTGTCAACAATACGAGAAACAGAAGTAATCGTATGTATGTGCGAGTATTTATATAATAAATAAATAAATAAAGCCTTCATCGCTGTCTACCATTAATTAACATTGAATAATTTGTGTAATTTCTTTTGAATACAAATGTCTAAAATTATATTGATACAATCAACAATTTATCCTTCGACAAAGGCCATCTCCAAAGATTTGCATGCTGCTGTAGCTCTTGCATTAGCTATCCATTTTTAGTCTGCAACTCTTCTAAGATTATCTTTCCAGCGTAATGTTTCCGCTCTTTGCGTACTGACACATTTATTATATTAAATAAATGTACTGCCGTACTTAGCAGTGGGACATATATGTATATAGGCTGTGAAAAAAGTCTCAATTATTAATCAGACGCTCAGAATCAGTACATGTTCTTTCCATCTACTGGTATTTGCTACCATAGTCACCTCGACTCAGAGGCTACTATCCCCGTCAATTCGCATTAGATAATAGGTTCAGTACCTTCTGACTTTTGGTATGTATGAATATTAACTCACCACGGTTATCTAAGTCAGATTCACTCTAAAAAATCAGTCAGGTGAGGCATTCACTCTAAATAACTATCTTAGAGTATACATATAGTATATGTATTTATCCCGATATAGGAGTCGAACCTGTGGCCATTGACTCCAAAAGTTGTGATTTCGCTACTAAACTTCGATAGCAACATTTCTGTGCACACTTAAAAATTTTATAAATGAGAATAATTTATAAACTTCGTCAATAAAAATGGTACATACCATACATCTCACCGAAAGTTTAATTCCACATTCAGAAGGTTAAACGAATTGAAATTTTCAAGCACGAATCAAAATGTTGTTCAAGTTTCGTAGAACCGCAATTAAACCGCTTCCTATAAAAGTTACGTTACGGAAGTATTCTGAAGTTTCCGACTTAAAATTATGTTAATAAAAATTAAATTATGTGACTTAAAATTACCATAAAAAAACAGCAATCATTCCTTCCCTTTTTCCGCACATACTTAACTACTTTCTACTAATATTTTGTTTTAACCACCCAAAGTGTGCCTTGCCCTCCGAGACCAAAACTCGCCATTAGTCTTATGCGGTGTGTCGCCAATAGTCACCTCGGAGTTTGTTCAAATCCGCTATCACCGCATTACTCCTACAATACCTAGGACGTATGCGCATATTGACCGGACGGTAGTTCCCTTTTGGTAGAGCGCTCTTCGACCTTCTACAGGGACCCGAAATATTAGTTTGGCATCGGCCATTCTTCGATTTCATTATTCATGATTCTCAAGATTTCATCTGGTCTCTTCTGGTTCTGGTAAACATTAAAGCACTTTAAAATACATTCTGCGGAGTAGTTGACACGTCTGGATAGCCAAATCGGCCAAGAAATTATCATTCTAAATTATCTAAAGATATTTTGATCATTCATCATGAATAAGAAATATTCAAAGGTTTCTTTTTAATGTGAAGAGCATTTTTAGGGTATGTAAAAAATAAGCCGTCATCGTAAGATACTTTTACAGTTGTGTCAAAAAATAATATTGCCACGCATCTCTGCGTCGCGGAACACTGTCATTCGAGTGTTAAAACGATCATTTATATTTTCCATGATACCTTAGTTATTTAAATATTTTTCATTCCAAACAATTTTTACACTTACTACATTGTAATTAAGATTCAAACTTGATCGGTTTCACTTTAAAAGTATCCTGATAAAAATTCAAGCGAAGGCCGGAGTTGAGATACATTCATTATGAGGTAAATATTTGTTTCAAAATTCACATTAACGTAATGATGTGATGGTCTATCTACAATATATTATATATATGATGTTTCAATTAAAATATAAACGAACACTGTCTATTCGTGAAAGGGTCCATTGCGGCAGGGAAAGAAATGAAAGGCATGTTCGTATTGGTCTTGTGTGCATTGGAATAAATATGTGAATGACAAGTATTTAATCTGTGTGTGAGTTTTGGTCGTGAACCTATTTGCGGCAAATGTGTTAATCCGCCACTGGCTCATTTGATGGTAAATAATCACTACCGCTTATATATTTTTAATAGGATAGATAGAAAAACTAACAAGCGTGTCGTCTAATTGTAGGTCCCTTAAAATATAACTCCTATAAAAGACGAATCATAGATTCCACTTAAGGAAGAAACAAAATCAAATTAAATAAATGACTACGCAGTTGAACCAAAGCTAATACGATTCCTTATGAAGACGAGCAACCTTTTGAGAAAGAATAAAATATAAAATAATAGTTACAATGACTCGGACTTGTCTCAGACGTACAAAGTTACAACCGAATTTTACCACTATCTTCATTAAGTACACTATTCCTTCTCTACTTCGTTAATGGTCATCAGGTTTTTCTCTCTGTATCAAATAAAATAATGAAAAGTATTTTGAAATAAAGTTTGCTCTTTCCTTAGTATTGCGAATGTTCATGGGTGGTGCTGATTCCTAATCATCAGGTGACCCGCTTACTCGTTTGCCTCTCTAATCCATAAAATAAATAATAACGGTATAACAATGCTAAGATAAATCATAAATATTTATAACTAGTATATAAAAATCTGGAGAATTCTATGTACAATGTAATTCGACGTATAACTCTAATAAAACACGTTTGGCAGCCACTACGTGGGTCGTTCAGAATATATACGATCGATAACAACAGACACCTTTTCGAATTGTCCATATAAAAGCGTCTCCGATCTGGCACTCACCCAACCTGCCAGTTTGCGACAAACATTTATAGAGACATTGGGTTCGGACAACTTATAAAAGGCAATGATTTCGCTATACAGTGCTACCATTCGCATGAAATATATCGATATTTTGACGAAATAATGAAGTTGAGAAGGGAAACAAATAACCAAACGGGATAATTTATAATACGTTAACACCATCGTCTGCTTGCACTCTCTTATGATGCCTGAACGAGAACACTGACAATCCGTCTGCTCCAGAACATCAAAATCGCTCGATTGGATTTCTTTGAATTGGATATGAATAAAGAAAGCTGCCCAAGAACCAAAATTATCAACACAGCCCTTAATTAGAGACGAGAATCTAGCAGCAATGGGCTGAACACCTTATTGGGAGAACCTACCACCGTCAAAATAGAGGAGTACTAGAGTGAAAATTGCCAATGTAAATTGTACGTGGTTAGAAACTCAAGAAAAAATATATCATAATAGTTTTACATAGACACATGCATATCGTCACGCCTATTTCCCGTGCAGAGACCACAAATCTCCAACTGCTACGTTCTCGATATACTTTCCTTGCTTCCTCCTCACTCGTCACTCCGCTCATGCAAGCCCGCCGTTTAAGGGTACTCTTGATTTAGCCTTTCTCGATAACTTCGGCAATTTGGTATGTTATCCGTGGTCTTCCGCTACCGACCTTTCCACCCACATCCGCAACGTAAATTTCTTTTGCCAGTCGTCTTTGATTCATCCTCTCTATGTGCCCAAACCATCTAGGGCATCCCTTTCTCAACTTTTGTCACGACACTTTCTTTTACTCCACATCGCTCTCTTATATCTTCATTTCTTATTTTATCATTCAAAGTTACCCCACATATTAAGAAGTATATAATACTCTCATTTTCTCTGTATTCAGTCTGCTTTCATGACTCTTCTGCCAAACCCAACTTTCATTATCGTACATCAGAGTCAGAACAAGCACTCCCCGATAAACCGCCAGTCGTGCCGTTTTAAACACATTCTGACTTTTCATAAAGGAGTACAGGGCTCCATTAACCTTGTCAAAAATTAAATGTCACCATACCATTTTCCGTCTCTTGTAAACAATGACCCCAAATATACAAACTTATTCACTTGCTCAACTTTTTCTTCTGCAATAAGCATCTCACACTGCGTCGTAGTGTCCCTTTCAAAACAATCACTTTCGTCTTACTGATACTCATCGTCATTGTTTTCCTTTCTAAAGCTCCATGCAATATATTCATCATCTCCTACAAAACTCTCTTTCCGACGAAGCCGGCAACACCTGGTCGTAAGCATACAAGAAACATTTGATGAGTAATCCATTCATTCTGAAGCCATACATCAACCAAACTCTTCATCGGTATCGCGTACTCGTGTACCAATACCATAACTACCGGACAGGCTGCTAGGCAAAGATACTCTCTGACCTCATTATAGTTTTAAGGACAATAATATAATTTGAAAGGTTATTTAAAAGATAAATAAAGTTCATTGGATTACTTCGAAGTCATAGTTACTTCGAGATTACGAAATCTAAGTAATTTATTTGAATTTCATACTCACTGACCTACAATTCAAAACATTTTATTTATCGAGACATGTTCAATCTCTTACCGATATAAATATAAAATTTAGGCCATAAATCATAACAGTGACCGTGCAACATTATTTTACCTTCTTTCTTAATAAAATATTACTGTTCTTTATTCCCTTAAATATTAAGTAGATTCTTAAAATTTCTTCATAGACTAAAAATGTAAATTATAGTTCAATTTCTTATGATTTTCAATATCTTATTACAACTGATATTCATAGGCAGTTCGGCGGGGCACTCAGACTCGGAATAAATACCTTTATTTAGGTCATACATACATATCATCACCCCTGTTTCCCGTAGGGGAAGCAGAGACCACAGATCTCGATCTACTACGATCTCGGTACACTTTTTTTGTTTCATCCACACTCACCACTCTCTTTATAAAAGCTCGCCGGTTAAAGATACTTTCGGAACCTATTCATAATTCTTCTTCCCTTCCCAATATTCACATCCATACCGATTCCCAATATTCGCATACCTCGCCGAAAGGAAAAGTTTCATCCCCACCATCATGATGAGTGGCGATCCAGTATAATGCGTTTTTATTAAACTTCATTCCATGTACTACCATAGAGTGGTGTGGTGGAACCAGCGGCCTTTGGCGGTATTTTCAGAATGATACCATAGTGAAACCTTCAAAAAACCAACCTACTCATATCTTAAAGGCCGGCAACGTTTGTGATGCTTATGGTGTTGCATATATCTATGGGCGGCATAATTGCTTTTCATCAGGTGATACACTTCCTCGTTTGCCTCCCTGATCCATAAAAGGAAACTGTTAATAGGCGGCCGCAATTATTTACTATTAGGCGTCCCACTCGCTCTTATATATCATCGTTTCAATATATTCAATCAATATATCTTCGCTTCGATATATCTTCGTTAAAAAATAATACTCATACTTTTAGTAGATTTGGTTCGGTGTTTTTATAAGTTTATAGTTATATAAACAGAATGTGTTTCACTAAAAGTAAGAAACTATTATTACTTCAGTATTATGAAGAAAATAGATCCTTAGAAGAGAGAGAACACGTTTGTCGCAGGTGATAGAAATTTATGAGGGTCGCTCACAACCGGCGACCCCTCCTACATAAACTCTGCCATTAAATATCAAGGAGCCGCTGCTTTCCGGGAGGGTGGAGAAATTGTTTCTTTAATGATACCTACAACAAGTGCAATATATACAGTTGCACCTGACTTCCAAAATTAGAAACGATTTTCATCAAATACCTAAGTTGGCCAATAAGAAGTACGAAATAAAACGTTACTGGTTTGTAATTACAATTACATTGTACTTCTACAGTACAATGTAAATACAACTAGAAACACAACATAAATATACAGCTACAACGAACAACCTAAGGTAAATTATTTAATTTATGCTCAATTATTGGTATATACATACCACATTACAACATCACTTATTCACTGATTTCCAGCTGGCTAGCCTGCCAACTACGTCTTACAATATCTTTTATGTATTATAATTTAAAAAAAATATTTATTTGATTATAAAAGAAAAACGTAAAGTAAAAAATAAGGATAAATAAAAATAAAACCTACTACCTAAATGTCTCAATGTGAATACGAAACTACCGCTTACGGAGTCATTGGTTGTGGGTTCGATTACCGCATTTGGATAAAAATATGTAATATATATTTTTTCCGAATCTAGGCGTCCTTACAGGGTTAATTTCCTATCCATTCCTCCACAAATAAGAAAGCCCATGCCCATTAGTGGGACATAAATGGGCTGTGACAAAAAATCGTAAGAAATAAGAGTTTTTGTCATTATTTAGAGATGATCTAATATTTTAAATTTTTAGATCGAACGTAAGTCTTATGCATATAAATGTAATATAATTTGTAATGTAAATATAATTTGTTTTATCTTAGCATTTAAATTCGATTAATTGCGATTTCTAATATTTTAAATATGATGAGGCCCAACTTACAAGCCACATTGATTTAAACCATAACATGAGGGTAAAACACAATTTATGTGATCCCGATTTGTGGCTATCGACCCACAAACCCTCGCCAATATCGCGTGTTTATCTTAACAAATATTCCTGTAGCCCACAGGTATGCGTCCCCGCCTAGATATTTATTGCATGTACCTTGCCTTAAATTATACCCTAGATCAGAGGTGAAGAACGCCCGGCCGCATGAATCCTCTGTAATTTTTTTGTGGCCTTGTGATACAATAATACCGGGTCGTTTCAGCTTTGTCGCATAACAAAATACGACAGTTTTATATCCTTACAAACACTACCACGAAATATTTGAAGTACCATAGACATTTGCAACACCCCAGACGTTGAAACTGCTTTTTGATAATATTCAGGCTTGTTTTTGAAGTTTCAATGAATTGCATTCGATTCGTAAGTTATTTTCATTTTTCTTATAAATGCGCTTTGTATTTTAATAACCTGCGTGTACAATAACCGCTTTGTATAATAATATATTATAAGATTTCCCCCCTTCTCTCTGGATAATACCTATATTATAGGTAGTATCCAAGGCGAAGGTGGGTATGGACCCAATATCGTGAATATTTTCCCGATATTTACTAATAGTTGCATGCATCATCAATTTTGAATTACTACATCATGATCATCAATACGGCCGTAATATAACAGTATACTTCTCGGCATTGGCTTCTTTGAAATAAGATAAAGATGTTGCCGTAATCCTCGCCCTTGGCAAAGGGGATTGGGGATTGCAGCTTATTTTTTATTATTCTAGAAGACAATGCAGCCCATTTAGTTATATTAACTCTTATTTTCGCTTCGTACGACACCTTAAGAAAGAAATGGAATATACCCCCGACCTATTCTATGCTGTTGACTGCACCGCAAAGAATTACTTTAGAATAACTACACGTGTCATTAAGATTTTTTTATTAACAGCCCATATATGTCCAACTGCTGAGCACGGGCCTCTTCATTTCTGGAGGAACGGACGTTAAACCAACCACAATTGTCCAGTGCGGATTGGCGGGGTTACTAGACTTGGATGAATATTTGTAAATCCATGCATATATTTATTCCGATGCTGGGATCGAACCCGTGACCATTGACTCCGCGGGGGGAGGGCGCTGCCACTGGGCCAATTGGTCACCAATTAATAAATTAACACATACAATTTAAATTGATGAGTACATATTAATTTAAAATGTTTACAAGGGAACCAGGAAAGCTAAAATGTTAAGGTACCCCTCATCATTATTTGCAAAGCCCTCTCGTTAAAATATTTTTTGCTTGGAATGAAATCGTTGACCCTAGGAATTTTACAAGTTTATAACTAAGACTCGCTAAAGAGATCCACAAATTGTTTCGTAAATTTCCTGTTACATATTAATTAGTTTACTTATAATCTTTTTGATTATAATATATTTAGTTACATTTTATCGTTTCTGCATACCTTAGCTACTATTTCATTTATGTTTTCTTTTTAGTATTTTTAAGCTCTTGTTATTACTGGGTATTTCAACTAACACATTTAGCAAAAAAAAAAAACAAAATATTTAACTGTGATATTTTCCTTATACAAGGAAAAAGTTATTGAGGCATTAATAGCTTTCAAAGTTTTTTTTTGCGTTTGCGTCCACATCTGTGTTTAAAGGTGTTTCAAAACCTTTAGAAAAATGAAGGAGTTTGCACAACAGTGAACGACAATAATATAAAGCGCAATGGGAGGACAAAAATCCAAAGATTTTAACTTCGATAATAATTTCACTGTATAATTTTTGAAAAACTTAATGTGCTGTTTTCTATATAAAAACTCGATATACAATATTTAAATATTATGTATAAGTATCCGCATATATTAATTATATTCGTTTACTCACCGATAGACTTTTTTGTCTATCTTTCTTTCATTTCGTTTTAGGCTTTTTTATCTGTATTTTTTCTTTGTTTCGAGTAAGATTAATGTGATAATGATAAGGGGATGCAATGTCAATAATAAGTCAATAATGTATTAATATGACCATTAGGGAGTTAGTCGGGATGGCGTAGTGTGGAAAATAAATGGCGAGTGATAACCCGATGAAGTGTGGCTGTGCTGATTTGCAGTTAACGATATCGAAATAATATTTGAAGTCATGCGTCACGAATCTTACGATGTACTTTGTATATCCTGAAATTCATATTATAATAATCGGTGTTGTGTACTCAAAGTTTATATTCCCCGTGTGCATATATCTATAATGCAGTCTACGGTTACGACGCAGTTACTTACTCTACGATGCAAAGAAACTTTCTTCTTTTGTCTCCTATATCCTCGAACACGATAGAATTTTCCTTCTTGATTTATTGCAATTTATTTCATCAATCAACAGCCTGCGGCAGTCTACTGCTGCACATAGGCCTCCCCCACGACCACTTCGTTTACCGAGACGTGGTCTCCACTCCAGCACTCGTTTGCTCCAACGATTGTCAGATCTTCGACAAACATGACCAGCCCATTGCCACTTCAGTTTGCTAATTCGAAAGGCTATGTGGGTGACTTTAGTTCTCTGGCGGATTATTATATACGATTCATTTATTATATACAAATCGATCATATGTTGACGTTAAGATTTATCAAAAATTTTCATCCTTAACATTTGGATGAATGGTGATTCAGTACGGTACGTTTTTTCCGTAATTTCTAGTCAGGCACGACCACTGTGTGAAACCACCTATCTTTAGCGGTATTTCCGTAGGTACCGCTACAATATTGAAACTTTCAAAAACAAGTCTATACGTTTCTCAAATGACGAAAACTAATACTGCCTATAAACAATGCCATGCTTATAGGCAGTTTTAGTTACTTTCCATCAGACGATTTTACTCGTTTGCCCAGCTATCCCATAAAAAAAGTTTTACATTTTTTTTTAATTTAACGCCGACAAATTCGGGATTACATTTAAATGTTAATAAAGGTACGCGAGTCTCTTTGTGTATATTTCATTCCCACTTGACCTTTTCCCGAATTTTCAACGATTACACTTGTCCCTTACCAGTCGACTAACTAACTGGATAGGGTAAGGGTTGAGCCGTGACACAAATTGTTTGACAACTTTACATGAAATTACAGAGACGTTATCCAATACATGTAGTATAGTGGACTTCACAATATAGTGTTAAAAGAATAGTTCACAGTAAATTACTATAAATATTACCATACAGCTCCGTGAGAAAGCCACCGTCATAAAGTTACTTTACAACTCTCTAACGACGGCGGCGAAAAGGACTATTGCTAACCTAATGGTTTAAACAATAGATCTTTGTCTTACGTTGAAGCCGCCCTCTCGGCAAGGCACAATACCTTTTCCTTCGGTTTGGCAGACACCGTATAAAGACCTGGTCGAGAGGTATACAAAAAGAGATAGTAGACAGATAACAAACAGTTATAGCACACGCTCGTTATAACCATCTGTTTATTAGTTCTGTACTTAACAATCACTTCACTCTGATCGTTTATTGTATATTACATGTGAATTTATAATTTCAATATAATTATAACAACAATTATTAAATGACTGTTGGTGGATCTGAGTGCTAGGCTAATCTGATCTAATTTATTTAACAATCAACCTGAACCTTCACATTCACAACGAGCACACCCACAGTAGCAAACTCCTATAATGCCAATGACGTTTAATGCATATTCAGTATCTTTAATATATGTATTTGTGTATGTATTATATATGTATTTCAAATTCTTATATTTTTTACCTTTGATGATTCTACATAATTAAGAGTGATCGATATCCACTTAATTAAGTGCTAAACATTATTAAAATACCGACTGTACTCGTAAGAAATATTATCGTCAATAAAAACAAATATCCCCTATATTTGTTTTTATTGGCGATAATATTTCTTACGGTAAAAAAAGTTCATGTGTGTTCAAGTATGTGTATATGTGTGTGTATATAAAATTTGAATAATGTGTATGAACTCGGTTTTCGGTTGTCATCATTCAGTTTGCTAACTCGAAGAGTAGGTGACTAGTTTTCTCGCGAATCCGTGAGAAGTCACCTACATAGCTTTGGTTAGGGTAATTTGAATCACTCCACTACCACCTACCTATTTTATAACAATTAGTATAGCTACTTATAATTTTACTCTCATCTGGTGATAGATTTTCTACATTAAATAATAAACTAACTTGTGTAACATGTTATATTATGTGAAGCCAAGCAAATGCAAAGCTCATGATCTTTTTCTTTTTTCTTTGATGGCAATTAGCTATAACTATTATGCCTGTGTCAAATCAAATACAATCTTATGTCAAGTATCTTGAAATGTAAATTCAGCTTTTCACGACAGTCTTAATAAAATAGTGGCCATTCTACCAAAACTTGCAAAGACTTTTGCAGTCAAGTTAAAAAGACACGAGACACGCATTTATTTCACTTCACGTTTTTTTCCTCATGATATTTAACACCTATTTGCTACATCATACCTACACAAACTTCGAAGACTTCGAAGACTTAATCAAACCCTATTGAGTAATAAGCCATCAGATTTAAACAATATCTAATAACATGAAATTATAAAAAAGAAAGAAAAACAAGGTCACTGATGTAGCTTGGCAGAAAAAGTCGGGCCAGGCGTTATTGGCAACTACGTCAGTTACGCTCGCTAATGTATAGGTTGACGTCCATCCGGTCGCCACGGTCAAAGCCAGGTCGTGATAGGTCGGTCGAGCTCGTCGAAGATTAAGGTGACATAGCGAAAGCATAACGAATGCCTTTTGGATTGGATTTTTATAGAACTGCCAGTTCGTTTTCCCGCCCTTCTGTTATAAGATATTCTTAAGTACCTTAGTAGAAAACACTTTAAGGTTATATTATAAGGATATAGGACATCAAGAATTAGAGGCCGAAATATCCTTATAAAATCATCTTCGTTTAATTTATATTTTAATTGGTTACGTAAGTAATACCGACGTTTCTTTCTTGCTGCATGGAGATAAAACAATCGAGGGATAATGCACTCTTTGCTTATTCTTCTCATCTCCAAATTTAATGAAACTGTTTGTGGCATATTGACAATGTCAAAGGTGGTTCTATTATGCTTATGATGTTTCAACATATAATTACCTAAACTTTTTTTGTTTGAGCAAGTAGGCAATCGAGTATGTTATCTGATGGTGACTAATCAGCGCCACCCATGGACATCTGCGATATTAAGGGCTCTACCATAAAGTAGGTAAATCTCCCCTTCCTACAATTAACACCTTACTCTAAAGTAAGGTGTAAATTGACACCGTACGCACCCCAGATGGATCGAGAATATACGGCGATCTAAGAAGTAGAACATGGTCATATCTAGAAACATGTGGCTTTTCAAATCCATTTTCCATCAACCTTCTTGCTCAGATCGTAGTTCCATCTAACAGTCAGCTAATTTTGTATTATGGAATGGGAAGACAAACAAGTAGGCTTGTCATCTGATGGAAAGCAATCAACGTCGCCCATAGACATCCGCAGTGCCATAGGCATCGCAGCGTTGCCGGCCTTTAAGAGGCCTTGTGAAGGTTCCACCGTCGTATCGGTTCGGATACACCGCTAAAAATAACTATTTCCACAGTGCAGTGGTGCGTGGAAAGAAGTTTCTAGAAAAACGCACCATAATGGATCGCCACTCATCAAGATGGTGGGGATGGATGCAGTGAGGCAGTTTCCAGTTGTCAACTTAAATGGTTATCAGTTCATCCACAACATCAACACAAAAACACCAAACATTAAGTAAATTAAGAAAACACAATATGATTTCAAAATTTTATTTATTTGCACATTATTCTAATAATGGGGCTTCCTATAAAATTGTAATCAACTTTTTAACAAACCATATAAATAAAGCATTGAAGGAGCCACAAAATGAAAACAACAATTGATGCAGTAGAATATTCAACTATGTAGTGTATTGAGTTCTTTTCAAAACTTCTATTCTAGAAAAGTATAAAAACTGTTAAACAGTAAATGGATTTTTACAAAAATATTATATATTGCCAAACGTCTAATAAGAGCCTTAATAAGCAGCTTTAATAAGCGTGAGTCCTGAACCACACCTCATTAATTTTTTAATAAAACAATTATTTCGTTTGTAAATAAATGTTTTGTATAAGTACAAAAAAGCGTTGGTTTTTCTTCTTCAAAATGGACTCCTTCTATGCTAACATTTTATAAACATCTAAATCAATCACTTTGAACTATTTATGAACAATTAAAAAAGATTTTTAAAGAAAACAGAAAAAATCATAAAAAGTCATTGGTTTTTTAAGCACATAAACGAACTTATTTGTAATGCGTACCAAAATATACATTTCAACTTCTAATACTTCGTCGTCTGTTGTTCTAGTGTAGTTTTTATTTATTAATGATAACACCCAATTCATTATTTTTTTATTTTTCTTTTCTTTTTTGTTTCTATAAATAGAAAGTGAGCCTAACCTAAGTACATTTAGTTACAATGAATAGATAAATATCTAATAATGAATAGATTAATATAAGCACAGATATTTTAGGTATTTTCATTTCATTTTAGGGTTTTATCATTTCACAGAATAGAATATGTGATACGGTTTACCAATTAAGCGAAAATGTGCATCGAAAATAACGTATGAAATAAAGTGATTTATTGTATGAATATTTCTAAGCACAATACCAACATTTTTGTTTTGATTTTTTTTTAATTATTAGACATTCTGTACTGTATATATGTACCATATGGTTTTTACTATTCACTTAAATCATTTGATTTCTCTAATATTTATATTATGATGTACAATATTTCCGATGTACATAGAAATTTTCTAAATTAAGAAAAACATGTTTATGTTAGAAGCATTAAAAAATTCAATAACGCTGAAAAGTGCAGACAAAATATAAATTTATAACAATAGTTTAATGAGAAGAAAAGTTTGTATATAAGAAGTGTTATATAACCACGCTTATTTGACTAATCACGATTTATTAAAATAGAATATTACATATTGCACACTGTACAAAAATAAAAATTTACGTATTTGTTATTAGGGAAATACTCACTTCACTTAAATAGTTGAAATAAAATATTTAGTATTTGTACGGAATATTGCTTTTTCAAAAAACAGAATATAATTTTTATAGTAATGCTTATCACATATTCATTTAAAATTCTAATACAAATGGTAAAGCAAAAATAATTCCAGTGGCTTAATGAAAAAAATTATTCAAAATACTAACATATTCTTTTCGGGAAACGAGTAAACTCGTCATACCCTTTTTATAGTAAAACGCGGGAGACGAGTTTACTCGTTCTGTTGCGCGAAGTGTTAGGGCGCAGGAAACAAGGTGCTCTAAACGGGTTGTAAAATGTTTTTGTACATAAAAAAAAAGAATTACACATACTTTGTAAATAAACGGAGACGTCTTTTTAAAGTAAAATACTGAAAATTTCATTGAAAAATATCAAATAAATCGTCAAATTTATAGTAATATTTAATGGAAAGTCTAATTTTTGCGTGAAAATATAAAAAACACCCGCGCTACGCCGCGATTTGACGGGAAAATGCCCAACTACATTGTGATAAAAAAAGCTAAAAAATATAAAAAACGCACAAAAATTATATTTTAGGTAATTATATAAGTGACATCAGTATCTAAGTCAGTTCTTCACTTACAGTCTTCCTAAGAATAACCATCTTACATCAGTTGATTCCGGAAACTTCACGAAATGGCATAATTGTAAACAGCCCTCAGAATATCAACCTTTAAAGTATTTAACCTATGGCTGATTGAAGCCAACAAGCTCATTTAAATTAAAAATAATAAAAAACATATACGTATCACGTAAAATAATTATTCAATATATTTATTAAACACTTGAATATTACACAGAATTATATTCGCCGACAACACTACATTGCTTATATTACACAATTACAACATAGATACCAATTAGAAGTTTCGTTCAATATAATGAATACCATACATATGTATAATATCCAAATTTAACAATTTCAAATACTTATAACCCATGTTTCAACTGCACAGAATCTAACAGCAGTGACTATATGGAAAAAGAACGTTGAAAGAGGACTACAGCGAAAGCTTAGACATAAAACAATATTTCGTGGTGCTAAAACAATCGAAGCAAGAACACTCCACAAAGAATAACATGCAAGATAGCTGTATTAAATATGTACGTGGGAAAAATGCTATAAGCCAGCTAAAAAACGCGTGTGAAAATAATGAAAGTGATATGAAAACTACTTGGTGTAATTAAAAAAATAGAAACCATAATAATGTAGGCCGGAAGCACATCCAATCATATCTCTATAAGAATGATGTCTAAAAACTGGAGGTTTCTCTATTCAAGTAATTCTGGATCAACGTTTGGAAATTGTCGAGAACTCGTTTTACATAAAGCTCAAAATGTAATCAAAAAATACACAATCACATTTAAGTGATCGAAATAAATCTCACAAAAATATAAAATATTTCACAAAAACAGAGACCAAATGAAACGAGAATCCTGAAAAATGCTGAAATTGAAAAGCACGTAACCAATGTTAAACTAATCGAAGACACATTAGACTCCGTTGGCTCCAGACACTAGAGAGGATCTCCCATCCTGCCATCACGCTGCCAAGAGAAGAACGAAAGGCATACATGGGATTACCGCTTATATATACGCCCGGATGCGGTGATCAATGATTCAAACGATCTTTAAATAACAACCGATAAGAAACAGCATAAGACCTACCGGCATTAATGGAAAATTCTCGTATTAAAGGCCAAATCATATTTTGTGTCGTCGAGCCAGTGGAGTGTGTTTTACATAAAATATTAACACATTCCCGTCGGGAATCGAGATATCTCGTTTTTTAGAAAAAATATTAATTATTAATTGAATATCACCCATTCTGTCATGTAACATTAAAAATACTTAATATGTAATACGCAATCCTTCAGAAGTTTTAAGAAAAAGAATTTAATGAAAATCCTAATTTATGATTGAACATCCTTGAATGAAAATCCTAATTAATGATTAAACAAGCGTTCACTTTTGATGACATTTAATCTAAGACTGAATCTCCATCAGAATAATAACCACAGTTTTAATTCACACGTTGAAATATTTTGATTTCATAAAAATACCCCGATTTATCGTCAAATTTGAGCAAAAATAGCCCGATGGGAATGTGTAAAATCGATCGACGCTATCAAATTCCTCATTATTCTCATTTTTTTATTTGTTTGCAACACCATTCGATAAACAAGTTTACTACAAATTAATAATAACACACATACGTACACACAAACACGAAACCAGCGTGGCAAATACATTACAACAGCGAATATGCGTGTTAAAAGTCTACAGACTAGGTGCTCGATATAAGGCGGGTAATATGGGCGGGGTTTACTAAAACAAAGCGTATAACACAACTAACCAAAAGTTAAAGTGCACTTCAAAGTATAAAAAAATACCTACAGAGTTTCTTTTATTTTTTTTATTTTCATGTATTTTAAAAAGGCATTCTATTATACAGATTATTATATGATTTGTGAGAATTGGAACGCTCTCACGCCTGCGCAAGCACGCGGCCGTTGGAGTATTCCAACACTCAGGTGTTCCGTAACAGAACACCTTTAAACTATTTTAAATAACAAGTATCAGCTGACATGAATTACGCACTTTCAGCAAAGAAAAATATGTCAAAACACTACTAACATTTTCGACTTGCGACTAGTGAAATCAACTCTACTTGACCATTAATCGATTAAGTTGTTTTTATGTTTCGTTTATAAAACTTCGATTAGTTCGTCCACGAATGCACTATGTTTTAGTATCACACCTCTAATTTTAACACCTTGATACTGTTTACATTATAACACCTCTATTTTTTTTAAAAAGTTTTCTCGATATCATATAACTGGTATACGATTCGGAAACTTTTGTAACATCAATGTGTCAGACAAATTTGTAAAATCGATGTTTTTGCAACACATTGTTTAAGATCCCCACGAGGACTTTGCCTTAAAACAAATTTATAAATTAAACGCTTAACGTCGAATTTTGTATTCGATTCTTAACGACTGCTGATTTATTTATAGACATTGAATTCAAACGCGAGAAACATATGGTTCTTGGTTGGGCAGCTACAACACAATGTACAGCAAGATTACATATGAACACAAAAAGTTTATCCATTAATTACTGTTTAAATGCAGTACAACAACTGAGGTAACTTCGTCTGTCTATACGACTGTCAATTGCTTTAACGTCGGTAGATATAATTTCGTTGTGTTAGTCCGCCTACTATTGACAATGGTTCTAGAGTTGACATACTGTTATCTGTCACATCGCGTGGTATCAGGGCAGCTATTCCTCTGCGCCAGCGTCCTCACTGATTGTTTCGCCCGCTTTCTCTTGGGAAATGTTTTGACCTGTAATTAAGAATAAATTAGAAACGCAAATAATTTTCTAGTAGTGTAGTACGTGACATTGGCGAATTCATCCGTGCTATTTTGGCACTATTGAAAGGCATTAATTCAAATGAATGAATGAATTGTGTAGTTGACACATTCCTAACGGAAAACGAGATTACTCGTTTTTAAAAATATAAATTAATTATTAAATTATAAATTTAATATTACCCATTGCGTCATGCAAAATTAAAAATACGTAATACGCAATGTTTCAGATCAAAAGTTTTAAGAAAAAAAAATATTGACAATCCTGATTAATCGACTTCCAAAATTATGTATCAATCGTTTTCATCTATATTGAGATTGAGCGTTGCATTTAATGACATTTAAAATCTTAGACTGATTTCTAACATCAGAATAATAACCGCAGTTTTAAATTCATACGTCGAAATATTTTGATTTCATAAAAATGCCCAGATTTATAGGCAAGTTTGAGCGAAAATAGTCCGATGGGAATGTGTTAATATTACAGCGGTACCTTTTGAATCTTATTTTCGCAATGAAATTTTACAATTGTCAGCTGTACAGAGCATACGGACATTGGTGTTAACATTTTACTCACTTTCTTAAAATTTAACCCTTTACTCTCTACCTACCCTCTACCCTCTCCATTACTCTAATTTTTTACCCTAAAGTTGATGTTGTAAAGTTGACGTATGATTTGCGCAAACAAACGTAATACCACAATCGTGTGAAATTCGAGCTTATTTCCCATATACTATACTGTTATTCAGATTGAGACAGTATTTGTCTAGATTCCTATGCAATTTATATTGCTAAATACTTACCTAATACGAAAGCCTATTGTGTTTTGAACAGTTTTGCGGTGTAAATGAATGAATGAAAATCAACAATAATTATTATATATTTTGTTACTATCATATTTTCATTATTCTCATTACAGGAAAGCAGCTTACATTGTCAAGTTATAGATTTAAAAAAAACTGCGTAGACTCTAACTATTCATTCTTTTTTTGCATTGGTCTGGCGTTAGACAAAGATGCACAATTTCAGTCGATTTTTATACTCTATCTTAATCGTAACTCCCGCCCCCACTAAAAACTTACAAGTGATGACACAATAGAGGTTCCAAAATGATGTCACGATTAGTTTATTTTAATTTATGATATGTATAAGAACTCACCCTTTTTCGCTGATGAAAGTATGCACTTCTTGCAGCTTATGAAGAAAAAGGAGACACGTTAGAATTAGGCGTGGAAGGCATTAGATCCATTGTCTTACAAACCCAACCTGCTATGTCCACTTTCTCCGCGTCTGCCTTATGGATCCATTCGTGATTCTAGAATTAAATATAAGCCATTAAGCCACAAAACTTACCATGCTTATGTAAACACTTCTAAATAAGAAACTTTATATTAAATTTGTAAATCGCTATTTAAATTTGTTATTATCCTTGAAGTATTTAAATTATTAAGTTGATTGGAAGAGACCCTTTCTTTGGAATAAGTCCTCCTTTTATAGAGTTTATTCTTGTTCCTTTGTATTACTTTCATAAGAACCATAACTTCGAAATTCGAACTTTTTCTTTGGAACGAAGCAAAAATATAAGTATATATAAATATGAGTTAACTGTAGATAATAAAAGAATAAATAAAAAGATACATAGATATTTATGAAGATAGATTGTGATTATAGACAAGCTTTTTGAAAATCGGGAGAGACTTTGCTTGTCTCACCTCCAGTGGCAACAAATTCCATAACTGGACACTGTGTACTGAAAAAGTTTGCAAAGGTCAAAGAATGAGCAGGCATTAGGCCAATAACATTTACAAAAAAATTTAACAAACCATCAAAGTCTTCAAATCTGCTCTCTCATCAGGATTTTTCTTGAGGCAGCGGTCAACAAAGTCTTTAAACTCATCAGAGAAGATCCCAGAAGGTAGTTTGGGCGGAGGCTCATTCACTATGTAATCAAGCAATTCAAATATTGCCATTGGGCGAGGAGAATTTGGTCCCTGAAATTGGAAATTATATTTTATTTGTTTTTTGGTATTCTACTGAACTTTCACATATTTTTTTTTATAGAATAGGAATGCAAAAAGCAGGTGTGTCACCCAATGGAAAGCAATCAACACCGCACATAAACATCCGCAAATATATATAATGTTTGGTGATGTTTTATTATTTTAATTTTATTTAGAAACAGCTGTAAAAATCCACTGATGAACAGTGGCCTGCAATATGGTGGAGGTGTTACCACAATTCCCATGTTTAGCGGGGGGGGTTATTACTCAGGTACAATCTACTGCCTATCTGTGTTGACTAAGGGAGTAACTAGTATTTCCCCCATACTGACCTCATATGACACCAATGGGAATACATGGGGTGGCCTTAATCTATGCCAAGAATCACACAGCTGATCGATCCAACCGGGAGAGAGAAATCCCATAGAAATATGTAACCCCTAACTACACCAGCATAAAACTACAGCATTCACAAGTAGTTTTTCGATACCACACAACAAAATGCTGGAACAATATACCTCCTTCACTAAGGTAAGGTAGGAAAGATAATTATTTTGCTTAATTCACATATTTTTTGTATAATGTAGAATGTTCAATAAATTCACAAACCTGTCCAGGCGAATGATCTTCATTCTGCCCCCCAAAGATAGCTGCAAGTGTTTTTGCATCGGGAGGTGGTATAGGATACATACCAATAGCCATCTCCACCAGTGACAAACCAAGAGACCAAATATCAGACTGCACTGAATAGTGCGTACCTTGAAGACGTTCCGGCTGCAAGGAAGTTATTAATGTCATATCTGTAAACAGGACCTAACCTATGAGAATAATGCTTATCAGTACTGTAACCTCATTAGACCACTTACAGACATATAGCTTCTAGTGCCTACAAATGAATTGGCCATAGAATCGATAAGCTGTCCAGACACACCAAAATCGCAAATTTTTATCTCTCCATTACTATTGACAAGAATATTGGACGGCTTTACATCGCGATGCATGATAGCATGCTTGTCACGCAGATAGCTCAATCCCTTTAAAACTGCTGAAGTTATGGTTCCTGAAACAATACATTTTGTTGAACTAGACCTATTGGTTTACATTACAAATCATATCAAAAATGAACCCACATCAATCAAAAATGATCAAACAATAGAATTCCATTAAGTAAAATTAGCATATGTTAATACTAACGTTATAGACAACCATGTATGGTTATGTATGTATGGTTACGTATGTTATGTATGGTTAAGTTATTCACTTTTTTATGGGATAGGAGGGCAAACAAGCAAAGTGTCACCTAATGAAAAGCAATTAATGCCACCTATAGACATCTGCAACACCATAGATATTATGGAAGTGTAATAATTTAGAAAAAATTAATTGGCAACCTAAGTATTGATAGAAAATATTTGTGACTTAAGAACCTGAGATGCTGGTTTGGTTAAAATACTTTTCTATGCCTATCAGTAGTATCCAAAAAACAATTAACTATCCAAAATGTCCACCCTCTGATAGAAAAAGCTAAATATGAATTGGAAACTTAACATACCTAAAATAGACTCAGGGATACGTCCAGCTTTTTTTAAAATAAGATCTAAAGATCCCCCATCCATGTACTCCATACAAATAGAGATTTCACCATCACTATAAAATGCTCCATAAAAACCAACAATATGAGCAAAGTTGCACTCATGTAAAACTTTTAATTCTCTGATGATTTGTTTTTTAATAGCTGGTTTCACCTCCAAGTGGATCAACTTTCGTGCCATTATGAGTCCAGTTGACTTATGACGGACTTTCATTACCACACCTCCATTACCTTGGCCTGAAATTTAAATATTTAAAATTCATTTAAATATATAAAATAGTATGAAGACTCCATCAGTGAATGACCCATTGATTCCTTTCTTAGTCAAGGGTTATGAGTTTGATTTCCACATTAAGTTATTTTGACTGCAATAATTATCTATTATAACAATGTTCAACATTATTTTTTAATTATATAAATAATTATATTACACACCTAATTCACCCAGTTTTTCAAAATCATCATCACTGAGCTCTCCAATCTTTTCCTTTTGGCATAAAAATACTTCTATTCTTCGCCTTTGTGTATCATCCATTTCTATCTGTTCCAATCTTTCAGTAAGCGCTTCAATACTTGTTTTTGACTTTCCGGCTAATCCTTGCCTCCTATAATATTTAAAGTTAATAATTTTTACATGACATTGGATATCTGTAAGTGTGTATAATATTGTTTTGTTGTGTTAATATTTTTTTAATTACACACACAGCAATAAAAAATTTTATATATAAGAAAAAATTACATGATATATTTGTAAGATAAAAAAAAATCAGTTTTTAGATTTATAGTAAAATATGAATATTTTAAAGTTTTAAAAACTATATCACATACTCAGATACAGTAGAAGATTTCAACTGAGGAGTCATATTTGACGGCGTAATCACTGGAGCCGTATCGATAGACCCTGGTGGGAGGGTCAAGTTTAGCTTATTCTTCGACATCTTACTCATCTTGAATTTACATTTGTCAAGGCATTGATATAAATATTTATTTCCTGTTTCTATTTCTTAAAAAATGTTAACAATTTGCAGTAAAAATCAAGAAATAAGGAAGAAAATTAAAACACCATTACAAGTTTATACGGTGACTTATCCTGTCTGTCAATGTCAAATTGATAACTTGACAGACTTTATAATATAAATCCAGAGCAAAAATATCTAATAGTCTTAATAATCTGTTTAATGTAACGTAGATTACTACATTGTTACATACAACAGATGTCCCAAATCCTGGCACCACAACCAAGTTTCAGCAGCCTGGCACCCCTTCTTTGGTGGGAAGTTGCTAGTGAATCGGACTGGGAAATCCTAGAAAAGCACTTGGTAGATTTAACCTTTTGATAGAAGGCCTTAGAATCTGCTCAAGATTCTGAGCAAAACAGTGCTACAATAGAGCCGGAGTTCTGATGGACTCCTCTAAAAAGTACTACTACATAGTCCAGTATTCCTGTGGACCTCTAGGTAAAAAACAAATATTATTTCGGAAGGGGGCGCATGGCTCAACTACTCTCGCAGCACTTTAAAGCGACGCATCTAATCCGACAAGCATTCGGCAATAATTGGAGGATATATTTATCATGTCGCTCAGTGCAGCGGATGCGATGCGCATGCGCATGCGAATATTTAAAATAATTTACCATTATGTGTAATACGATCATGCTTTTTTTTATGGTTAACAAGGTTCGCCGACTTGGCTAGACCCTAACTATACTAAGTTTACTAACTGAAAACTGAGCGATCTACCAATTAAATAATCACTACTTAAAGATTATTCTTTGTAGGCAATTAAAATTTTTCTGTTTTGCTACGATTGTCTGGACTAATAGCCGCTATCGACCGGTTGCCCGCCCCTGATATAAAAGCATTTAGGTTGAAAAGATATGCTATTTTAAGGTATGGGCAAAATAAAACTAATAAAAAATATAATCATTTTATATTCAGCATATAAATTTTAAACAGACTAATATAAATGATATTTACACAGTGAGAGGAATTACTAAGTATCTAAAAATTTGAAATGTTGAGACCATATTCACTTAAATATGACAAGTTGAATTTTACTCTAAAATAAATTTATATTCTGATTTATAAACTAAGATTTAAACTAAAGCACATTTAAATACCTGAACACTAAGATAAATAAAATATATGAAAAATAGATAAAATAATTGGTTATGGACTCTTCAATATGGTCAAAAATGAATTGATTCCTGGTTGATGCTTTTTCATTTCTGGTAATTTTTTTTTTGAATCCATTTTAATTTTTTTGGCCTCTTTATTTTCTTGTTTAGGTTTCTTCTTCTTTTCAGCAACAGGACTTTCTTTTTCTGCCTCTGGCATACTTTTCTTTTTTTTTATTTTCTTTTTGTCTAATTCTTCCGGTTCGTTAGATGGTTGCAATAATGATGTAGGGTCATTCATGATCATGGAGAGTTTTTGAAAGTACTGCCATAGAGCATCTACACATTTTTCAGGTTTTTTGCCATCTGCCATTTCCCACAATAAGCCATACATTCTTGGTTTCAATTTTTCTGTTGGTTTTTTAAGTTCAGATTCAAATTCATCTTCTAGATGTTTTAATCGTGCTTTCTGTGTCTCAGGGGACAATGATAAAACATCATCTTCATCCATTGTTGCTTCCTGAAAACAAAAGTCAAATATTTAACATCCACATTAATTCTGTTGTATATAAATATGGATAAAAGTGTAATATATGATTGTCATGCAAGTAACTGCATTCATAAACCCATATTTTTTTTCAACATCATTTTTCAACAATATGTAACGCCTAAAATGGGCACATCAGTAGCTGCATTTCTTAATTGAGATTGGTCATTTATGTGAGAAGTAAAATTATATAAAATTTGAACTAACTACAGAAACTAATTTTTTCATTATCACCTTTCAAATAAAATTCTCTAATAGACAGGTGTCATTTATATAATGATTATTGTAGAATACACAAGATTTTTTTTTAAGAAAACCCACCTCATCACTCAAATATCCATGCGGTACGAAAACCTCATTATCAACTTCATATTCATCGGCATCTTGTTCCTCATCACTGCCTGCAGCACTACCATCAATGCTTTCGCCCTCCTGTTCCTCTTCCCATTCCTCATCACTATCAACGTCATAATCCAACTGCTTCTGTGAATTGTATAACAGATGATTCTATAAATACTGTTTGATACTGACGTCATTGGAAGTGTTTTTTTTTATTTAAACTTGCACAAAGTGCACAGCAGGTGGAGTTAATGCCATTGGGCATTCACTACCAGTTAACCTGCGGGAGAAACTATAAACTACTTATATAAGTTTTACTACATACAATAGATATATTACATTTACAATAGATATAAACATACATATATACACACTACATGCATATATGTACATATGAATAGACATACATACATATCGTCACGTCAGTTTCCCGTAGGGGTAGACAGAGACCACAGACCATAGATCTTCCTCTCATATTCATCGTAGCGAAACGGCTCTCCGTTAGTCGCTTCTCGCCCTCGTGGGAATCAGAACGTAATGGGAGACGAACCACGTCGCCGTCATTTTTAAAAATTGAGGTTTATTAGAATTCATCATAGTGAATCCCACAAGCCGCAAGGGAGGATGGAGGTCGGGGGGTCCCATACGATCGGCACGCTTGCGACTAAGCTCGCCCCTAGCCACGTATACTTTGGCACGGCAGACCATGAATTGGTGGGGAGGAAGAGAAAAGGATAGAGAAGAAAGGAAAGGGCAGAGGAAAGGAAATATTGATTTAGACAGGATGATAGGGATATGATACTACCGCAACAGAAAACAAGGAGTGATACAGTAATAGCTAAAAAGTAAACAAAAAATATTTTTAAATATGAAAAGTAAATTATTAGAATGATTGTCATTTTTTTTTCATAGTAATATGAGTTTCTTGTAATATATAATAAATTTACTTCTTTAGTAACATTGCTGCAACTTATTTCTAGAATATAATGTCTTTTAGTTTTAATAAAATTGATATTTGTAAAACAAATTACCTGATCTTGATGGAATGGTCTTCTAGCATTAATGAATACACTTTTCTTTCGCCAAGTGCCCCAATATGGTGGACGTCTATTCTCATGAAAACTTAATAACTTTGGACGGAGTTTTTCACGGATAGTTGGTTCACATGTAATTATCTCTTCGGAGCTATCTACTGGTGGTAGATCATCTTCTGGAAAATTAATTAAAAGGATATAAATTCTCTTGAGTTCACAAATTGGTATTATGATTACAGTATTACCATTGCCTTATGTGATATGTTATAAAGCATTTCACTAGGTATCAAATATGGTTGAAAATAATTAATTTAAAAAAAATTCTAGTGTTTCAGTGTGGTGTAGTGGTGGACTACTATGACATTAGTGGTGATAGTATATTTTTAGACGGGTTATCTGGCGGTGGAACACGGAAATCAGTAAACGGATGAAGAATTCCCCAACATTGTCCCTAATTAATTAATTAATAAAAGATAGTATTAAAAGGGATGACACTTCTCATCGTAGAAACAGTGTACAGTTTTGAATAGCAACACCAAAAACCTAAAATAATGATAAAATTATGTTTTATAAATTTTAATGAAAACTGTCAATTTTTTTAAACAAAATATGTTTACAATTTATAGTTCATCCTTTATGGTTACATGTGATGTCTCTTTGACACTAAAGGTTACCTAAACCTTACTTAAGCTTATATGAAATAAGATTTGACAAAGAAATAATAAAAAAAAAAAATTCCAAATTAATTATATAGAAATTAAAAGTTCAAAAAAAACCCAATAAAAGCAATGTTACTATTCAACAATTATTTAAAGACTCACCAATTATCATGACTTCATCATCCTCTTTTTCATTTAATGGCCAAGTCTTCCCACTGTGCATTGGTTTGCTGATACTGTCTCTCAAACTTTTTATATACAATAAATTATCTGGTACATTTTGTTCTTTTAAAAACTTGTCTAAAGTTACTTTTGATTGATCACTTAAATTATTTCTTATGGCTGGGGCCAATCTCATATCAGCTTTTATGGTAAAACTTGATAACATGTCATTTTTGCTAACAATTATAGATTGATCTTTTTCTGTTTTCTGTTTTTGTACAAAGAAATTAACAAATGCTTCAGCTGCCTTCTTTTTTTTTTGTTCCTGTTCTTGTTTCTCCAGCTCCAGTGCTTCTTGCTTTTTTCGTTTCTCTTCTTCCCTAGCTTCTTTTTCTTTTTTTCGCAATTCTTCTTTTTCTTCACGTTCCTTACGCTTCTGTTCTTCTCTTTCTTCTTTTAATTCTAAAATATGGAACATATTATTTATTTATGCATTAGGTAGATTACAATATGATAAAGAAAATTATATATGAAGAGATGTAAATGAAAATTTACTTTTTTCAAGTTCCTTCTGACGTTCTTTTTCTTCTTTTTCTTTTCTTTTTTGTTCTTCCTTTTCTTCTCGTTCACGTTTTTTCTGTTCTTCTTTTTCTTGTTTTTGTTTTACCCTCTCTTCTTTTTCTTCTTGTCTTTTTCTATCTCGATCTTGTTTTTCTCTTTCTTTCTCCTCTTTTTTCTTTGCAGACTCAAGCTTTTTTTGAAGCTGTTAATAATAAAAATAAATCAAACAATTTATATTACAAAGTTAGTTAAATAAATAAGTTATTCCAGCCATTTTGGCAACTGTAAACTATGCTGGGAAATCTCAGAAACGGGAGCTGGGAAATATTTAAGTGTATATGCAACCCCAAAGACAATTATCTAACAGCAAGCAACAAATAGCAATATTTACTAAGCAATACATTACTAAGGGTTGCTAAGGGTGTGAGTGTAATGGAAAAATGGGAGAACCATTGGACTATTGATGTAAATCATATTTTCCTAGCACAAGTACTACTATTTGGAGATATTTATTCAAATTCATAACAAACTTTTCTTATCCTAGAACTCAACCTTGGGGGTTGCGAAACAGTGATTTTAAGAATAACAGTACAAATACTGATCAATTACTCCAGATATATATTGGTCTAAGACATTATGATATATATTTTTGTAAAGATGTAAATGACATAAATTGGGAGTGGACATGGAGTCATTCAAAAAAGTTGTAATTTATCATCCCTTTAGTTGCCCATTAAAACTTAGGATATACATTAGCATAGTACTGATTGAATATAAATCATCCTAACTACTTAAATTTCATTGTTATCAAATATGTTGTACATAGCTGTATGGACCCATATTCATAAATGAAAAATATTTAAACTTTTTTATATTCATCTCTTCTCCACATTCTTTGTAGTGAAGAACCGTGGAATCTGCATAACAGTAAATATTTTCAACAAATTTAACTGTTAATTATTTATACATCTAGGCAAGTACTATTCTTTTTCATAATCAAAGCCCTTCAATAAGGAAATCTATATATCAATCCCATTGTTCATCTCTTTTTCCCACACTCATGATCCTACATTGTTCTAAAACCAGCATTGTATTTATTTCATTACTTGGTGCTTGGTGCTACCTTTGATAGTAAAAATTGTAAGTTAATTAAAATTTATAAACTAGTATAGTTACAGAAATATTTTATTTAAAATAATTATTAACTTTCACTTACTTGCTTCGGCGTTAAATTAGTTGCATCATTTAAAGATATATCTCCTTGACTTTTTGTAACTGATGAACTTCTTAAATTACGCTTGGGAGTTGTACTGTTTGAACTTATTGAGCTATCACAAATACTAGACTGGGAGGTATTTAAATTCTTACTTTCCTCATTTTTTGTTTGCTTTCTGCTGCTTCTTTTAGGAGTAACTGGACTTCCTAGTGTAGTCTCATTTTCTGCATCTGTCAGGCTTTTATTTTCATTATTTTGAGTATCAGAAGTGACTTCTTTATTTTGGTGTTCTAATGTTTCACTGTATTCCTCAAGATCTATTACTTCATTTGTTACTTTAATATTATTCATTTCACTATTTTCAAACGTTTCTTTACTTTTCATTTCTGTTTTATTTTTTATATTATTACCTTGATTTATGGGTTTTTTATCTAAGCAGACTTTATCCTGATTTTCTGTACAGTCCACTTCCATATTTTCTGGTCCATTAGTGTGGTTAATCATTTCTTTGTGTTCTCCATTGTCTAAAATGTCATTGTCTTCTTGAGCAGATTTAGAAGGGTTCTTGTTTTTATTTGACTTTGATTTCTGAAGTTTTTTCTTCAACACGTTATCAACCAATTTAACATAAGGATTAAGCGGCTTATCTTCTTTTTGCAAATTTGGAACATCTTTACTATCATCGTCACTAATAACAACTAAGTCCGGTTTATTATCATTTTCTTTGGTTACTTTTCCAATTTTTGTTACCGGCTCTGTTTCAGTTGCAGACAATTTTCTTTTTCTTGTTTGAGGGCGCTCGTCGATTGGAGAAACATCGCTTAGAAGCTTAAAAGGAAGCCGAGCTTGTTTTAACTTTTTTTTCGAAGACGTTCCTTCAACATCTTCAGGTGAATTAAGAGTTTTCATTTTACAATCTCTAACGCAAATATATATTTTTAGTGTATGTATCAAAATTTAAACTTTTAACACAATAACAATCACATTGCCAACCTCACTATTTAGTTCACAAAGTTTGACAGAAATTATAAAGCGCGGGAATTTATTACTTCTTTTACATAATAAGTCAGTCAAAAGCAAAAGCCCTAGAGAAAACAGCCTTAATGCGTATATAATGAAATGGTTGTTTTAATTTTTATAACAAATAGCGAAGTGTTTTATTTATATAATTTCAAAATAAAAAACATTCTCTTTAAATTTTACAATTATTTTCGATTGCAATCTATAACGAACAAATGCTTTCGAATCAACACATACAATTGAAAGTATGTGAACTGAGAGATGAAGAAAGATCAAAACGAAAACCAACAAAAAATTAACACATCTACTAAAAGAATGGACAATGGCGAAAACGTATAAAGAATATAAGGAACTAGCCTCTAATAAAAACATGGAAGTTACTACATTGACAAGTTACACACTTGAGTTTTGGATAAAGAACTATAATTGACCCAAGTCTTTTTTTCTGTACAAACTAATCTATTTTTTTATTATATAAAATAATTTACTAAAAATGTTAGTTATAAAAATCATTGCACTTGGGCTTATAGTTTGGTATAAAAACTTATTTCTTATAAATCAACTGAAAACGTTAAACAAAACCTATTTTTTTCTTATTCCCTGAATTTTTCACCTATCGTAAATAAGTCAAGAATTCAGGGAATAAGAAAAAAAATATTTAAGTTTTGATATATTAAGCTTGTCATCAACATCATTACGACAAAGCGTAACAGAAATAAATTCTGTGCAACAGTTCTTTCAAAACGAATAAAATGTTTGCATTATTTTACATAGAAAATTGCAGACATTAAAATAATACGAACTCTTATATTTATTTAAAACAGTGGTCTAATTTACATTACAATTTAATAAGTATTCACAATTGTGAGCGGTTCATTATGTCGAAGACGAAATTTGAATTTCGAGATATTTCTACAGGGCTTAAAAAATTTAGAGACTTTTTGCTTGGTAGAAAACATACTTTACATCTGCGTTTTCCTCCTTTACTTTCTCCAAGGACGATACCTCCTCCGGATATTCCTCGTGGACTGGAATTAAAGTACTCAAAGCAGTATTATTTTGAAAGAAATGTAATGAACTCCGTTAAACCACCGATTATAGCTCCAGTGGCTGAAGGGTCATATTCCTCCGATGATGCTACAAAAAAAGCGGTATGTGGTACCATTAAAGCTGAACAGGTATGTAAATAAATACACTTATATCTTAACATTGAAGTGTTATACTTTTAAATCTAAATAATAATAATTTAACTTTTTTTAAGTTCAAAAGCATATATTATATACCATTTTTGAAAAATAAAATCTGTAAATCTATCCATAACTACCTTTTCAGACTAATTTAAACTAAAAACTGCTGAAGCTATTTTGACAGAACTTTTGGGTGAAGAATTTGTAAGGAATTAAATAAATTACATTTATTCCAAAATTATACAAAAAAAATTAAGGGAATATAATAAAATGGAAATTTTCTAATAACTAAAAATGTTTTTTTTTTGTTTGAGCTATACGAACACTCAAAAACATGTTTGTCAACCTCTACAATGTCCTAAAAAGGAGGAAAAATTCAAAGAAATATCGATAATCTGGCAACACTAATTCCATGCAAGCAACTCAAACTCAACTCTTTCCCGCCAACTTACATCAGAGAAGTTATGATTTTAAACATTTTCATAATCTTTATCCATTTCTTTTCTTACCAGCACGATTGGAAATAAAAGCTTTTATGATAGTTAAAGGAAAAGTAATGCATTTTTTTATCTCAACAAGCAAGTTGGAATTAAGGATTCCAACTTTTTTAGCATATTAATGCTAAATAATAGCATTATAATATTTACATCGCCGTAGTTGTTAAATATTCTAGATAGGAATACGTCTGACGTCTGGCGTAGTTTGAGAACTACGCCAGACGTCAAATGTTTTCCGCCATTTTAGGAACAATTTGCTATACTTGACTAGTTATGATAAAACAGTTTAATTTTACAGATTGTATTTCAATACGCGCCAACGCCAGGACCTACATGGTGGTGGGATGGTCACTGTTATTATGAATGTGTGCCAGATCCTCCTAGCCAGAAATATTCTCAAGATCGCCCATGTATCGTAGTTCCACCAGGAGAGCCTGATACGATATTACCAGCACAAACCTGTGATTTTAATGAATCTCAGAAAACACCGCCTCGTCCTTCACCGTGCGATCAGAAAAAATAACGATAACCAGAAATAATTGCAATATTTTGATTTTAATTCCCATTCCATTTTTATTTATTTAATACTTTACGTGGTTACTTCAATATATAATGCTAGTGATAAAGTAACCTTTGTTATGTGATTTTTATTTAAAAAACACGAACTTTAACTTCTAGGTATCAATTATCCGTAGTTTTTGAGCAACGAATAACTATAGAAAATGTGAGAAGAGAGGACAAAAAAGACGAACTTACATTTTATATTTGTTTAAAAATTTTAAATACGTATGTTTTTATCATAGAAAATATCCTCTGTTTTTTTAACAAAATCTAGAATCAATGGCAGCTACTTTTTATTTTTCTGAGTGAATGTTTTTTACGAGTTATATGTTGATTAAATATTAATCTATATATAATATATGTTATCCCATATGTTTAGTGTAATCACATAATTTATTTTAAATATAATACTCATTTCAAAAATTATAGGGACAAAGTTACTAGTTAGTACAGAGACCAATACAAAATGCATCTAGTGTGTGCATACAAAGATATGACATGTGCCGTAAAGTTCCTTTGATGATAAGAGCCTTTGATTCCGGCGTTGCGACTGCCTATGGGTGGTGATCACTTACCACCAGATGACCATGCGGGTTTGCCTCTGCTATTAAGAAAACCAATCACCGCCGCCCATAGACATCTGCAACGCCGAAGGCACGTTACCATTCTCTAACGAACATATACGCTCTTCTCTTAAATGCCCCAATGTTGTAATCGCGTGGGAACCGCAGGTGATAAGTTGTTCCACATTTCCACAGTTCGGGGCAGAAAACTGCAACTAAACAGCATCGTATATTTACCTATAATAATAAATTTAACTACCCTGTAAAAAGCAGGTGAATTTGGTTCCTAGTTAGTAATTTTATCCATTTTTTTAATTGTATGTTATTATTCCTATACGTCTTGTCCTAGAGATGATCTCGGGAACTTATTGTATATTTTTGGGCCAATGTAATAAATAAAAACGCCTACTCAATGCTGTTCTTATTTTATGGCATATGGTCCCTGAGTGTGCAGTTCGGGATGTACATGATAGTACATGACCAAGCGGTAGCGATCGCATTTGTGATTAAAGAAAGGTAATGAAGGCAAGCGTTTGTTTTTAAAAATAATAATAGCGAACAAAACATGCAGAATTGATTTTTAATTTAGTACCATTGCTCAAAACATACATTTACATGGATATTATCATACAAGGCAACGGTGACAGTCATGTGGGCTGATAAGATTTGTCATATTTTATGTATAAAAGCTAACCAAGTTTCAAGGTGAGAAGGATATAAAGTAAGATAAACTGGTATGTTCGTAAATAATGTATGAAATTGGTGTGACCACTATGTTTGGTCGAATTTTGGGGAGATCGTGCGATACATGAAGGCTTCTTCGTGCATTGAATTTAATACGTAACATTAAATTCAATGTATGGTCAGAGGGAATAAAAGAAGACTGACACGATTAGTATGTTTTTTGGAGTCATAGTGCTATATAATTATTTTTAGGAAATATGAATATGTATTCTTATGCTATTAACTGATATACTGAACTGAAAAACTGAACTAAAGGCTTAAGGTGCGTCACCTAGTCTTATTTTCACCCATCCAGTTTCTGTCTGCCGCCCTACGTAGATTGTCGCTCCTCCACCTATGGCTATATATCTATACTTTACCTAATTATAATTATATTAATCTAATATTTCAAAAACAATTTCTTTTTATACATCAGAAACAAATTTATACAATGATTCATTGTTATGGGCATACAAAGAGTGGTCTTATCGCTGATAGCGATTTTTTCAGCGAAACGTGGAAGGAACAATTACTTTAAAACTTTAATAAAAGTGTTAGTTGAGTTTATCCAAATATTATATTTCGGTTCGTAACTTAATAAATAAATAATTAAAAATATATTTATATAGAAAATCGTAAACTTTAACGTTAATCTATAAATATTTTGTTTTGCTCCGATGCACCTGATAGTCACGTGAAAAGGTCAGATGTTAATGTCGATTGCCTTTGTGAACATTTATTACATTTAGTATAGTATAATTCAAGATAATACGTACACACGATATTAATCAGTAATCTAGTACATTTCAATGTGCCTACGGATAACTGGCCATACATTATTTTTATTGTATAGGAAGGCAAACAAGCAAGCGTATTGCCTTATGGAAAGCAATTAACGTCGTTTATAGACATTTGAAATGTCATAGGTAATGCAGATGTAATTATGAGTTTTCTTAAAATTGTATTTCTAAAAGGTACATTTTATACATATTATACAATTGTACACATGTCCCTTCAAGTTGCATTGGCTGCTGCAGAGCTACGGAGGTAGGAAACTCGCATCAGTAACTGCTAACTGTAGGCGACCTGTTATAATTTATCCTTATTTAACCTTTGTTGTGAATTAGCTATACTGTTGGTAGCTGGTAGTTGGCATTTGACTCTGCAAGACCAACTACTTCTACTTATGAGTAGCCTTATATTTAAGGCAGTTATATCGCCATGTATATTGGCTCAGTGATGGGGCCCCACATCCACGGAGTCAATAGTTTCGGGTACGATCCCCGCACCCGAATAAATATATGTATGGCCTACACTTATTTATTCCGAGTCTGTTTACCCTGCCAATCTGCATTGGACAAGCGTGGTGGGTTAATGTCCGCTCTTGCAGAAATGGGGTGGCCCGTACTCAACAGTGAGACATATATGGGCTGTAAGAAAATAAATACCGCCATGAGGCGATCGTTAAAGCCTGGTTTGTTTTTTATGACAGCGCGTTTACGTTTGGTAGGAGATTGAAGCTAGAGGATGTAATTGATTAAATCCCTAAGTGTGCCAAAATATGGGTGAACACTCTCTTTATGAGGTAGGAATGTCGGCGGCCAAGCGCGTCGCCCCATGGAAAGCTATACGCCACCTATAGACATTTACAACACAAGAGGCAATGCAGAAACGTTACTGAACTTTTTGTATTATAAATGTAATGTGTAATGTAATGTAAATTAAGGTGTTTATGTAATATAACAAAATATTTAAATCGAAGGCTTCTTTTACGTGAAACTAAATCTACTAAGCAGTTATATGCTTATTATTAAGCTATCAATAGCTACTGAACAGTGTATTTTGTTCTCACGATCTTAGCAACATTAACGATAAGGAAGGGAAAACTGTTAAAAATAATATATAATAAAGTTTGAGAAACTTTTAGATTGAATTTCTCTGGGACACCTCACGCGCTGAAAAATATACATTAAAACATAACTTCACCTATAACTATATAGAATTATGTGTTATAGTATGTATTATAACTATATTTATGTTTTCTTGAATTCCAAAAACATAAATCAAAATATTCACTGTCATACTTTAATTTTACTTATTTTAAATTATCTACTTGTATATTGTTTTAATGTTTTTATTTATCATTATTGATCTAGCCGAAGTATATTTAAGCTTCGTGTTGCTTTCTATAAACGGGATATTACAATTTTTTATTTTAATCATATTTCATTCGGCGTATTTCGTTAATCTATATATTATAATAGTATTAAGTTCGTGTCGTAATAAATAATAAAAACTGATATCTGACATTTATCTTTTATAAAAACATAAAAGAGCATTTAAGTTAAACATTATGAGGCTCTCGTCAGTGATTAATGTCTTTCAGTGGTAAGTTGGTAGGTATGGAATATAGCTTCGTTCATCGGCGCATGATCGAGCTGTGACCCGGCCGATTCTCAGATACTCAGTGTCTCCGCCGAGTGAAACGTTACTGCACGTTATTCGGGTTAATGCTCTCCGTTTCCCTCGTATATTCAATAATGAATGACTGAATATCGGCCAACAAACGACCGGACCGCCTATTAAAACTCAATCACATTATCCCATTCTTAAGAGATTATGGCGCGAAAATTCTCGAAGTTACCATTCAATGTTTTGAATTCTGAATATTTGTAGTTGCTATTGTTTGTGAGTTCTGTGGAACTGACGCGTCTGAAATTTTATTGCGTACTTTTGCAGACGTTAGTGAAAAATATTTTCTAGAAAACGCATAGAATAACCAATAAAATGATACAGGACAGCGACTCGTCAGCTTTAGCTGATCGCATAGCAGAGTTCAAGAGAGATCCGGAAAAACTACGGCAGGCGAGCGAATTCGTTGATCAACTGATTCATCAAGCAAAGAAAGAGGCAGAACTTAAACAAAAAGAGAAAGACAAAACCAAATTCGTAAGTATCCATGTATATTTACCCCGTAAGGAAAACAAATGTACGGAAATGATAGGGCGGTAAGTATTTAAAGCGTAGCGGACTTGTAGATGCAAAGTCGGCTTGTTTCAAATAGAAATTTCGTTTCCATATTATATTTCACAATTTAACAGATTTTAACATATTTTGCATGCTCAATAATCACATTTTATTTGGTGATACACTTATTTTTTTTACTCTTTTAGAGACAATAAATCAATTTGTTATGATAAATCAAATTTATTAATGCCTTGCTATACAAAACTGCTCCACTTTATTAGTAGATCATTAATCATTTAACTTATAAACAGAGAAACAGTAACGTTTTTTGTAGCTGTTAAATATATCTGATCTATATCATGCTCCTATCATATCTATTGTTTGGAAAGCCCGTTTAGCTGACATATTTTGCGATATTCATGTTCACGAGATTATAGTCACCTATCGGATTAGGTTTCTCACGATATCTGTGAATATTTGACGACCAGTTGTTTGGTCGATCGTTCTTGTTAGATTGTTGCAGATCCAATAACTATAAACTCAAAGGTTTGCCTATTTAAGGAAAATAAATGTTTTGTATTCTTATTTTTAACATTTAAATTTTTTTCTTTTAATTACTTTATCATTTGTTCACTAAACATATGGTAATTTGAAATAACGGGTAAATAAAAGTCATATTACTCACAGATTAATGGTACTAAATTATGTTATGGATAATAATGAATGTCCAAATATATTAATCGAATTACCTTGTGGTAGGTAACCCGCAAAAAGAGGACCATCCCATTTTTTATTATCATGGGTGTCGTGTGTGCAAATACCACTGGACATATGTTGCTGCCTCCCATGTTGTGGCAACACTTCTCATTTGTGTGGGAGACTAATTTTCCAATTTTACGGCTGTATTGATTGAATGATGGATTCAATGGTCAAACACCCAAACTTTGAAATTTGGTTGAATTAAAACAAATTTCAATGAACACGACTGTACTTGCACGGCAAAACAGTCATATCAGACCTCAATTGAACATTTCAGTGTAGTTGTAAAGCATTTGTGATTCGGAAATAAATAGAACAATGAAAATAGATAATTAAGGACTTGACTGTCTTGTTCCTACTTATCTTTATTCTTCAATAACTATTTATTAATTTAACACAAAAGCTTTATGATTTCGTGATAAAACAAACAAACCTAATCTACACGAGTAGATAACTCACTTTCGTAATTACAGACTTTCTGTCTAGTGTCTATTGTATATGGTTATTTTTCATCCTTTCCTTCTATATTATCATGAAGAAAATTATTCATAAAATAAATTAATCCAACAGTCACCGCCATTAAAGTTTTATTTTTTTTAAATTATCATACAACTTATCAACATATCTATTCACATACACAAAGTACATACAGTATAGTTGGTATACGCATATATTAGTTAACTAAATAAAATACAAATATAGTATAGAAGTATTTTGACGAAAACATTGAATGCATATGGATGAAGCAAATTTTTCATTAACAACAAAGAAACGGTTAGAAAAAATACTTAGTCTGTAATAGCTATTTGATGATGTGTCACAAAAGTCAGGTGAAACGTATTGTAATTTAAATTTGTTTTCAAAACCACGCATACAACGCCGCCCATAGACCTCCGCAGCGCCATAAGCAGTGCGGAAGGGTTGCCGACTTTAATGGAAGTTTCATTAAAGGAGTGGGAATGGGAGGGGTAGGGTGTAAGGCTTCCGGAACTCGGTCACTCACCGTACGAAGCGCGGTAGGTAAGCCACCACTCAAACGCCGGTTTTCTGCGGGAGTGTGGTATTTCCCCGGGCGAGCCCCCCTATTCATACTACAGACACATATTAGGCCATTCCTATGTTTACCTAATATCCAAGATAGGCAATTTCTAGCGAACCTCAATCGAGTAATCCGGTGCTCACGGACTTGGGGGCCCGTTATGTTGTCGAGTACGTATATCAGCCGCTAAAAGCCTACTCCTCATTGTCCATACGCTAACTTGTGCTCTTCGTACCTCTTCAAGATTTCTTTTGAGGTCTATGTAACTTCATTTCCGGTGATTCTCAGCACGTGAGTCGCTAAAAAGCGGTCACCTCGTGGTTGTGGGCCTTTTTCACATCCGGACTATATATATATATATATATATATATATATATATATATATATATAAGCGCTAGGAGGACGGCGCTGGGGAGAAGCTTGAAGATTATGCGTTTGTCGCTGATTCTACCATTGTTTATAGTTCTTTAAAAAATGACAGCACCATTGACATAATACTCACGGGTCGATCTCTGAACGGCAATTACAATCCTTTAAATTCATGTCTATCTAAATTCATCATACTTTACATACAGTTTCAAAGCTACCTATTTCAAAAACGCCGTTCAAAGATCTTTTACTACCCGTGTTTGTTAAATTTCGATATGATTTCAATTATCGGTCGTATAGAAGTTTTCGAAATCACTTATATAATAGTAGTGACTCTATTTGGAGGAGGTTTTCTGTGTACTTGCTAAAGCTGTAATAGAAAAGAGGTGTATAACTAGAAAGAGTATTTAGATTAGCAAGTAAACAGAATATAGCGAAGCGATAAATCATCTATAAGAGTGATTTTTAAATGTCTTATTTTGTAATACTGATTTCAATACTGACCATTTATTGTAAGTACACTACACAATCCGATCGAAATCGTAGAACACGAATAGATTATCGACCAGAAATCAAAATTGAGTATCTTATTTTTACGAACTAAAACTACGGCTTAATTCTAACAATTAATGAAGCTCGTTTTGAAAAGAGTTCGTCATTTAAAGTATATTGTATAAATGGTCGAAAGCTGGTTATTTAGTGTGTAATTGGCGGTTTATAGCCGTGTGTCATGCGTTCGAGGAAGCGATGGAGGTCGTTGAAACGTGGTCGTTGGGCCGGCTCCCGGCGCCAGCACTCGTGCATGAGGTCATAGAGTTCGCGGCGACAGCGCGGCGGTGGTGCAGCGGGTACGCGAGCGCCGCGTCCGCCTCGACGCCACTCGCTAGCATTCGTTACAACCTGAATACGTTGAAACAATATACAGTTACGAGGGTTCATGCTAAAACTTTTTAAAATTTGCCCCAATTTTGCGTCGAAGTGCCCAGGTTTAAAGGTTTTCTATATTGTTCCTTTTGTATTCGTGGTAGGTAAATATTAAAATATTAAATGAGCTTGTGGCATCCTTGTTTTGGCAACCAGTAGTGTACCATAAATTCCCTTGTTATTACTATACTTTATCCCTTTATAAGGTTTTGTATTAATGTTTTTCAAAAGTATAATAATAGTTATATTTTCTAAGGTTTTGACAATAATGCATTTTCTGATCAATAAAGTTCTACAGGGACGCGCTAAAAAGTTTTATCCTTATCATTTGGATGAGTGGCTATCCAAAATGTTGCGCTTCCCGAAACTTCTTTCCACGTGCCATCACTCTGTAGATTCAGTTATTTTTAGCAGTATTTCTGAAGTCATATGGCGTCGTCATCTTCAAAAAAATACGTCTATTCTTATGCAAAGACAAGTAAAGCTTTCGTAATACGTCTGGTGCTGCAGATGGTGTTGATTGATTTCCATCGGGCTACGCGCTTGCTCGTTCGCCTTTTTATGCCATAAAAAATATGCTTGTTTATAGATCAGCATATGCTGATTTGCCGAAGTCCTTTAGACTATTATTACACTTTTCTGCAGTGGCCTGAAGGATTATTAACCCTTTCGCGGCGGTACACTCATAAATGAATTGCGCTTTAAGCAGCCAGTGTGACGGTGGAAACCAATGGTGGAGACATCACGCTACGCGATTCTTTCTTAACATGGCGTACAGAGCCGGTTTTGCTGGTCATTTCTTGTTCGGAAAGAGCGTCTATAGTCGAGCGCCAAAAGTCGCTGTTCGCCGCAAAAGGGTTAGGAAAACAAATGGGCTATATCTGTGTTCTTACAATTGTGTTGTCATCTTTCACAATATTTTGATTATTTTACCTGGTCGTCGTTCATTTCCTCAAATGGTTTAGCAGTGCAATATGTGAGTACTTCCCAAACGGTAACGCCGAAAGACCAAACATCACTAGCTGGTGAATATATGCCCTAAAAAGATAATATGCTTAAATTAAAACATATGAAATTATATTTCAATTGAAATTAGTTTATACGCAAAAGCAAAAGCGATTTTAACTATGGAGAAGTTTAGAATAATATGAATTCAGTATATTTTATAATTTGCATCGCAATTAAATCATTATAATTGTTGACTATTTACTAAAAAATCTTGGTAATCACCATAAGTAAGCTCTCCCAAGCCATCCAACGAAGTGGGAAACGGCATCCATCCGACATTATATGGTAGTCGCAGACAAATTCTTCGCAAAACATTGCATAGTCGGCAACTTTAATGTTCAGGTCTTCAGTCACTGTTACATTGCTAAAAAAAAATATTTATGTTATGTGTTAAAACTTTCGGAAGCCAGTTGAATGTTGAACGCACTGTATATAAGTTTTATAACTTACATTTTTAAACGTTAATATTTCTTATCAAATAATAAATAGTCTTCGGTAAATGAAATATAAATCTAACATAAATATTGCAGTTTTTTTTTATTTCATTAAACGTGGGTTTCCTTACCTTGACAGAATCATTAATTACACAAGGAGGCTATCGTTGAAAAATTAAATGGAACTTAAGAAAGTTATGAATATTTTCGCATTAAAATAAAAGGTAAAAAAAATTATGGGTAAAAAAAAATTAATCAATATTGACGGTAACAAGTGCAAAACTCTTACCGTGCCGCGAGATCTCGATGTACTAACTCGAATGATTCCAGATACTTCATGCCTGCTGCTATCTGACAGCATATGTGAATCAAACTCGAATAGCTGAAACAAGTTTATGTATTCATTATATCCCATGAAAACTAAAATGAATTCGTGGACGTTCGCGAATACACACTGAATATTTCTTTGAGACTTGAAAATACATTTTTGTTTGGTGGGGCCCAATTACTTTCCCCTTTCTTTATTTATTTCTTCCCCTCCTATTACTTCTCTTTTGTTCTATCATTGTTTAAATCCTTACCCAAATGTAGGCGATGCATCGGTAGTGACATTAGTATTACGGATTTATATGGCCGGTGCTGATTGTTGACCATTAGGAAACCCGCTTGCTCGTTTGTCGATGTATTCCTTAAAAAAACGCGTTAATTTTACTTATAAAAAAAGGACTTGTGTACAAAATGTATTTGTGCCCACATAATGTGAGGAAGGTGAATTTACCTCAATTTCCTGTCCATTTTGAGTATTGTTGGTAGTGGCGCAGCATTCCCCCGATCTAGAGCTGCGCATGGAGGTTCCAGCAGGCTCAATCCAAGCACCCTCGCGAGTTGCGGGTGTTTGAGGCCGGCCCCCCATGTAGCTTCGCGGGCAAACGCCGCTCTGTAATAAAAACTTAAATTTAAAATAAAACTTAAATTTATAGCAAAATCAAATAAAAAAAAGTTTGTCTTAAAGTAAAATTTGATTTTATAAATATGTGTTGTGAAGCAAATATATATATATATATATATATATATATATATATATATATATATATATATATATATATATATATATATATATACACACACACACACACACACAATATGTTTATGTGTATACGTATTGTTTATATTTAAATTTAGTTTTTAATTTTCTTTTATTCAACCTGTATTACCTTTAAACCAATCTCAGTTTCGTCCGCAGGTTGATTGGTAGAGAAGGCCCAATGGCATTAAGTCTGCCTGACTGTACATTATGTGCAAAAAGTTTAAATAACTAAATTAATAAGAATACTGACTTGATATCGTTATGGCAACCTCGCCACAGGGTCTTGACAACAACAAGGCGTCGTCGACCTGAACTCGGGGACTCTTCGTCGCTCAGTTCTTCGATGCCATCCGTCTCGCAAATCTGGAGCTATAACAATATAAGCAGAAAACATCACATAAAAATATATAATATAATTATAAAGTTCATTGCGAAATGTATACGTGGACGCCATCAAATCAGTATTTCGGAGTCGTAAAATATATCTTAATATTTGTTACATTAGTATTTTGTTTTTATAATTGTGATTTGTAGTGGTAGAATTATGGTAGCACAAATGGAATAGCTCGAGCGGTGAAATACCATACCCTTACATCACCAGCGTCAAATTATTACTGCTACCCCATTTATAACGATGAACAGAAGGCTCAATTCTCCTTCCCTATTCTTTTTCTTTCCTATTCCATTACTTCTCTTCCCCTTCTATTATATATAGTATATGTTTACGGGTGGCGATGGTTGCTTACTATCAGAGGTATTGCCATCTTGCTAGATACTTGCTATCTTGCCTAATTATCCATAAAAATAATAAGACAGAAAAAATCAATATATAAATAATTAAATATAATATTATATATATATATATATATATATATATATATATATATATATATATATATATATATATATATATATATATATATATATATATATATTATAATATTATATATATTATTATAATATTTAAATAATTTCTAGAAAATATATGATATCAATAAATATTTTTAAATTAAGCATATAAATAAATTGACCTTTCCATTCCTAACAAAGATTTGTTTTATAGGTTGCTCGTATTAAAGAATTACCTAATATACCGTTTACATTCAATCCGAGTGTATTGAGATTAAGGCAGAAGCATGTTATATTTTTGATCAGAGATTAGACCTAGTACTATGTACATATGTAGTTATGTGTAGATTTAAATAAAAACTGTTAAATCTATTTTAACAGTTTTGTTAAATCTTATATGTAATAAAACTGTTGACACACTAAGTTTGCCATCAGTATTTTCTAATTGTGCATCTAAGGTAATGTGATAGATATTATTATTTTTTAAAATATGTAATTTCTATAAATATTATTTACTGCCCTAAATTATTACACGAATTAAATTTAAAAAAAAATAAATTCTTCGAACAATTAATTCCTTTTGTTGGGAAATTTAACACAAAGAACCATACGAACGACTGTTTTCAAGAATAAAGATTTACTACCATAACACATCGACGTCCAGCGGCGGAATATCAAGATGCTCGGAGCTCGTCGACTAAATGTCACACTAATGATATGATACACCATAAATACCATATAAACGACCGTCTGTACGCATAAGGGTTTTTCGAATTTATGTGGAAACTATTTTGAATACAACAAACGCCGGTCAAACGTATATTATGCTTAACATGTGGAGCATCTTACCACCGTAATGCAGGACCCCTACACCTACAAAACAGCAACATCCAGTGGCGTAATATCAAGACGCTCGGAACCCAACAACATATAGTAATATTGTTGTCACAAATACATATAAGGATTGGTACATTTTTTTAAAGTAATGACCAGGCTAATGTTTAAAAGCCGAAGATCGGGCTAGGTGGCATATGTTGAGGAGGCCTATGTATATCCACCAGTAGACTGCCGCAGGTTGTTGATGATAATAATGATGATGAGATATTTTCTTTGAATAATCATGTATTTATTATTCGTTACACGAAGATATTAAAAATTGCATTGTTACCTGTTACCAAGTTACTTTGTTGACTTATTGGGCAAATCATGTACATGAAGGATGACTTCATGACATGCAGCTTATGAATGCGAAGAATAGTTTGTAAAATTTACATTTTATTCCACGGCACGTATTACCGTTTCAAGGGAAATAGTTCTTAAGCACGTAAATAGTGAGCGAGGATGGAAAAAATACTGTAGGTATATTCCGCAAAAGCATACTTTGGCCTAGTTTCTGAGTTTACCGAGCGTGGAAAATAGCTTTGTGCCTTGCGGATTTACAGACCTTGAGAAGAAACCCACTTTACACTCAAGGTGGGTAGGGGAGTGTAAGCTCATGTTATGACGCGAGCCTTCCGCTACGTGTGTCACGATAAATAGACGGTAAATTCCCGTGAATATTATGTAAGTTATATTTTATTATGTTAGCGAATTATTCCACATACCACTGCATATCGTCTTCATATCAAAAGAAAGTTTTCCAATGTTCTCGCTTGCTAACATAAATCAAGTTAAGAAACTAATATATAATACAACATTCATTTTTATGCAGACACTTTTTAATTTATGGTTTGTTATTTACATTCAGTTTTTAGATAAAATATATTTATCTTTTTAGATAGATAGGTAAATAGATAGATATTTCTTTATTGTACACCAAAAACCAAGTTTACAATTTTTTATTGTAATATTTATATACAAATGGCGATCTTATCGCTAATAGCGATTTCTTCAAGACAATCGTAGGATGAACAGTGTGAAAGAAATAATTAGATACGATATCGCAGGATGATATAAAAAAAATATTATTATACAAAGTTAATGGCCATAAGCATGAAAATAAGTATATATAAATATGAGTTAATCGCAAAATAAAAATAATAATAAATATTTATAAATAATATATAAATTAATAATAATAAATATTTATAAAGATAGATAGTAATTTCTGACATGCTTTTTGAAAATCGGGAGAGACTTCGCTTGTCTCGCCTCTAGCGGCAATAAATTCCAACCGAACAACTTGTACTGTGAAAGATTGTGAAAACTTTTTAGCGGTTTAAAAATATGTTGACTTGTTTTTTTGATGGTTCTAATGTTGTATCGGTTTGGAAATACCGTGGAAGGTAGCTGGTTCCACAAAGAGGTGGTACATGAGAAAAGTTACTGGAAAAAAAGCACCGACCGATTGGCTCAGTGGCGGGGCCCTCCCCCTGCGGAGTCAATGGTAGCGGGTTCGATTCCCGCATTGGAATAAATATTTACATGGATTTATAAATGTTTATTCCGAGTGTGGTAACCCCCCCCCCAATCCGCATTTCCTTTCCTGCCCCTTCCTTTCTTCTCTATCATTTCCCTTCCTCTCCGCTAATCCACGGTCTGCCGTGCCAATGGATGCGTGGCTAGGGGCGAGCCTAGTCGCAAGCGTGCCGATCGTCCAGGAGTCCAGCTCCTCCAGGGACTATGGTGCCTTACCTCAGCATGCAGGGCTCTGCTGGGGCTGACCTCCATCCTATCTTGCGGCTCGTGGGATTCACTAAGACGAATTTAATATACCTAATTTGTCGAAAATGACGGCGACGTGGTTCGCCACTCGTCACGTTCTGATTCTCACGAGGTCGAAAAGTGACCAATGAGGAGCCGTTTGGCTGCGATGAATGGCAGCGGATGGAGCTCTGTGGTCTCTGCCAACCCCTGCGGGGGATAGGCGTGAATATATAAAAAAAGCACCATACTAGATCCACAATCATCCAGATGGCGGTGATGAAACTTTAAACACGAGTATGAAATATGTAATTGCTTAAATAATACTGTATAAGACTTTATATATAGATATATAAAGATGGAGAGCTATTTTGTCAAATATTTTTTTTAATTTGTTTGCTAACACAAAAAAATCTTTAAAAATGAAAAATTATTCTTCTTTCTTTTACTTTTAATAGATGGCGTTCGTGTGGGTTTTATCGTCTAACGGACGTGTTATATAAAACTGAAGTTTCTTTTGTGCGATTTTGAAAAGTATTGCATACCTAAATACCATAATATACCAGGAAAATATAAGCCTACTAAAAGATATCATTTTCGTTAATTTGAATTAAATAAATTATAGGTGAAACGAAGTTCAATGCTTCATCTAGTAATCGTATATATGCAGTAATAATGGACTGGCGCACTGCTATGTTTTATGGCATACTATTGTAACCTTGTTGGGAACGATTCAGTTGTAGCAAATACGACTATTCCGTCATTAGCGTACGCACCCCTCCTGGCGATGGTTTACGGGATATGTTAGTATATAACGCTTTGATATGATTAGTTGTCGGATGAGTTTAGTGTGGTTAGATACTTTGATGTGTCTGGCATACATACAGTCAACATTTTGATAGATTATCTTTGTTGGTTGCATTACCATACGTTAGTACAGAAATATTGTTCTAATAAAAATATTTTTTTAATTAAAAATCGAATTGGGTATAGAGATGCGTTATGCGAAGGCGCCATTCATAAGATAGTTTTACATATTAGTGAAAATTTTGGAGTATGTTTGAGATGTCTGCTTAGTAATATGGAGGTCGTTGATTTGGTGATTATTCTGACATAAATATCTTCTTACAGTGATGATAGACATACGTTGATTTATGGGTTGCATCCTGCAGCTTTAACTGCTTTGATTCCTATTGGCTGAAATACATAATACAATATACCAACAATTCGCAGGTCCGTCGACAAGAAACTTGACTTAGGCAATAAGTAAGATTTCTCGTGGAAGGACCTGCAGATGTTTTTGTCAGCTAATAATCCGTATAATATTTAATAACAATTTTTAATTGTTGACGCATTTGTAGTCTGTTGCACTCACACTTTGTGTTGTATGAGTGAAAATACTCTCTCTAATTACAAATATATAGCAATGGTTATAGGAGTGTGATACATTAACTTCTTATTGGGTGGTTACTGGGCTGCAATAGCTCACAACTTCTGAAGGGAGATCAAATTAATTAATATATTTATTTGTAATATGTATCGAGCGATAGATGGAAGAGCGAATTATACTTTAATTATATTGAGAACAGTACATTTCTGTAAATACTGACTGATACACGTAAAATATTATAAGGTTTTAAAGTAAATTACATAGTATCCACGTACGTTAAAGTAACGTGGCCTTTTTTGTTTTTACGATCTATTGCATGCAATTTGCGTCACGTCTTTAATCTATAGTTTTCCAGTCTTTAGCACACGAACCCTTGATATTTCTGCAATAATAATAAGTCGTTTTCACTTGCAACTTTTCTAACTTATTACGTTACTCTTATGTTTCCTCAGTCGTTTTCAATATTAACTCGGAAACAAATCACTCTACTATTAGATGAAGATCATTTAATTTCATCATTGGCTGCACTCAGCTACTAGTTATGCTACTTGTTACCCAGTTTAAAATGATTGTAACTTTTAGCCGAAGAACGTCACATACTGTTTGTCAAGATGCAATGTTTATGATATATTTTTTATTTAGGTCTTATGTAATGTTTAGGTATATCCTTTTACTAGTAAATACTTAAGATTAACAGACTCATCTTTTACAAAATAAATCAAACCTTATGTTTAAAAAATAATATGAATAACAAAACTAAAATTTAAAATAATGTGTAAAGAAACTGGTGAAATATAGCTTCACGTTTCCACTTTCTCTCTCCCACATTTTTATACGAATTGTTTTAAGAATTGCCAAGCAAGTAAACAAGAACTCAGGAAAAATCTCTTCAAATATGGAAACTAATAATGAAATTACTGTATTGTTTGTTCAGATGTCCTGCAGGTTTGTGAACAAGCACTCTCCAGTAACAAGTACTAAAAGTATAGGCGTGGTCTCTCTCTTAGTAAAAAAATTCTGTTTGCGAAAACCTCCATGCTTGCAGCATATGACAACAAAATTTAGAAAACAACAAAAAAATTCTTATTTTTTTTCTTTATTTTATCAAAACATAAATAGAATTTCAGTATTTGTCTATAATTTTAATATAACTACAATTTTTCGAAGGTTTTATGGATATTTTTTAAATAGAAAAACTCAAAATTCAGGCTAATTATGGAAAAGACTGAATCGTTTGTGATTGGATAACTTTGCTAGGAGTCAATTTCTTACATTAGAAATCATCAGATTATAGTACTTGAATTGAATATACATAGCAAAAATGTGTATCTTAAAATGATTTAAAACATCATTTATTTTTGATTATAATTTATGAAAATGTCTTATATCCAATAATTATAGGATCGATAGAACCAAGAACAGTAAAGAGGTAGATTTAATTCATAAATAAATAAAAAAAAATAGGTATGTAATAAACTAACAAAGACTTTAAACCTTTAAAGTCTTCGTTAGGTTATTACATATAAATGCACGTAACTAGAATAAGAATATAATTGATGACTTTAAGCTCAGCAACTGTTTCTTGAATTATTAATAAGAAGCCCACTTATATGATCTACATACACATAGATCTTATTATTTTAAAGCTATAATGAAATTACAATCAAATAAAGTTTTGTTACGGTATTTATAATGAAATAACACATCAGTTTATTTACATGAAAAATAATTTACACACAACCAACTGCTTTTCAGTGTGATTTAGGTTTACCTTTTTACTTATATATTCTTTAGAGTAATATGCAAATCATTTTTAGAAAGAGTCTCTACAAATAAAACTCTCCAAATACAAAACACTTCACTACAATTAATTATAATTGAGGAATACTTAGAAATTACAAATGTTGGAAAATAAATATGAAGAAAGTGTTCTTGAAATAAATTACCGGAGGTAATTATACTAAGTAATTATTCAGAATAAAACAATACACCATTTAAACGTAACGTTATAATTACATATTCCTAAACGCTTTGTTCTCTAAGTACGGTTTGGAAACGAAATATTCGTAAAACAGAATTTTACACGCCGTTTATTTGCGCTCTTAGCGCTTTAAGATCAGTAAAGGCATTAAAAGGAGCATTCCCTTTTAGAAACAGTAAACAAGATGAAGCGGGCAATCAACAGATGTTCCCAAATTTTGCGGAGAATCATGTTTGGATTATGGCAAGTGCAATTGCTCCTTAAAAGACCTTTATAGAGGGCGGTGGAGTGAAATGACTTCTCCTTTTGGTTGCGCAATATTAAAGGGCGTTGTAAAATGTCTTCGTGAAGGAAACGTGTCCCAGGTAAACATCCACGTTAAAACTTCCGCTATAATTAAGACAAATGACACAGATCGCCGGAATGCTTTAATAAATACAGCGTGAAATTTGCTGCAAATAATTAACGACGCTATAATATTTTTTATTTTTCACTGCTATTAATTTCGAGTGACAAACATTGTGTTCGGATACCATCGTCAAAATAATTAATAAAGACTGTATGTTCGATAAATTCACATTTTCTCCTCCATTTGCTTTATAATAATATTCGCATTTTGTTTTATTATAAATTAATATGGAGGTATCAGTTTTATAATACATGTTTCTTTGTGTAACATAGTTGTTATTTAATATACACACACATATACATTTTCAGTTTCTTTATCAAATAGTTGTTATCATAAAAATTTATAGATTATATTTGTTTGGGACCTCACATAATATATGTATATAGGATATACTATTTAAAAGTAAAATCATTCAAATGCTAATTAGTGTTCAATAATGGTTGTTTATAAATAAAATTAAACATATAAATAAAATTAAACAAAAAATACTTTGAACTTTTGACTTACATTAAAGTGTGATGTGGTGGTGTGGGAGAGGGTCATAAGCAGATACAATTTTCTTGCTACAGCTAGTAATTAATTTTAGTGAAGATTTTTGTATTTTGTAAGCAGCGTCGTAGTCTTCTTAGGGGGAAGCAGTCGATGTGCAAACTTGCCATATTATTAATTGGCAATAAATATCCTTATTTTTAATTATTAAATTTTAATAATACATGATAAATTATTCACAAGTTTTAAGCATAATTTTAATTTTGTTTTTATAATGCGGGAATTTCATTCAGTGTTAACTTCAACAGAAATAATACTTTGTGTGAACTAAATTTCGATACGTTTGATGTTGGCAGATGAGCTAGCCATCACTCCAATCTCATAATGTCGATAACACTGACGATGAGGTGTCATCAGTAACGAGGGGTCATTGAAATATATTATCCTCTTCATAAGAGTTGGTTAGGACATGGGAATATTAAAACTCGAATTTCTCGTAAAGCTCAGTGAAAAATTGAATAATATTTTACATTTTCATTAACTCGAAAAAGTAGTGGAACAAATAGTTGTTAGCGATAAGTCCGATATTGGTATGTTTATAATGTTATAATTATTCTTTGAAGCACAATAAAGAATATATCTATCTATAAAGTGTACAAAGCTTAAACTGAGAAACGTTGAACAATATTTTAACTCTTATTCCTCTACTATAGTGTATAGTTGTACAAGAATACTTTTGTTGCTCTGGGATATGCATGCAGAAGAGGCAACTTGATTTGTTTTGAATAATTTCTCTTCTGTCACATCGTTGTTGAATCTGCTCTGTTGTTGAACATAGTTGTCTAGATATTTTATTATGTAGCTAGTAGATATATATGTACTTCACTATGTCGTTAACATTCTGATTGTATTATATGTCAGTAATGACAATAGTGTGTATATAACTTTATATACAAGTGATAACTTCTTTGGGCTATAAAATATTTATTTTGATCTCTGAATTAGATGTTAACGGAATATTGTATGGGGTAAAAATATTTTTATAAAATAAATCAATGTATAATACAATGGACTAATATACTAGTTCAATTCACTATAACAACTAATCAAATAATAACGACATTTCTTGATAAAATAGCCGAATAAGTCTTAAATAAAAAATAAAAAACGACTGACAGACATTGAACTATAGCTTTTATGAGCCTTCATACCTCAGTAGACTGTACATTTATCTGCACTTACATATGTCACACTGGTGGGTATGGGCCCAGCAGTGAGACATGTATGGACATTGAACCACGACACGTGTCCGAGTTGAACTGGCGGGCATGACATCTACATTTTAAATACCTTTAGGCCATACCTAGTACTTTATTTTTATCAATGCGGAAATTGACCTCCGAAGACGGGAAATATTATTTTGATCCTAAATAGCTTCGCATTATTAATATTCCTAAATCAACATTTTTTTAATTTGCCTCAATGGCAAAGCCTTCAAAATCAAAGGCTATGGGTTTTAAAGTCCCACCAATCCTCCTTGGATAATGTGGTGGGTTTAACATCCCACATGTCCAGAAGTGGTACATATAAAGGCTGTAATAAAACAAGAAAAATAAACCAGGAGATAAGACTGTATCTAAAGGTATACTATCCTCAATTAAAAATTAAACCTTCTAGATACAAAGTTTAAAAATTCTACAAAAATAAAATACTGTGCCGATTTCCATACTCGCTAATAGTAGTGTACAATACATAATTAGTAGAAGCAAAGAAGAATTGTTTAATAAGTTGTGTAAACACAGCAAAATTCAAGCACGCATCATTCCCGGATGAAAAGAAGTATATAGAGACAATAGTAAAGATATTTTTTAAACCAAGGATTTGGTTGATAGGGTGGGTTACCGAGATTTCAAGACTGAACTCTAATAAAACAGAATTTACGGCCGCAGCAGACATTAAAACGAGGGGGCTATAATAATGTATGCGTGTACAGTATTGATAATACTTATGCGATTTAAACAACCATCGCATCGACGTACAATATTTATCTACATTAACACACATCTTTATACATACTTGAAAATGATCAAAGGGCTATTTTTGTGTGTAATTACTATCCTATAATATCGAAAATAACAGATTTAACAAGACTAGAGGATTTTTCAAACGTTATGTGTATATTGCCCACAAAGGTTAATATTAACCAGACCGACGGAACGGAAAAAAAACGAGTTTCCAAGATTGATCGCGCTTTTTATGAGCCACACGCATCCTCTCGCACACGCACCTACACACAAATACTATGCCTACCTTTTTAATAGATATTTAAACTATCTTCCCTGAAATACCCTCTACATACAACTTTCAAACCATAGCGTCAGCTTGTGCCGTAAATACGATTACATTATGTTACTTGTAAAATGCGGAAGCATGTAATACTCCAGTATCTGATGTCGTAATTTAGAAAAGTTTCTTGAGCATTCTAGTTTACGAAATTTTTAAGTTAATCACAATAAATATTGTTATTAAAATATTTATCAATGATGTAATTTTACATAATTTCTAATAATTCATGATAATTGTGTAAAAATTGCTAAATTTGTTCTCATTAATTTTTGTACTTTAGTTTTTAATAATAAATAAGTTTTTTATCAAATTAATTCGACTATAGATTCATGAGAAACTCTAGAAGTGTCAGTTTAGCACCTAAATATCCCATAAAGAAGCAAAATACATATGTGTATCCGAAAATTCAAATTTACGATGTTAATTTTCGATTGGAATTTGAACCTAGAACGATTTAGATTTCAGTTTTCTAATCCATGTCGTTATAGCGGAAATAGTAGGGAAACATATTTTAAATATTTGCATATACATATGTATGTATATACCTAGATATTTAAAAAAAGGTATATGTTACATATTTTGTAAAAATACCAAAAGTATTCATAATTAGTATAAACATAAAAATGTGATAATTAAGAATACACTTACCCGGTGGCTCCGAGCCCGTGGGCTCTGTATTCGATAAAGCTATAGATAGCTATAGATAAGCTAAGCCAATAAATAACCTACCAGCATTAACATTTTCGGATCAAATATAAGAATACACTTTTTGATTCATTATAATTTATCGTGTCAATGCCATGTTTATATTTTACATCATTTATTTATATTTTACAAGTTTATACAGAAGTCTACTAGATTTTTTTATTTAATGTGAAAGTAGCGAAATCCATGTGGGTGATGTCACTTATATTCCCTATTGCGGGTAAAGTCGCAAACAGTAGCGCGTGTCGTTGTTGTATTTTCATTAAGAAAGAACAAACATAGAGAATTAGTGAAGTACGTACGGCATATTGTACAAACTTCCCCTGTTCACTTTTCCTTTTGATGCGGCTTGTTTATATATAGATATGCTTTATCTTTGAAGAGCAGCCATTGTAATGTATCTACCTATCGTGAACGTTGTACTGCTTAGGGCAACGCGTGACTTCCAGGGATATATTTGTTTTTGATGTATTAAATGAGTCTTACGGATATAGTTACGCATTTTAATAATGATATTAAGTTTCTAACTAATTTTACGTTATTAATTAAATCTTTATACGTATTATCATCATCATCATTTATACAGCCGTAAAGTTCACTGCTGCACATTGACCTCTCTTAGAAAAGAGGTGTCTTGCCATGATTCTCTCGCTTAGCAAGCACTACTCAGGTACTCAGGTAGACACTGTTGTCTGTCTTTTACAATTTGTTTCCACAGAAATGAGATCCTATTCTATGTTAGAAACCACAGCATTTGTATGTGCATATACATATATCAATTTTTTTATCATTCTTTGTGTATAAACGAGTTCTACCTAGTCAGGAAACCTTTGCGAGAGTGTACTTTGCCCGTTTTTAGTTAAAAAAGGGATTAATTTTTAAAAAAACCAATGGTTTCTATTTTGGAATTAATTTTTTTTTCATACCCGGACTCTTTGTTAAGTGTCAATAACATAGTTTAGCTATCGAAACCTCTTTAGAACTAAATTATTAACAATCATGTAGAAAAATCAAAACCGTCCGTTTTTTTGCATAGAAGTGAATATACATATGTAATAATGAGTATACCTGTGTGTTTTGTCTTTCATAAAAACTATTAGAAGGCATAAGAAAAAAAAGAAGTATTTAAATATAATATAAATTGTTAAATTGTCATAATGACTTAAGCTTAAACTTCTTCTAAATTTGGAATGAAATGAAATATCAGAAATTAAAATGATAAAAATTGAAAATAATAAACATTGAAGCAAAACTGTAAAAAGCTAAAATGGAGGACTTTTTAGAAAAAATAAGGAAGAAACTTTCAGTCGACAACATCTTCGACCTTATGAAAGATGGAAAACTTAAGGACGAGATTAAAGATACGTTAACCGGTGAGAAACATATTTTAATTAAAAGTTAACCCATGGACTATTAATTTTCTTTTGTTCAAAAACATTTTCTAAAATTTCATGGTGAATATAAGATTGGTCAGTATCATTACTGCAAACTTCTAACAATAATGCGTACTCCAAATTCCTCATAGATCATATTTGCCTCTTTTATTTTTCGATCATACATACTTTCTTTGTAAATTTTCCTGCTTCCCTTCATCTTGTTTTTCCAGTCTGTAAATGCTATACTGCTAGGCACGGGCCTTTAAATATCTAGAGGAACGGGCATTAACTTGCCACGTTTATCCAATGTCCGGGTTGGTGGGGTAATCTTACTCAGACTAAATATCTGTTGGCCCTACATACCTATATTTTTCCCGATATGGGATTGAACCCGTGACCATTGTCTCTGCGGGTGGCAAACCCGCCACTGAGTCATTTGGTTGATATGGCTTCATGGTTGACTAATAGATAATGTCTCAAGGCATTAAGGACGCCTTATCTTAAATATCATAATACAGATAAATAAAATAAATATTGATTTCGTTTAGCCTTATTTTAGTACCAGGGGATTGTAGCCAGAAGTTGGAATATGTTTAATATGTAAAGACGACTGTCGACAATTATGCATAATTACTTCAATAATTAATGTAGAGGGTCCTATCATTTTTGTATGTTGTATGTTGTCATCTCCTCTTCGTATATATTTTTTTTTAATGTTAGTATATATTTATTTATTAACAACCAATTGACGCAGTGGCGGAACCCCTCACCCACGGAGTCAATGTACATGGGTTCAAAGGCCTACAGACATTTAAGCCGAGTCTGGTAACGCCGTCAATCCGCATTGGACAAGCGTGGTGGGTTAACATTCTTTCCTCCAGAAATGGGGAAGCCCGTGCTCAGCAGTGGGACATATATGGGCAGTAAAGAAAATATACATATATTTAAGGCTCTATTATTTTTATGTTTTTAAGTCTTTAAATGAAATTTTACATGGTGATTTGTTTTTTAATAATAAAATTACTGGTAATTTTGTAAATATACTAAGGCGACATGTTTGAGAACACATAGTTATTTTTCGTGTATAATAAGAGAAATAATAAAATACCTTTAATAAAATATTACATTTTTGATTATTTATAGCAGACGATGACAGGAATTCAAATAATACTCAAGATAGTAATGTGGTATTTAAAAATATGGATTCTACTAATGCGAATGCCAATAAAATGGACCCTAATACAATTAACCTTTCTAAAGAACCTAATACTGAGGAATCTGATAAGAGGGATACAAATAAAACAAATGATATTAAAATAGAATCTAAAAATGCGGATGCGGAAACAAAAAAGGAAATTACCGGCGATGGATTACGAACAAACATTGCAGAAGAACCAATTAAGAAAAATACTGAGTCCAAAGATTTGCCAAATAAAAAAGCAGACGATGATAATATACATAGTTTTAATGTGCTTCAAAAACAAAATATAAATCCCAATATAGAAAACAATGATTCGCGAAAAAATGCCGATGATTTTATGTTTTATGATTAAGATTGACAATCATAATGCTACTCTAAAAACAGAATAATAAAATATTAATTGCATTCCAGTAGTTTTCACTGTCCCCTGCCTTAGTAAATGCAATGAAAAGAGCCTTTAATTACCATTGAAGACTGCAATGGAGTCTTTATTGCTCAGAAACTAAGTAGTTTATACCGAACCTTGTAAACGAAAATGTCTCAATATTTGATATTTATGTACATATATGAAATACCTTTTATATGTACAATATTAAATTTAGGTAAATTTCTTTTCAATCTTCTGAGACATCACGGAAAATTTGTACAAGATACGATGTACATAATTAATAATAGATTAATACTTATTTAATAATTTGTGTATCAAGGTAAGTAAATATATGTAAATAAATTATTTAAATAAATTAATATATTTTACTTACATTGCCATGAAGGCTCTCGCCGAGGAAGGTAATAGGTCGCATGCGCCCCCGCGGGAAATCCAGCAGGGGCGCCACTCCGTTTGGGGGCTCGGCTTCAGGTAATTTGATGGAAGTAAACAGTCCTGGTGGTGGACGTTCGCGATGGCAGTAGCGCTCTTCAGGATAAGTCTAGATACAAAAACAAGACGTTAAATTTTGTATACCGTTGAGAAAATATTTCAAAGATTTATACAGGTAAAAACTGATTGTTGAATGATTCATTTGAATCGTTTTTTTAAATACGCACATTATAGCTTAGTGTGGGTAGGTAACATGGATTTTATTGTAGAAAGATTCCTAGCTCTTAACAGTTCTTAAATATAATTGTAAAAATATAATTTTCTTGGAATTTTTTTAATTAAGGGCTTTTAAAAACGGGCTGTTTTGATTTTTCTACATTATTGGTAATAATTTAGTACTGAAGAGGTTTGCCACAGCCGAACTATATTACGGGCACTTTATGAAGAATGTGGGCATAAAAAAAGTTGAAACTAAATTTAATTCTAAAAAAGCTTTTGTTTTTTTAAATAATCTCATTTTTGGTTTGTGACTTTTTATTTAATTTTCGTGGTTATTAGGCAACTAAAACTAACTTCTTGTTATTTTTAGCAGAATATGATATGTTTTTAGCATCATACTGTCTTATTGTGACTTAAAACAGACATCTTTGTGTCTATTGTAACGGCAGAATAAGAGATAAGAGTTAGTAAAATTATACCGCTGCTGGAAGACGGGTGTAGTCAATGTTGCATCTCACAGCGGTTAAACGCGAGTGGTTCAACCGTCCAAAAAACCTGGACTCAATACCAAAAGACATGTTCCGTTCAGATAACACAAGGTTTTGGGAGAAAACGTTGCACACAACTACGAAACGACCAGCTTTTTAGTGACTCAGGCGCTGAGTAAACGCAAATGCAGTTACGTAGATCTCAAAAGAAACCTTGAAGAAGTACGAGGTGCACAAGTTAGCCTATAGACTGTGAGCAGGAGGCTTTTAGCTGCTGATATACGCAGTCGACGACCAGCACGGGCCCCCAAGTTACTCCGTGAGTACCGGATTGCTCGATACTTTGCCCTATCTTGGACACTAGGTAACTGGAGTAGAGTACTCTTTACTGATAAGGCTCGAATTTACCATAAAATAACCATACCATAAATATACTCGTAGTCTTCATTTCACTATACCCATAAAAATGTCCATTTTTATACGGATTTTTGTTTACATTGATTAAAACACGAATTCTAAGATTTAAGAATAATAAAGAAAAAAGAAATTTCTAGTGATCTAAGCTATTGACGAACTAAAAATATTAATATTATCCATATAAAGGAAACATATTGAGCCAGAACAGACCACGATCGATGGTGAACTTCTCGAAGTTGTCCAGGAAAATGTCTACCTAGGCCAAATAGTGCGATTAGACGGAGACAACTTCGAGAAAGAAGCCGACAGAAGGATACAGTTGGGCTGGGCAGCGTTCAGGAAATTCCGTCAAGTCTTCTCGTCGCCCATACCACAAAGTCTGAAGACAAAAGTCTTCAACCAGTGCGTCCTGCCCGTACTCTCTTACGGTGCCGAGACGTGAACACTGACAGTCCGTTTCCTCGCCAAGCTCAAAGTCGCTCAGAGGGCTATGGAGAGAGCTATGCTCTGGGTTTCTCTGGTGGACAGAATTCGAAATGAATAAATCGACGAACGAATCGCCGGAGAACAAGAGTTACCGACATTGCTCTTCAAGTTAGCAGACTGAAGTGGCAATGGGCTGGACACGTTTGTCGGAGAACCGACAATCGTTGGAGTAGACGAGTGCTGGAGTGGAGACCGCGACTCGGCAAACGTAGTGTGGGACGCCCTCCTGCTAGATGGAGCGACGATCTGCCCAAGGCGGCTGGCAGAGACTGGATGCGTGTAGCTGAAGATCGAGCTAGGTGGCGCGCCTTGGGTGAGGCCTATGTCCAGCAGTGGACTGCCGGGGCTGATATATATATATATATATATATATATATATATATATATATATATATATATATATATATATATATATATATATATATATACATATATATATATATATATATATATATATATATATATATATATATATATATATATACATATATATATATATATATATACATATATATATATATATATTTACGTTTACGCACACGCAATACAATGCGTGTGCGTAAACATAAAATATAATATTTTAAATTGCGCTTACCGTTTCATTTAATTAAAGCAAGTAATATTAACTAAAAATATATTGTAAGAAATGTAACTGCGCCAATTACACGCTGCTATAGTATACGTAAATATATGCTTGTGAGTGTATCTAACAAAGGCATTGTTTACCCTAATTACACTGCTAGTCGCTACAGCACATGGAAGGATTTCAAATCTTCTACTTAGTATAAAAGTGGTGATTATGAAAGCAGATTGTTATAATATACAAAGTTTCTATATTACGGAATAATAAATGTTTTCCGTTTTTTAATATGTCCTACTGCTGAGCACGGGCCTCTCCATTTCTGGAGGAACGGACTGGGAACATTTCCTTTACTGGTACATCAATTTCATTTCTTCACAGGCTTCATATTAAAATATCACGAGCAATCGTTCAGTTTTCCCCTGGTGTTCGAAGTTAATAATAGCCGGCAGTAAACTGAATATGAGTCAGTAAATAATCTATGCGCTGCCATAATTGCTATTTCCTCTTGCAAGATTGTGCTCCTATAATTTATGCCTCAAGATGACTTATGGTTGTTGTGTTTTGATATGTGTGAACTCCATCAATTAATTACTCGGTACAGGTTTCCAAACTTTGTGACATGTAAATATGTAAAAGAAATGACCGCAAAGCCATATAAAGTTTAATCATTCCGTACCGGTTTTTGTGGTAAGTAGAAAATAATAAACAAAATGATAACATTGTAGAATAATTCTATTTTCTTTTAACGAATAACTTTATGTTTTTGCAATAAAATATGAAAGGAATAAAATAATTCTGTAAAATAACATAAAACGGAATGTTGAAATAGAACAAAGGGACGGTTACGGTATTAGCAATAGGAGAAATAAAATAAGAGTCGGCTTATTACAGAGCTCAATAAATCCGTAGTAAAATGTTAACAAAACACCGGTAGCTTGGTAAGTTTCTCTCCTCGCTATACCGTCCTTTACTCATTTATCATTTCGCAAACCGCCGCATAATACCCCTAATGAGTAAGATCCAAGCATACCTTAGGCAATACCATTAATATTACAAACCCCGGCCTTTCCCCTTTATATGTACCTAATATAGAATAGTTTAAAGGTAGTTTGCAATGTTTTGCGGTTTTCATTTAGTTTGCAACAAAACTCAATTTTGTAGCAATAAAATACATCTTACTTTTTACCAAAATATTTTATTTAAATATTCTTTTTTTCTTTTGAATTTTATTGTTGTATGTATAATTAAATGTAAATAAAATCTACTTGTCTTTGTTGCTATGTAAGATTAACGTTGTTAATTAAAAAAATTATGTCCCGATACAGATTAAGATAGATAAAAAATTTAGTAGTATTTTGATATAAATTTAATTTCCAAATTCTTACGTTCGTAAGCCGGGATAGCGAGCTAGGATTCCAATGTATTATTTATTTTAATCCTACACTGGTGTTACACCCCTATTTGGAGATGGGGAAGAGCGGGGTGTTACGGGACATGTGACATATTCACGCGGCACTCGGGTGTACTTACAGTAGGTAGTGTTGCGGCTACATGGAACCGTATGTTACATGTAATGGAGTGCCCACAAAAAGATGGCGGTGAAAGCGTTAAAATGTCGCATAGAATGTAGACGCTTCTGTATATATGTAAAGCAGACTTTGAATAGTAATCTCTTTCTGGTATTCTAACCTCTACTGAAACATACATATAACACTATTTATTTTGCTTAACTTTAGTATATTTTAGTTTAGTTCTGCTGATTAGGAAGAGCGTTATTTCAGAGCGTAAATGCCTCAGTAAATGCTTGAATGAAGGCACTAAATTTTGCAACAAAATTCATCCATTTCCATGGATGCCTAAATTCTTTTTTGGCTTGATTTATCCCACCAGGAAGGATTAATAACCCTAATTATTATATTATTTTTATAATGTTTATATTTATATTTTAATAATATCAAGATCAATAATATTAAGAGAGAAATATTTAACAAATTTCATACTACTAAAAATAATTATATTAATAAAATTAACAACTGTTACTTAATCAATTACCGGATATTTTTATTCAATGTCATATATATATATATATATATATATATATATATATATATATATATATATATATATATATATATATATATGACATTGAATAAAATTTTTGCACACACAGAATCAATAAAGACTTTTCAGGATTTTATTAGAATGGTATCTTACGTGCTTGTAAATTTTGCAGTTTGTGCATTAATGCAAGGTTATTTGGGGTATTTTTATTGGGCCCTATTTTTTGGGTTAATCTGACCGGAATGTCAACATACAGAAGAAGATAATACAAGAACCACTGCAGGGAGCCGAGAGAAAAGTTGAAATGCAATAGTTTATAATAATATCTTATACTCAGCTTCACAAGCAACTGAATATTTTATGCAGCGCGAGTGAAAGAGATGCTCCCGGAAGTTATTGCTGCAGCATTGTGGCTATTGCGCTGAAGTTTCTTGATACATTATGAAACTTTACAACGAATATTTATAAAAATAAGAAAAAGTAAAGAGTGTTTTTAATTTTTTTTTTGTATCATTTGACTAATCTTAAGTACATACTTATATTTGTAGATGATTCCTAGTTCTTTTAAAAATGAATCTCATTTAAAGATCATGTTATAATATCCGGAATAATAATAATAACTGAATGGCAGCGGATGGAGCTCTGTGGTCTCAGCCAACCCCTGCGAGGGATAGGCGTGAATATATAATAAAAAAAAATATATTTATTATTTTTCGAGATATCTTTTTATACCTTTGTGTTCGTTCTTATATTTTTTAATAACGACGCAGCCAGTAAGCGAGCAGGCAACACGTTTACTGGTTGCATACGGGTTACTTGGTGGTAAGAGATATTTGAATAGGTCGTCAACCATGTAATTAAAAATTAACACTCCAGACCTCAAGTATTCTACAGGAAAAGCATTATTTAGGTTGCTGGGAAAACCATTTAACCACCGGGTATTTATACTAACCACGGGAGATCACCGAAAGTATAAATACGAGGATTAAAATTGTTTCGCTAACATTTGTAGCGAAAAATAAATAAATAGCTGATTATTGTTAAATTTATAAAATTAATTATCTTTTTTTTATACTTCTATTTGTATCTTTATTTCTTGTAAGTATTTCCTATGATTTTTTGATTTTTTAAAAGGATACTTGCAATGTTTTTAACTTTTCTTGAATTATGACCAACCACTCCTTCCTTAATACTCCTTACGTAAGTACACTTGTACTTTATCTATTAAAAATAAGGTTGAAGTAATCTTATATTTCGTTCGAATATATGATACTTAGCTTTTTTGTTGTATGGAAGTACAATTGAATGTTATATGTAAAGTTTGGATAATCAAAAAAAAAAATATACAAACTCATTTTATCTATATATCTTTAATTCTAAATGTATAAAAATACGCAGATAAACGACTTCACAAGCCTCTTGTTGTATAAGAAGTAATTATGAATACGACTACCAGTGAATAAAAGTTTTTATACTGCTAAATAATTTAAGGGTTTGTGTTATTTATAGTAAAGTTCAATCAAAATCACATCCCTACGTGTAATCCTTGAGTGGGCAGCAAGCAGACGTCGTTTGAGCAAACTCCCAGTGTCATTATAAAATACGGGCCGTGGCGTGGATTCTCTTTGAGAAATGGGAGGAGGGCTTGAGAGCACCTGGGTACCGTATCCATAGAGCTAGGAACAGTATTTTGTGGTTGAATCGTTTGTATTTTTATTTAAAGCCTTGAAGTCCTTTGAATAAATTTATTGCGGGGTGCGAAGTGAATAACGAGCCAGTTTCAATATTCTTATATCTTTATCTTGTAGTAGTAGAGTGTAAAGCATTTTTTGTTTTGTATCCCTTGGTAGTTTTAACACTATAAAATTGTCTCCATTCTCAATCTTACTTTTCTATTTCATAGAAAACATCTAATGCGGTCTCTGGTCCCGACATCATCCAGAAACTGTTCTCCAGTTTCACGTTTTAATTGTTAACCGTTAACATATATACATACATACATATAAACTCCTTTGCAAAAAAACAGGAACCTTACAGTCATTGGCTTTTACAAATGCAATAGATTTGTCGACGAGAAGGAAAATAATTAAATTACAAAAAATAACAGTGAAGATAAATACTTGTGTGGTATTAATAAAGCTATCATGACTTATTCTCTGAATAATATATGTTAATAATTGATGAAATATATACAATTATTTACATTCCATTCAATTGTATATTAAAATCATTTTGAGAAACTAAGAGTCAAAGTTATAGTTAATGATTTTATTGAGCTAGAAGTGACCATCTACATCTAATTTGTTCATGAATGTTTTCTTTGGGTATTTAATACTAGCCGAGGTTCGGGGATCGAAAAATGTAATCAACCACTTTACGCTTAAGTATTTAATTGAGAAGTAACTTGCGCGGGTGTTTGTATACATCCGAACACAATGACGTTCACAAACTTAATAATCACTTATAACATTCCGCAGTTATGTGCCGAGGAATTATATTAATTCTTGAAACAAAATCGCACAATACCGTCACAGACATGTCCTTAGGCACTATTTTCCACCACTGGTTTCACTTCACTTTACTTCCACTTTTTCTCTTCTACTATTTTCTTCCGATCTCTTTTCCGCATTAACCTTTAAACTGCTTCTTCGATGCACCGTGGTCCCTTTATATTGGTAAAACAATCGAAAACTCTAACATTCCAAAAATGCGAAAATGCTTCAGCAATTTGAAGTCTTTTCTAGACATCGTCCTTCTCTTTTCCGCGCGCAGCTATTTTCTATTAACTGTTCTTGTTTTTTTTTTTTAATGGCTTGCTTGACCAAAATTTTGAGATTTCAAATTGTTTTAATGGTTTTATAAAAAAATTTCATATATGAATTACACAACACTATTGTACTATGTAGATATGGGCAAGTTTGAGAAAGAACCTATTGGAAGAATTTTTTCATATAAACCAAAAGTATTCTCATCGCTCAAAGTCTGACGATTAATGTATGGACAAGATGACTTACTTGCTTCAAGTTCACAAAATTCTGATGTACATAATTCGATATGAATAAATTCGCCAAAGATCGACTCACTAACATAGCTTTTCAAGTTCCCATCTGTCCGAGTATCGATTAGTAGTTTGGAGTAGAGACCGCGCAGATTTTGGGTTAGTGAATCGCTCCTTAGAAAAGGCTTATTTGCAGCAGCAGACTGACAATGATGGTGGTTCTAAGCTTTAAGAATAAATTACTGTTATCGTTTAAGAGATGGTAAAGATCTATTCAATAATTTAGTGGGCTGATATTATCGTATTAATAACAGACTTAATCCTTATTTGTAATTTGTGTTCACTCAACTTCTTCCAGTTGACCACATACAAAGTCGTGCGATCCGAATCTTCGACGACCAAAATCTTACCGATCGGCTTGATTCTCTAGCGTTGCGGAGGGATATCTTCAGCATTTTTTACTGCTTTTACCATGGGAAGTGCTCCGAGGAATTGTTTGGAATAGTTCCTGCCGCCGAATTCCACAACCGCAGAACTCGCCATAAAGAAAAGTTTCATCCCTACCATCTGGATGAGTGATCTGATCCAGTACAGTGCGCATCTCTCGATATTTTTTTCCACGCACCGCCACTCTGTGAAATCGGCTACCTTCGGCAGTTTTTTCGAACCGAACGAACATACTTAAAAGGCCGACAACACTCCTGCATTGTCGCGGATGTCTATGAGCGGTGTTGATTGCTTTCCATCAGGCAACACGCATGCTCGTTTGCCCTCCTATACTGTAAAAAAAACTTAACACGAAGATATATCATTATAATAGTCTACTTTATGTTCGAGGTAACAATGCAAAATATACAGGATCAATGTGCTGTAAATTTTAAGCCTAAAGCCATAGAATACGGTCAACCGTATACGGTGATTTAATTTTAATTAAAATTATTACGGGAATACGAATTTTATAGCCCTCGGTTAAGTTGTTAATATAGAAAGTAGAAAAGTACCTTAATGCGTTTAATAATTTTATGTACATTCAATAATATTTACGGCGATTATTTATAAAACAGGAGTGATTGCTGTCTTTATGTTCATCTTCTTGCTCTTTTATCAACATATCTCACAAAAGTTCATCCACATAAGATTTAACATATGCAAATTTTCATAATTGCAGAACTATTAATGCTCGTTGATTCCATATGTTTTAGAAAATATGCTGCAATATGACACATCTCAATTGTAATAAATGTACACTGCATAAAGTACTTACAGGATCCACGACTCCGAAAGACGCATATGTGTATATTTTATTTATCATATACATAGACGGCCGATTGGCTCAGTGGCGGGGCCCTCCGCCCGCGGAGTCAATGGTCGCGGGTTCGATTCCCGCATCGGAATAAATATTTATATGGATTTATAAATGTTTATTCCGCGTCTGGTAACCCCTCCTATCCGCATTTCCTTTCCTGCCCCTTCCTTTCTTCTCTATCTTTTCCCTTCCTCTCCGCCAATCCAATTGGTCTGCCGTGCCAATGGATGCGTGGCTAGGGGCGAGCCTAGTCGAAAGCGTGCCGATCGTCCCGGGGTCGGGCTCCCCCGGGGACTATGGTGCCTTACCTCAGCATGCAGGGCTCTGCTGGGGCTGACCTCCATCCTCCCTTGCGGCTCGTGGGATTCACTAAGACGAATTTAATATACCTAATTTGTCGAAAAAATGACGGCGACGTGGTTCGCCACCCGTCACGTCCTGATTCTCACGAAGGCGAAAAGCGACCAATGACGAGCCGTTTCGCTGCGATGAATGGCAGCGGATGGAGCTCTGTGGTCTCTGCCAACCCCTGCAGAGGGGATAGGCGTGAAAATATAAATAAATAAAATTATTTATCATAAAATACCAAATTGGTAGTTTTATCTTGTACTATTTATTACTTATCTATATATTAAGTGCAATATTTTTTTGACGCCTTCGTTTTTTTTCAATTCTATTACAAAATCTTTTCAATTTACACCTAATCCTTCATTTTATTCAGCGATTGACCCTCACAACATACATATAAATCATAAAAGGCCCTTAGTTATCTATTTTACACGGACTTAAGTTTTATTACTAAGGCATAAAATGGCTCAGGATCAGACTAATAAAATAACTTGAACTATAAAATTTTTCAATATAAGAGAAAAATAACAGCACGATAAAAATTTTTAGATGGGTTTTCTATCAACCGCCAGACAATTTTAGTTTGTTATTCTTATATATTGAGTGATATTAATATTTTGTTATCCTTAGCATGGGGTAAACCACTGGTGGGCATAAGCCTCCAAAAAGCCAGATTGAAATCATAATGATTTTGTAAACTTTTAGAAATTTAATTTTAACGTGTTTTATGCTAGATAATATTTTTTTTTCTAACATACGGGCGTGCATAGAGTAATGAATATATAAACTTACTTTAGAGTCATCAGCGAAAACAATAAATTTTTAGAACAATTCTATTTTAATTAAACTACTCATATATTATAATATATATACCCATATAGTCGTGAAAGCAAATGGAAACTAGTTCTTAACATTAACATTAAATATTTTATTTTATTTTAGTGATAATTAAAGCGCCAAATCAAATAGCTCATGCATAACTTGTTCAATGGCACAGGTGTGTCTCCAGTTAAAATGAATATTTATTTGAGTGTGCACCGGAAACTTCGTAATGACTTTTAAAACTTTAATTTATGTTTCGTCCTTAAAACGCTGGTTGTGAAAGCATTTTGATTATAATAAAATTTGGTGTATTTTTACGCATTTTAATAAAGAAAAAATTAAAATTTGAAATAAAGTTTTCCAAATTTTAATTTTTTATTTATTACAAATGCTCTGTAGTTCCCGACGTAGCGTAGAGTCAGTCCATTTCTTATCGTTGTTATTGTACGGCTGTATCAAGCAAATATTTACAAAAAGAATATAAAAGTTGTTTAGAGTCCAGATATTCATTTATTTGTTTACCCAAAAAGAACACTTGCCCCCCAAACCTTGTAAAGAATTTTGGAAAATATAATATAGTTACAACACTTTTACATAAATAATTTTTATAAATATATTAGGTTTTTCCCTTTGAACTATCTGAGTATGATTAATGTATACTTTGATTTAAATACTATATTATTTAATCTGCTTATTACAATAAGACGACCCGTAATTTTCAAGGGCCGGTGATGAGAAAATAAAAACTCACCAGCTAGTCCTTCTTTTATTATTTTTTTTATAATACACTTGGTAGGTATACGGGTAATGTAGACCCAAATGTACGAGATTGTATTGTCTAATATATGTATTTTTTACTCTATGACAAAGCTTTCTTTATTGTTGGACCTAGGAATTACAACTTAGTTGAAAGGACTCGCAAAAAGGAAGCACAGAAGTTGCAGATTGCAGACAACAACTACGACGACTACAATTTGGAGCAGGGTGCTAGTAGTAGAGTAGCGATCCTAGTAGGATCCAGCTACCAGGGTGAAGATTTCGGTTCCGACTATTATCGGAGAAGTAGAATATGTGTATTAGCAAACCTATTCCCTATTCTTAATATTTCGTTATAAACAAATTCATTAAAAATAACTATAAAAAAAAGTGCGAAATAAAAAAGATTTAGTATATTTTGAAAGATAATCTACTAAAAGGAGAAAATATTCTTAAAAGAGTTTTATTATTCTCATTAACAATCTAGCCTTGAATTAATAAAAATGAAGATGGGGCGGTAACGATCTGAGGTACGGCTTTACAAAGAACGATAAGAAGCTTTTGTGTCATAGTCCTATTTATTCAATTGGTAAAGGCAAACTTAACTCATATAAATTGTAGATTCTGGTGTTATTCTGTGGAAGTCTATTATAAAAATGGCAACATTTTACATATCATATCATATATAAATTTTAACTTTTATAACGCATTTTTGCAAAAGAAGCAAGCAAAATATCTTGTCTTATAACTAATATTTTTATGTAGCTTATCTGTAGAAGGGAAGAGAAGCAATTAATATTGAAATCATTCCGTTTCTGATATTAATTACACAGTACGTATTAGTTACCGATCAGTGTCCCTCCAGCGACCCGCCCGTGGACGAGGGAGACACGCGTTGATTTTTTATTTCTTTTTGAATCGGAATCGAGAGGGGAACGGTAATACGTTTCGATTACCGGTGCTTTGGCTGCGTTTGAATTGAAAAATATATTTATTGGTTGTACTCGTAGGGTATCAGCTTTTAACTTCATCGATCTAGAAATATTAATATTATATATATTTTTTATATCATTATTAATTATTACTAGACAACGGTAAGCAGAACTTTAGCTTCACCTTTAAAAAACTACTCAGTCAATAAATTGTAACATCTGCGTTGTAATACGCATATTCACAAAAAGACTTAAAATATGCAAATTCAAGTTATAAGTTAAGACTATAAAAAGCTTCACATGTTAGCAAAATGACGTAAACATAATTGATTATAATTTAAGATATTTCTGATATAAATATTAAATAAACCCAGGATTATATTTGTAATGTAAGAAATTGTGTACATCGTTCATTTACGTTTATTAATAAATTGTACTGTTTTCATATATATATATATATATATATATATATATATATATATATATATATATATATATATATATATATATATATATATATATATATATATATATATATATATATATATATATATATCTCTCTCTCTATATATATATATATATATAGAGAGAGAGAGAGAGCAAGAACAAGAATCGTACCCTTCTAAGTCATTTTTACGAACGCCGCATCTAAGTCATTTTTTCTGTGGGTTTGGGAGAATAATAAATGAACTTTTGCACGTAGAATCATCAGTCCGGGATGTATTTTATCTTCACTAGTTTTATATTTCCCCTTTAAATTGAACGGGGTTTTTTCCTCACACCAGTCTGTAAATCTTTATAAGCGGTTTAAAAATGAATCTCAATTACAACTTTGGAATGAAGCACCATTTCTAGAGATTAAAATTCAAAGTCATCTGCAATACATCTGTTACTCTATTCTTACCGCACAAGATATATAAACAGCTATTAACTTTTTGAAATTGAAATGACTGTTTGCGAGGATGTTTTAAGAAGTTGTAGTAATATAATTTCTAAGCTTAAATAAATATAAAGGGGAGAAATACAACGAAGTACGAAAATTTTTGTTTTCCAAAATTCATGAAACGTCATTGACGTTACATTAAAATTTTAGGAAAAGAATAAGTTGCTAAGAATTTAAATTTCTTAACAAAAAATATTTTTGTTACGTATTTCATAACTCCAATCATGTATATAAAATAAATCATTAGCCGAATTGCGAAGTGTATTTCACGCCCATCAAGCAACTAGCTTTTCTATTAACAGAGACGAAGTAAACCGTGAATAATACAGCGTGACGGGCGAGCCTGTATTCATTTCTTTGATAAATCACTTTATTTGAGTGAAGTGATTGGGTAGAGTTGATTTATTATTGTACACGCGTAGTCATTGTGTCGGATTAGGTGTGTTAAGTCAAGTAGTCCGGTTCGCTTCCGAGCCACTGCATTGAATCTAACTAATTGTTTATATTCCGCTAGTTAGGCGTTTGGTCTGATGTTTGCTAAATGTTGGTATGAGGTGGCTTTACAGTGTTTGTTCACTCATGTTTACTGACACGGATTATTTCCTGTCTGTGTTTATTATAATTGCTGAATATTGTTGCTACGTCGCTTAGCGAAACTATCTTAAAGTTAGCAATAATCATAAAGATAAAATTTTATTGTAGAAGTTGCTTTCCTTCTTTAAGTTGTTAATGGAATTTTAGAAAATATTGCTTTTAAAATGAAGATTATGTGTAAGTTTTCTTATTCATCGAGTATAATAACATTTCACAAACATTGAGTTTATATAGAGGATCAGACTGACGCAGAATAGTCTATTCTTTATGTTACACCACGGTCTTTGAGGAATACGTTGCGAGGCAACGTAGCTGTACTTTGAAGGTGAAACATGTTGCATTGTAAAATTTCTTCTTTGCTATTGTGTGTAAAGAAAGCATGGAGCTTAACGTATTTTTGTGGCTTACACAGTACGAATATATCCAACAAATAAAATGTTTATAGTACGTAGTCGACTGTGTGTAAAACAAACTGAAATAGACAAAATAAAAATATGGTATATTTGTTTACAATTGCAAGTACTTATATTATATGAACTATGTATATTTGTAGTTTATAATGCCTTATATTGCGACTTAAATTTTCTAGAATAAATTAGAAAAGTGGTTTCTAAAAATTTCAGAAGTTATTACGTCATTACGTACATAACATAGATTATTATATTTCTATTGATTCATGGGCCTATAATATTTATACATGAACATAAAAAGTTTTTAATTATCTATTATTTCCCCCGTTCGTTCAATAAATATTCAGATGAATAATGAGATCTTTTCGGTTGAGCTTCTACTTTTATTTTTCACCAAATATGATGGCAGACCATTTATAGTTATTCAAAGTCTGACTCTATAATATATACACTGCAAAAAAATAAGTATTATAATACTTTCAATATATAGCTTGATTAAGACTGATTAATGTAAAAGGCAGCTTATAGTTTTTATTAATATACACAAATCCACTTTGCTAGTGCCAAGTGCCAAGTGCTCTATAAAGGCTCTTGGAAATTATATAGTGTTTGTATAGAAGAAATTATTTGGTTTGTATAGAAGAAATTATTTGCACTTGAAGCTATTAATATTTAGGTGACTATTAACTGGACTGGAATAGCATAAGACACAAATTGATTCATAGTTTGATTGTTAGCCTTGTTTCGTGTCGAGTGGCGAGATTTGACTATCATCCGAGTAACAATATTACACACGTCCCCCATGATCGCAATCCTGATTAGTAATGTGGTTACTAGAACCTGTGTAAAGGGTACATTTGTGTATTATCAGTAGTGCAATGCATGCGGTCAGTCCGCCATTAAAATGTGTTATCAATTTAATCAACATCATGCGGTTGCATATTATTACCCCGATTATTATTCTAGTCACGTCGTTTTAAACAGCTTCTTAAAAATTAATAGATTATGTAGATAATGTTTAATATTGTATGTGTTTTACTAACATATTTGTAACATTCTGCTTTCGGATCTTTGCCAACATGGTAACTTTAATATTTCGTTTATGAGCAAAAATTTGGAATTCTAGTAGAAAATGTAATACAGATATGTATCTGTATTTAATTCTCTACTATAAGATAAAAAACAGAACATTTAATTTGTTTATTTAATAAGATTTGTAAAATAGTTCACAATTTAATGACTAAAAATCTTTATGCAGAGTTTAAAAATTTCCTGATGTAAAGAACTGACTCGTAGAGAGATTTTCACAATGAAATATACATTTACACTGAAGTTTTAAAGTGTAGAAAAATTACTAGCCTTCTTGAGAACAATTGTGTCATAAAATACATGTTGACACGCTATGCACACGAATAAATATTGATTTGTCAAGCTATAAGTTATCTGTTGCTATTTGTAAATATGGTTTTTTGATCAATCTACACGGGTCTAGTTTTGAGTTATATACTTGTAAATAAACAACCTTTATTGCTCGAATAGGCTTATTTTTGATTTTACGAAAAGTTAAACAAGTAATTAAATAAATGTATTTAAATTATAAAGTTTATCTTTTTGTGTAAAATTAGTACTTAAATTTTTTATTAAATAAAAATTTTAATTCTACGAATTCGGTGTCTCTTGGTCAGAGTTCTAGCTTTCCTAAGAGTTCCAAGTCAATAACATTGAGTATGAATTACCCAATAAACAAAGCTTAAATGAACTAATTATTTCAATCTCAAATAAAATACATACATATGCGTCGTATACATACGTATATAATTTTTACAAACATATACGTACGCATAGAGTTGGTACAAAGGTCGAATCCAATTAAGTTACCGTAATGTGAAGAACAATACTCGTATGGCTCATTACGAATTAAAGATCAATTGGCAAGTTTACGAGGCACGGATATACGTGGCAGTCTCGGCCCCCGGTGGGAAATCAGGCCGGGACGACAGAGAGGCCTGAGAATGCATTAGAATACAATACTTTACCCATTGAAGTCATTTTTACGATCTACACACCGAAACATTTGACAACTGGTTTGTTATTTATTTTTCTCATTAGAAAGGTTAGCGTAATAAAAACATTAATATTACATACGTGTTTATTTCAATAAATAAATATTTTTTTTTCCATAAATGATTTTGATTTTTAATCATTTGAGTTTTAATCGTGAGATAACAAAACGAGTCTCGTTTGTCAAACGATGTTGGTCAAATTTCTAGCTTTTAATGCAACCATGAAATAAAATAATTCTTTATTGTGCAGATTAACAAATAAATAGTTAAATTTTAACGTGGATATTAAAAGAGATCTCTTTCTGTAATAAGATAGTAGAGAAGAAAGAAATACAGTGCAATTTATAATACACAAAATTAACACAAAGGATTACATTATATTAGAATTTATTTATATGATAAAAAATAAATTTGTTTTTTCTGTTTTTATTGATTCATCGGTAATAATTTGAGTTCTATATATACTGGTTTAAAAACGAACATACTACCGTAATTAAAATACCGTTAAACTTTTTATTTTAAAAGAGTAAGTTTGAGTAGTAGTAAGTAAGTTTGAATAGATTTTTCATTTTTTTCGTTATGATGCACCAAATAGACAATGCAGCCAAGTTTGTGGGTAAAATCTATATGAATTTCATTGTGCATCATAATGTAAGTGCAAGGTTGTGATTTGTACATTTTATTCTATGATTATTCATTTGATTTTTTTTATTTCATTCTAAAGCCGTCATAAGTACTACTTGTTTAAATAAATATACATAATAACCATGTTTCCTTCTACCTAACTATCGATTCACACGTCAGACATATCATGTACTCACTAATGATCAACAGTCCAGTAAATGTACCTATCAACAGCTCCAAAGCTATTGGAAATGTATCATATTAGGTTTCAAATTGGAAATTTGATTAGATATGTGAATAATTAATTAAGTGTACGTACAATCCGTATCATTTGTATATTAGTTACCTTTGAGCTTCATATCCTGTTAAATCTAATACGAGTACATCATATAATCGATATGGCATTAACGGAAATAACCAATTTATATTAGATATTGGTTTTAATTGAATATTATTTGTATATTATAATCATTAGTATTTGAATTACATTAGTATTTAAAGTAAATTATAAATTGCTTGTTTCATTATAAATTGTTGTTGTTGCATTATAAATTTCTTGTTTGTTATAATTTTTTAATTCCCTATAATAGAATAACATTATTTTTCAAAATCATTTTAAAAGTATTGTAGTGGTAGAGCCACGTTGCTAACGAATACTTTGTTAAGAATGGCATTATTATTATATTATCTTTGTCTGTACCATGAATGGGCCAGCGCGCTCGAGGAAGTACCACACTCACACAAAAAACCGGCGTCTAAGTGATAGCTTACTAACGCGATTCGTCTGGTGAGCGGTTGAGTTCCGGAGGCCCAAACCCTTCCCCCTCCCACAATAACACTTTCCTTAAAGGCTGGCAACGCTTTTGCACTTTTGCCTATGGCACTGCGGATATTTATGGACGACGTTGATTGCTTTCCATTCGGTGACACGCTTGCATGCCTATTTATGGGATAGGAAGGCAAACTCCCATAAAAAAAACAACAGTAAACTAGATACCAGATTTTTGTTTCTTAAGTCATAAATAAGCTTCGTTTAGTTTGAGAACTACCAAAATTTAGATTTTAATATACTGCCGATGGTGAATACATAACATAATAGAATTAGTAGACTCACTACTCCTTTGTCATCTATCGATGGTGTCAAACATTGAAACAATTTCTTTTATAATTACAAAGATTATAAATTGATTGCTTACGTGGTGTATTATGTCCGTAGCAGCATAGAAACTCTCATGGGGATCGGGTCTCTTCATCATGTAAGGCCTTGGAAATTCAGGATCTTCGCAGATTTCTGTTAACAATGAATAAAATACAAATTACTTGCTCAATGCTTCTTAAGTTTTATTTCTAAATAACCAGTTTAATTAGATTTGTCCTAGTTTCCATTTAATGCGGACGTGCTATTAGCAGAATATATGAGGAAGGAAACAAAAGGTAAAAGGGCGTTGACAGTTAGCAGATCGGTCAACACCACTTATAATTCAGCCAAGTTTTTAATTTGTATATGGTTAACATAACATTATTTTAATTTTAATATGTTTTTAGATTGCTGAAGAATCTTGTCAATTTACCTTTTTTGCAAAAAAACTTTCTTAGATTAGTGGGCCTACATTTTAAAAAAGAAATGTCGAAAACATTTCATGAAATTTGTCTACAGTTTAAGTTTAGCATATAAAAAAAGTCTCTAACTAAATTACCATTTATTTAATGTACTTTTCTTTTCACATTCGTGCTTCAATATTTTTTCACCTATTTTCCAATTCCATCTTTATTCAGATTACATAGTTTCAAAGTTTCTAAATTGTATTCTTTATAATCGTTTCGAATTCTTGTGTAACCCTGACGCTTAATTCAAAAATTAAAACACCTGTTTCAATCCCATTTATAACCTACTAAATTGTTTTATTTTATACTTTTATAAATAAATATTGTCTTTTTGCGTTTCAGCTTGCCTAAAGCCAATTTATGTTCTATAAAATAACTATCGTGGCGTAATACTCTTAGGCGGCAATTTCAATACGTGTCCTATTATCCTGGACTAAAGGCACATGATTTTTTCAATATGGCGCCTGAACAATGGCCGCTTTCCTCAACGGATTTCCGTCCGCCGTAACGAGCACTACCTATCTTAGAAATATTCTATATAAAGTTCTATAATAAGTATGGAAGTATTCCATATCAACTATATTTTTATTAAACGTGAGCTTTTTATAATCTTTGATGTCGTATAGCATATTAAATAATGTTGGATTTTTTATAGGTTGAATGTGTTATTTTTTTTTCTGGGGACGCATTGTACTCTCCTCAAAGGCCGTCTTCTGGTCATCCGAAGCAGCTTAGTCACTGCGCTTTGTTCGTTAAGCTTGGAGATCTAGAAGATCAAAACTACACCTCTACTTTCACCACTCATTTTCTTACATTATATCCCTTTATGTCAAGGTGGAATGTTGGTTCCTCTACTTCCCTTTTCATAAAAAAAATTAAATGATTTTTATATTTGTCTTTGGTGTAATGTCACGTTTTATTGAAATTCTTTTACTTTTTTTTATTTAAAAGTACAATACAAAATGTAAGTGGTTAGTGGTGGCTTTGTCTTTTAAATTAGAAAAGGTAGGTGAATGAAGGAGCAGGTTACTAATTTAAAAAGAAAAAAATTCTTATACAGTAAATATGATGTTGACTATATACCACCCCATGACTTTCTTCCTCGGACATTATCTTTTTTATTTTATGTTTTGTGAATATATGTATGTGTGCTAAATATATAATGTATTCGTTTTATAAGGTTTTAAATGTATATAATTTTTTTAAAATTCAATGTACATATATATATATATATATATATATATATATATATATATATATATATATATATATATATATCGTCTACAAATTCCTAAAAGTTATATCAGGGTAGGTGTTTAACGTTTACGTAATTATTTTATGTAAATCTACACAAAAAAATTACGGAACGCTTGTCGTTTGGTTTTACGTTGAACTATGGCTAAAAAAACATGGAATTTGAAGTTGTTCATTTATACTATAATAAATTATATTATACTTGAATACATAAAACATTCCTAATCTATAAATATTTTTAAATCACAACTTAAATCTTATGTAATAAATCAATAAGTTTGCCTTACATGCTACATCTAGTATTAGGTGGTAATATCATTTGTGTTTCTATGCCTTTTTGTTGTATTGGAAGAATGTTTCAACAATTGTAGATTATCCTCAGTCATTTTCGTATGTAATATTTTATATTATATTTTAAGATTTACGTACCAAATATTATTTATTTATAAATTTGTGTTATCTCACTAAGTGAATTCTTTTAGAAATAAGGATAGAAATCCGTAACCGTTAACATGTTATTATTTACATGTATTCATAGTAAAGTTTTCATGTCATTTTCAAACATGGTAGAATATTTGAAGTATAAAATTCCCAGAGACGTAACAAACTGGGGGAGAGTGCAGCACACTAGAGAATCTAACGAGTGTAGTTGAGAGGCGAGTCAAGTGTTGCGGGCGAGCTAACTAGCGTCAGTTGAAATAACACGGCACCAATCACAAAGACATTGCAGCGGTGCACGAGCTAAGTTAACACGATGTGAATGTAGTTTGGGATTTTCAATTTGAAAACGTGTTTAATGGAAACGATAAACATTTTTTTTAATATTGACATATAGTGTAATTTTAAAAGTCCTACTGACTTACAATAATTTCATTAAACTATCGAAAACTGTTGAATTTTGTGTATGTGTGTGTATGTGTGTGGGCGTGTATGTGTATATATGCATACACATACACGCCGACACACACATCAATAAATTGCCAAAGTTTTCACAATCCCCTAGAATTTACCAGAAGAAGTCTATAGTTTTGTTTCGAAAAAGAATCACGTTTTGTAATTATTGCATTGTGGCCTAAAGTGGGCCCTTTTTATATGAAATGGAAAAGCAAAATTAAAAAGGGACTTCTATATCTTGCCGTGTTTGCGGGGTGCAGGAGTGTGTCCAGCGGCTGGATCTCCACTTCAAGAGTGGAAACATGGTAGATAACTTTCCCCTGGTCATAAATTGCTACTGAGTATAGTGGCAACTTTAGATGTCTTGAGGCAATTTCATCTCTAGATATAGCTGAACCTTTACTTGGTTCTCGTGGCAGGCATCCCTCAGGAGGATGTGTATGTAAGGGTGTAAATCCAGATGAAATGGCGTTGTTGGTCCGTAAATTGACGACTGGGGAGAATAACGACGAAGACGATAACTTAAGCGACGAAGGCCACTCCTTTGTTTACTAGTATGTGCTATGGATCGGCATGCGCCCTTAAATGGTGTGTCATGATACGTATATTTTTAATAATAGAATTACATATGCAGTTTTGAAATGAACCACTATTTGACATATAATTCTCAATTAATGAAGCATAATATAATTAATGCAAAGAGGCTTAATAATATCTTGGGGCCTCAACTGTTTCTTACAGACAGTAGTGGACTAAATTAGGGTCTTGATCTTTGAAGTTAAATTGTGATGTGTAGAAAGAAAAAGACTGTTGTTTTCATATGAGGCCTTTTAGTAAATTAACAAACTATATGTGAAGTAAAGCATTAAATTTCAAATTTGAAAATTATCAATAAACGATAAACATTTTCACCAAACACTGTACATGAACAAGTAGGTATAATAATGACTGAGTTGTAACACTGGGAATCTGTGTAGCGATGCAAGGGCCGAATCGCTTGTTTGCTAAACAAACAAAAAATAGCCTCCAGTAGTTTGTTCATTTGTGAAAGCATTGTTTACAATTAGGGTCGGAACCAATGGTTTTATTTTTTGATTCAACCTAAGAGCGCTTTTCATTGTTACTAATCAATAGCACTGTTATAGTGATTGTGTTTACTCATCTGGTTTCAGTTCTACTGTATATTTTGTTACGTGAACTTTAACATCAATAATAGTGTCCGCTGTCGGTGTTTATGACTTCTAATTGGGAATAGCAATATCATTTGAACAGAACGTATTGTTCTTCGTTGGTAGACGTACTACATAGGTTTAAGGAAAAACGATAGATGTTGTCACACTTTTAGAATAGGAGATGAATTATAATTGGGCATTAGATTCTACTGATCTCGTACATCATCCACAAAATAAAAAGGCTGGATCTACTTTTATGCCTGGAACTACATTACTGAATTTTTTTGTTATAATTTGTTCGACTTACATACTTATATCCTTTAAACTTCATCTAATGAAGAAATGAAAATACCTAATTGATAGTATATTACATGATATTCACCATTATATTCATTCTGGTCTAAATTTTCACGTTTATCTCGTCGACCCAAGGTTTCCTTCCATATGTTGTAGGGCTCTCTGTAGTCTTCATCCACCACAGCAGGTCTAAACAAAAACAAAAAATTTATTAATAAAAACCACATAGGAACTGTGTTTATTATCGGTATATAATGATAATTTTATTACATAAAAGCAAAAAGTAATGTGTTGTAAAATTGATTAAAAGTGATGTAAAAAAATGAATTATGAAGTAGAATATATTTTTTTAATTGTTATGATAAATTAATCCTCAAATGTCAACTAACAATCATTTAATGTATTAAAATTAATAATTACCTTAACATGTGAATTGGTGGGCAGTTAGCTAACGCCAAAGCTAATCTCGGAGCGCGGCGATTATTTCTTGCATTAGAATTTCCGTTTCTTAGCGAGGGACAAAATGGCTTTTTCAGTACATTTGGAATACGGCGTCGCGTCCGTTTTGTCAGCAAAACGACGAGAGTCGCTACGAACGCACCCCCGCCGACCAGGGCTCCGCACGCCAGTCCAACCGACACCCTCATGGAGGGAGTTCTTTTCTTCCTTGAGGAGGGTGGAACGTCGGTGCGGTAGTACTCGTCGAGAAATTCAGCTGACGAGTTCACAACAGTTGGAACTGTTGAACAAACGTTCGTATTATTACCATAGTAAACACCAACAGCTTCTTGAATTTGTGCTGTTAAACAATAGACAAAGTATACTACCGATTTCAACTTTGGCACGAAATTTGAATGGCATAAAAATTGCAATAACTCAATTGGTACGGAAGAGATTATTGATGTGAACTATATTTTCCTATTACAAACACTATAAGCGTAGGGGAATCGTTAACCAATATTCTAGTACTATCATAACTTTGTCAGGTTTTTGATTAAAATCGAAATCCATATCGCCACAGCTCGCTGATTTTTCTGGTTATCAAAGAACTCAATCAAACTGAGTTTTAAAAAGCATTTGATGCATGCATTTGATGTAACTAACCTATCTGTCTCTTTGAGAATTATTTAATAGTCAAAACTGTCGGTCACTTCATTTTATATCTGTTATTTAGGAAATAGTTATTCTATCTGACGGCGCTTCGACGCATAATTAATATTTACAGCAGCAAGAGTGAGTTATCTTTGTCAGCGATAATGATTGAGTCATTTTAGTCGACGACAAATTGTGCGTTGTCTTTGTCAAAAACAAAGAGGGTGGTCTTTGTTCGCCCTTCTATTGGGACAGTTCGAATTGAGACACCACCAGCGCATCGTTCCTGTGACGAATCGCTAATTGTTCAATTTAATTGTATAAGTGATTTGTGACTAAAGTCATTTATATCTAAAGTGATTCATATCTAAGGTAATTCATATCTAAAGTGATTCATATCTAAAGTGAAATGTACTGAAAAAAATTATAATCCATGTGTACAAAGTGTGTATCATTGAATTAGATTCCCATCACTATGCCCACGATTCTCAGGATGAATACTGGAGAAGGCTCTCCTGCGCATTCATATCTATTTATTATTTTTGTTTATAAAGCAACTCAATTATTTAATTATCGATTTATGTAATTCATGGAGGACCAAAAGTTTAGTTTCCTCTGTATCAAAGCACTATGATAAAGCAATCAAAAACAGTCAACAGCCTTGGCCAATGTTATTTGGGTTACGGCTTATTACATCGCTTTTGTGCACTCCGGTGAATCATATACAAAAACAATAATGCACAAACTATTTCAGTTAAGTGAGAGTCATAAGTAACATTTGTAAATTGCTTGTTTAGTATCATCGTTATCCTTGCACTATTAGACATAGCATTCCATTATTACACCGTCGTTGTTTACAACCTACGGTGTTACCGAACAAGTACGATACAGTGTGTTCGAGAGACGTGCGTATGTGTCCATGAAAAGCCGGCAACGCATTTGAGATGCTTCTGGAATTGTAAATGTCTATGGGCAGCAGTGATCACTTATCATTAGGTCAACAGTAAAATCGTTTGCCTGCACTGCTCTGCTACTCGTTTTGACACTTGATATGCGGATTAGTAACAGATAGATCAGCATCACAATGACAAATTAATGGCTGAGTGTCAAATTTACCGCATAATTAAATAAGAATATTATTAAAAGGCTCATAGCAACTATAAAACAGTACATATTTTATCAAAGAGATTTATACCTCACTATATAGACACAAAATAAAGGAAGTCGGCACGTATACATATATAATTCTAAGACAATAAAGAGGAAATGAATAGGTGTCGAGCGCAGAGCTAATTGTCGTGGCACAATGGAATGCGAACTTCGCAAAGACCCAGACAACTTTGTATTTCTAGCAGTTGGTATGCAAACACTGAGAGAAATTTGATTTCCTTCCCATCTTACATCACTTTGAATTGATTAAAAGAAAATATTTTGAGATAACAATAAGGAAATTGAGTACGAGAAAGTAACAGGCTGAAAAACGACAGTTGTAGAAAAAATCGTTTTCTTCTTTTCATACCTTGTTTAGTTTTCAGTTACTTTAAACCTTTTGTATGAAAAAAGCTTTTCATACTGGTGTTTTATTTATTTTTTATATAGAAACGGTAATTTTTTTGATATTTTTACTATTGAAACGTATAAATATACAATGAAATACAGCAACCAGATTGCTATGTTAGTGTTTTAAACAGTCTTCGAAGGTTATTCAGTAACGTTATATACTAGTTTTATATTATACCTATAAGTAGAGAAAATATTTTTGTTCCCTACTTGGTTACAGAAATATAATGTTTATGGAACGGAGAGCCTAGGGTACAGAGGTTATAAATATCTTATGTAAAAATATCTTTATGTTTTTCATAAAACCTATCCAGGGAAAGACACTTTATTTTAACCAATATTTTTCTTATAGATATTTATGTTTTTTATGGCATAGGAAGGCAAACAAGGAAGTGTGTTATTGAATCAAAAGTCATCAACGCCGTCTCTAGACATCTGCAACACTAGTGGTTTTGGAGCTCTATTTCCGGAAGTAGAACTAGAGAAGTATTTAAGCTTGACTTTGAATGTTTTAATATCGTGTCCGTTCGGCAATACCGCAGAAGATTATAAAATACTAACTATAGAATTTAGAATTAGAAACAGTATTTTCTTGTACTAAGTTTGGTTCTAGGAACGGTCTGCTAAAGTCTAATTATTATGGAACTAATCTAAGTATGCATTAGGTATTCTTTATAGATAATAATTGTTGTTGCAATTATTCGATTATTTCGTTTACATGGATCTATGATATTATTGCAAATGCAGTCTCTGCAAATAATTTTACTGTATTTTATGCGTATATATTAAAACTAATGAAAAACGTCTGTGTCTATGTTAAACTAGTAAAACTCGATCGAATCCTAAAGTGCGGGAGGTGAGTGTAGTGAAGTGCCATTTTGACAATGAGTAGGTGCTAAGAATCAGTTAATTTCGTAATAATTCCTAGTTGTGTTGAAAAGGAGTTGATCTTAAGTTAACAAACGAGTTTATAATACAAACGATACAAATAATCCTTTTTCTTCGATTTATGTTAATTCAAATTCAGATAATTAGGAGAAAAAGGAATTCATGTGTTGCATTTGATTTTAATATCATACATATACATATAAGAGTTCGGCTTTATCTTGAATATAAAATATTATCTTATCTATAGTTTATGTACAAGATATATTAGGTGTTTCAGAATGGCCATCTCTATCATCTTCAATATACAAGTCCTAAGATCAGTCAACTGTATTAAAAGTTAATCAGCAATACATCTTTGAGACAGTGTACAGAAAAGCCACATCAAACGAGGTTCATAACTGCTAGACCACTTAAACACAACTTCACCTAGCTTAAAATGATAAACTTAGAATTAAAGACAACAACTTTGTTTCGATCACATAAGCTGCCCTTAGTGAATTGTGAGTTTATTGTAAATCATATAGAAAGCGAGCAAATGAAGCTCCAAGTTTTAATTGACCATTATTTATAATAATAATAAGAGCATTAGAAGAAAATCATTTTGAGAAAATCTGCATGCCGGAGAATATTCTATGTCTGTCAGTACAGTAAAGACGTAGTAGGATATGTTTCCTATAAACCTATGCCAACGACTTTAAACTTGATTTAAAGTCGTTGACGTTGACAACAATATCAGTCTAAGTAACAATGCCAGTGAGTATTTTTTGTCTGCCACTCTTCGATGATTTATGGATTCAACCCTGAACTTTGTAACAAATCCAAATACATATATAGAAAATAACAGTATATTTTATAATAATCGCATATTCATAGATATAATATAAATTAAATAAATATGGTTAAACTTTAAAATATAATATATAATATAAAATATTTCAAGTTTTAAAATTAATACTTAATTTTTTTTGACATTTAAATTATTGATTAATAAACACATATCAATATCAGCTTCTATCAGTCTATAGAAGCTGATATTCAGAAGATTTGTATCAATATTGTACAAAATTAGCCCCAAAATAGAAATATTACTTACGTAAGTGAATGTTATTTAACATCTTGTTTTATTTTTTAGATACTTTTAATTTCTATGATTTTGCAAAAAAAATAGTATGAGTTTTTCTACAAGGAACATACCTAACAATTTTCCTTTTAATTTTTAATTCCATAATTAATACATTATTAACTACTTTTCTTATTTACAACACGTCTATATATTCTAAAAGTATTAACTTTCCCCAAATAGTTTTGAAACTAACTATAAAGGATTATGAAATACTTTAAGAACGACTTTGGCTATAAGGTTAACGAAGTGCCAGCCAAGCGGGATATTCAAAATTTGATTTCGAGCCAAGTGAAGGCAACTCGTTTTAGTGTGTTTAACAAGTCCGGAGCTCCAGGTTACGTTTTTAGCATAACTTTATATCTTAGTTTTAATGAGATCAAAGTTTGTTGACAACTGATTATTATAAAAGTGTTACGTTGCCTATGTTGTAAAACAAGCATAAGGCAGAGATTACACGGGGCACGTCTGATTTTAAATTTTGTTCTTTGGCTGGATATTAATCATGTCGTATATTTATAGACTTTTTAGTGTTTGTTTCACTACTTTAAAACTACGTCAAATATAATTAATATTACAATAAATACCGAAAAACCAGTAATAGTCACTTATTAGTGCTTAGTATGCAAAAATAAATGCTTTTTACTTGGAACCATGTGCTGTATTTGCTAATAACAAAATAAGCACCATGTTTCAAGAGGAAAGCTGCCTGTCACCAGAGAAGATTCCTTATATGTTTAATTGATTTAAATTAACATTAATTTTATATACATATTTAGTCTTTTTTCCTTAAATCATGACTCAAACGATAAATGCAGATATGCACCAAAATATTAAATTTACTTATACGGATATTGTCTTCCACAGTTATAGTGTTCGGTACAAGCCTCCTCATTACTTGAGAAAGAGGAAAAATTATTAATAGTCTTAAGTTTTATTAATTGTTTTTCTATTCCATTTATTTTTGAAACTTAATAGATTCAGTGGCAAAACTATTGCTTTCGGAGTCAATGGCGATAGCTTCGATTCCAGCGTCAGAAGAAATGTATATTATGTATACGTAAATATATTTCTGTGGTCTCGGGGTAATTATTTCGGCTCGACTATTAATTATATTATATTAAGTAGATAGCCGCTATTACAGCCCGTACTAGATTTGAATATTTTATAGATTGCCGACGATAAACGAGTCCAGGTACATGTGCACGTGTCTATCATTAATTGTTCTGAATCCGATACCGCTGCAATTGGATAAATTACAAAACAAAACGGACAATAATTCACGTTTCATTGCACATGTAAAAAACACACGATAGATTTTATTTGGTTTTATTTTTCGCAATATTTTTTGGTAGCCACGAACGTACTGCATCGCAACTAAATGGAGTTTTCTTTTTCGAAATAATATTTTTTTTTGTGGAAATACATTTCGTATTTAAATATAAAATATAAAATAAATATAAAATATTTGTATCTTTTTTGCTTAAATGGTTATTGATAATTTGTTTCTTTTTTTACATAAATAAATAATTTGTTACATAATAATTTCTATTGTAAATTAGTCCATTATTAACAATATTTTAGACATTATACATACTGCAGTTTTTAAATTTATGACTCATCTACATATCCACCTTTGTTTTTGATGACGGCCTCACGATTAGTTTCACCAGATTTTTGAAGGCCGATTATTATGGCTCTGATGTCTTGGGAATATTCGTTAGTTTTACACATTTTCTTCAAAAAACAAAACTCAGAAATGAAAAACAAAGAAATTTTGGCATAAAAAATTAATATTGAATAAAAAATGTAGTGATTCATTTATTTAAAATATAATTCATTAAAATAAATATAATATAAAGTGTAAAAGTATATAAAATGTAAAGTGATTCATTAATAAATTAATAAATTTGGAAATGTCACTATATCGAAGATAAAACCCCTCAAGACCCCGTGTCGCTGTAACAGTACGGCAGGCACGTCTATAGTACTAAGGAAGCTTATCGGTCTGTAACTAGATGGAAAGTTACTCGGCTTGTTTGGTTTTGGGATACCAATGACGTTGGCTTACGAACGAAACGAACTAGTCATAAGAAGCATGTTAAAAATATTAATTATAATCGTAAGGAGCGGTAACGTTAATTTTTTGTCGATCCACATGCTAATGCCGTCGGCGCCCGGGGCCGTGTGGCTTTTACAATTTTTAATAACGATTCCAACTTCGTCGAGTGACACAAGTGCAAGTGATTCGTTTGTTAGCGGTACTGAGTTTCGACGCGCGACTTCCTCATCCACGTGCGTGGTGTGGACAAGATTAAACGGTTGAGTGAAGATGTACTTGGCTTCCAAACTTTCGGCTAAACATTCCGCCTTCTCCCAATCATCAAACGCGAGCGCATCGCTGTTAGTGAAGCGTAACGTTACAAATGAATTCCTATAAATGGCCAACGTAATAACGGGAATAGTAGAATTCATACTTAAATCCTTACATTTAGTACACTTGATATTATTACTTCCTACTATGTTTTAATAATTGTACGCTGTAACATAGTGGGAAGATGATAAAAACACGCTAAAGCTAAACACTATGTATGATTTAATACCACTAGCCATTTGTATTTTATATTCAATATAATTAGTGATATTCCTTCGAATTTCCCTATTAACCGTGGTATCTTTCCGTTCAAAGCTTTCGCGATGCTTCACCAATTGCTAGGGCTTATGTTATTATACAATAATCTGTGGAGCTATGGCCAATAAGCCGTGGCATAATTCAAATACAATAAGAAGACCAAAGTAATACAGATCAAAGATTTTCTTTAATTACAAGTTCTTCCTTTAACCGTCGACGATTTATTACTTAAGTGATTCCTTCAAAAGAGCTGTGGATTAATTAGAGAAAGATAAAATTTGTGAAATAGCCCGACGTTTGCGAGTGCTCTTAGCAGATAAGACTCGATGGAGTAATGGATCTATTAGCGTGCCTGGACGTCCTGTGCCTTTTAGTATTTCTTTTCCTTCACACTAAAATCATTCAATTGTGTTTACGGAATCTTACCATTGCCTCTCTCGATTTGGACTAACTTTTTCAGTATAAATCATTATCTTAAACATTTGATAAGATAAACGAAATAGGTAGGCCTAAATTTGGTCTTTAAATTGGGCATGCCTATTTAAAAAAAAGGTGTAAAAATAATTTATTTTATTTTTCATTAATAATATTATTATTAATTGAAAAATTGATATAATTTTACATCAGAAATTTATTAAAATCTGGAGAATACATTCGAAGTTGTCTGTGATTGATTTCTATATATTTTTAACTACAAATTATAATTTGTTCTGATAATTATGTAAAAAACTCTTTACAATCGTTGGTAGTTTGTGATAATCTGACATTTACATTCTATGTAAGACGTAAATGATTTTAACTTTATGTAAATAAAAAGTGGCGGTAATGGGTTGGACACATTTGTAGGAGACAGCCGTCGAAGTGGAGGAATTCTGCAGTGGAGACAATGTCTCGGGTAACATAGTGCGAGACGCTACCCGGCTATATGAAGTGACGATCTGCTCAGGGTAGCTGCCAAAAACAGAATGCATATAGCCGAAGATTGGGTTAGCTTGAACGGCTGGGAAGACGCTGATGATGATGAAATAAAAAGTTAAGACAGTTTATTAACTCTGGTAATGAATATCGAGATTATATTTAATGAAAAACAGTGTGGTTAAGCTACTAGTGATTGTGTAAATAGAAATAATTCACATCAATATTTCAATTATATATAGAAGAGAACCTACCGTATTAGATTGTAAACACAACCTTAGTACATAATAATTTCAATTCATAATTATAACATATTATATCTTAATACTCTAAAACCAAAATCAGTGTTAAAATGAAGTTTATAAACGTCTTTCCAGACATTAAAACATATTTATGTACTATACAACTGTTGAATATTTAGTGCTTATATTTTTTAATAATTATTATACATATTTTATATCATTAAATAAATAACATTAAAATCTAAAATATAACTAGCTTACTAAATTTTAATGTGGGATAGGCTAACATTTAAATAAAAAAGATTGAAAAAGATGTATGACTGACTAAGTATAAATAAGGAATAGAACTTACCAGACTTAAAAGTGACTTCACTAATTAGTATCCATTCGTGCTGGAACTTGAGTTTCAGCATGATATGTTTGGCGGTGCGATTTTGCAAATCGACATGTATAATTCGAGCATGTTCTGATACCTTATCTTGCTTGGGTTCATGTGAAAGATAATCCTCCTGCCAACGCTCCCCTTCCAAGGAGAAATATACTTCGGCTTCCTTGAAGAGCTGGTAAAGAAAAAAATCGTGAAATGGAATTTGTGGGTGGAAATTATTTCCTTAATGAATGCTACGGTAAGTGCGGCGGTAATAATATAGTGCGTGACCCTTTTATTGCAAGCAGTGAAAATTATATATGAAGATTATTGCATTATAAATTGTAATATTTAATAATATATGATGAAAAAGCTTGATTCCTGTACACAATGAGCTGCTAAATAATGTAGAATATCGATATGCATAGAAAGGACATTGCCTTTTGGTCACCCTTTATATATGTAGAGTCTAAGCAAACAAGTAAGGTCTATAATGTGGTTTAATGGCAACTTATTATTTTATTTTTAAATATAAATAAATTTTAACGCTAAGAGTAATTTTTAAATTCTTGAGAATTATATGTAGTATATTAGATACATAAACGCAAGCACCAATAGTTCAGTTTATAAGGATCGAACTAATGACTTGACATCTTTAACTCGTACCTTTCATTGAACTGAAATGGTTAACAAGAATTGCAGTAATTTTAAAAACATCACTAGATTTTTAAAGAAGGAAAATTGTTTTAATCCTATTAATTATAAAATATAAAGAAGTCCCATTAAAAGTTACATAAAATTATTACGCATTAAGCCTTAGTACGCGACGGATATCTTAATATCAGGTATCTATCTATCTCTCGTTCACTACTGTATCTCGTAGAATATAGTTATAATGATTGTATGTATATACATATTTATATATTTGATTTCATCATATATCAATCGTTATGCCTACCTGCACATCTTTTGTAAACATGTTGTTTGTATGAATATCTACAAAATGCATGAGTCTCGTGTCAGTAAAATTGAATGTCAATTCAATTTCATCATCAACCAGCATTGATTTGTTCCATCCAACCCAGCGAGAGCCTGGAAAGTTAATATACTTAGAACTTGCATTCAAAAATGGTTTCAAGTAAGGTATTTAAATGTAGATTTTACCTCTGGTATCGAAAGGATCAGGTAGTTCAAAATCATTTGGACCAAGCAAGGAATCGGTTATTTGTCCCAGCCCATCTAACATTCTTCCACCGCGCATGACACCGTCATAGGCTAGATCTTCAAAACGGGCACCGCCGGTCATTGCCTGCATATCACCGCCCCTAGGTGCCGAGTACGCAACAATAGCCTCTGCAGAAATATAAGGATAATGAAATACCCGCCTAATGGCGGTTTTCAATCGCCAAGCGAAGGAATAGACAAAAAATGTAAATAAGAAACTCGCAATGCAAAATTAAATAAAAAAAATTCGCAACGCCTTTAGTCCCGGGACGTCGCCAGCTACGTAAAAACTTTATCTCTGTTGTACCTACGTTTCCAGCGGCAGCCGAAGAGCTCCACTCTCATGCATGCTGTCCTTGGATGGGCAGCATACGGAAAAAATCGTACTTTGGATGCTATAAAAGGGGCCTCTAATATTGTCTTTTTTGGTGTATAGGTATTTACATTTCCTGGGATTAGCTGAAAAAAAAACATGTGTAAAAAAAACAGATTTTTAAACAAAAACACATTGAAAAACTTAACATTTTACAAGCAGCAGGAGTATTCAATTCTACAATTTTTTAACTTGCCACAGCAAAACCCTTCATTATGCATCCAAATTATTGCATACGCGTGCCATACGTTATTAAGTATTTATAATCTCTAAAAAGCTTTTAAGGGAACTCTATGCAAGTCTATTTGGCTATATTCTATTCATATCACTTTAATTTAATAAATTTGTATATTAGTATTTAAATTTATAAAGAATGTTATCATGGGAATATAAAATTATTTGACGTGTAGAATAAAACATTTAATTAAAGTATTATAATAATTTGTAATTAATTAAAAATATTAATTCGCGTGTAAAATAGCAATTCATCATGCTGATAAACTTTTATCAGATATTGAATATCGCAGTTACTCATTTCAGAATACTAAGTCCATCCTCTTTATAGTTATGAAAAATTGAATATTTTGTATAAATGCCTAATAATTTAATAATGTATCGAATAATTCTAAAGCGCGTTCGTATCGTTTGGCTTTGGTCTCAGGTTTCTAGCGCAATGGGACTAATTTCAAGTAAGACGAGCGCCGTCTTTGCAAGCCAAGCTCACAAGCTCCGTAATCTTACATTAGATTTACTTATGCTACACATAGCGCGCCTTCGCGAAGTGCAGTTGCGTTTATCCAATATGTACTTAGCTCATATGTAGGTATTCTATAAATATGTTATTTTATAGAAAGAAATATATTCCTAAAGTTTTAAAATGAAATCCGTTCCGAAAAATGTAGAAAGTAACCAACACGTCAGATACAGTAATATGATAAGCCAATAGAAACCTATAAAAAATAGTTCAATGCTCGCTCATATATCAGAATTTGTTATGAATTACATTAATCATTAAATTCTTTTTAGGCTGCATGACATTTTGAATTATTTTCTGTTCAGAAAACAAAATAATTCTTAAATATTACCTATTGACATATTATTTATCTCTTATTTAGTATTTTTAAGCCTGTATCTATATTTATATATTATAGTAGTAGTTCATTCAATAACACTACTAGTAATCATTAGTCAATTATCACCAGTGTAATATTTTTTTTATGGTACAGGGAGGAAAAGAAGCTTGCAGTATGATAGAAAGCAATCAACGCTGCCTATAGACATCTGAAAAACTATACACATTGGAAATGCGTTGCGGGCCTTTGATGTAGTTCGTTTTTAAAGGTTCCAATATTCTATCTGGAATGTACATATTCGTCGTAATTGGTATTACATATATTTTTACCGCCAACAAATACATTCTTATTTGAAATTCTATATTATAAGGTACGGTCAAGTAAATATTTTATGACACAGAGTTATATTTAATGAAATATTAAACGTAGGAATATAACACGAAACGGTATTTCTAGCAAACTCTCTAGCTAGATCTTTGATTAGGTTATGTTATGTTCGTATTGCATTAGTCAAGAAGGCTCCCCTTTCATCTTCTAGTTTTGTAAACTTAACCACATCATATGTGTACGATGGATTATATTAAAGAGTTCAAATATGCATCAACATATTTTAATAAAAGAGAAAATAAAATTTATGTTTACTGCATGTAAGGTTTCTTGGAATTGCGATGTTGCTGCCTTTATAAACGTGAGTAATAGTTGAGTGGTAATATAACATGTTTACTTTATATTTAGCTTTTATATTAAGCTTCTTTAGAAAATATTCATTTTATAACTATATGTGGTCGATTTAAACTTCCACTAAAGATTTAGTTAAACTTCTTATCAGTATTTTAGAGATATTTTCATAAACAAACAAAGAAATGATCATTACTAGATTAATAAAAATTAAAATAAAAAATATTAGATTTTTGTCTTTAAGAGTAAAGCTCGTGTTTTTTAAATCAACAAATCGTGATGTTTTACTTAATTTATACTTTTCATTTCTTGGAGTTTCTCTGGTGGATATGTTTTCATTGAATGAAGAAATCGAGTGAAGAATAGAAGTTGTACCTTTTGTAATAACTCTTTGAGTTAGCAACAATTGAAGTGGTAAATGTTGATCACATTTTCCGGAGAACTAATAATTGTTAGAGTAGACAAATATTGGAAGTTGAGACCGCATTTTGAAATGGATGACACTTTCCTCTGCTAGATAGAGTGTCTTTAATCTGCGCAGGAAAGCTTGCAGAAATTAGATGCGTGTAGTAGAAGATCAAGTATGATAATGATACTTTTCGTGATTGCAAGCTAACTCAATAAAAACATAATACCCGAAACGTTTTTAATAATTGTAATGATCTATAAGGTAATTATTCGCAAAATTACTTTAATTTTAATATGTATTATAACAATTTATAAATAATTTTGAAATTATTAAATGGGGTCAAATTATTCATCTACGATAAAATAACAAGTTAATATCTTATACTTACACGACTCCCATTAAAGTCTTTATATTTAGCCCAGCGCTTAAGTGAATCACGCCAGTATTCAACAGAGTAGCTTTCCACGAATTCCACTCCCACTGAGTTGGCAAATCGTCCCTGAGATTCGGTAGCTGTGATCAAGTATTCGTCATGTAGATCTATTTCCAAGTATTGACGGCTACGAGGCGTAATGAGTCCGTTTGGACACCAAGCACCGCCTCGTATTTCAGTTCGAATCCTGTTAAATAAAAATGTGAAATAGGTTGTGATGTAAAAGCTATGTGTTAAAAGAGATAAAAAGATTTTAAACATTCTAATTAAAAGTATTGAACTACTTTTATATGATAAAATGGAACATGGTCTCTTCCTGAACTGATTAACGGCAGTGCAAGGCGACTCTTTAATTATTTTTAATTTGCAAAATTATTCTAATTTTAAAGCAGGTCATTTTAAAGTTACAGGTACACTCCAGGTACAAAGTTTTTTAATCACTTCATTTGTAATCACTATTATTAGGTTTACAATGGATATATTGTTGAAAATGGAACATGATAATTCAGCATGCAGGATTTTCAACATCATTTTGTAAAACAGCTTTGTGACTAGAATAATATTAAATATTAACCATAACCACAACTATATATCGTTTTAGTACCAATTTCATAATATTAATAATTTACATTATATTATTTTATAACTTAAATGAATTTATTTTTGTTTGAGCACGAGAAGATACGGACCAGTATAACAATTTAAATAAATAAGTGATGCGTTCAGTATTACTTTTGTCTCACAGTCAGGCGACTAGACCTGGCGGCCATTCCATTTGAATATCTGTAGTGAGATCTCATCAGGCACGGCGAGAACAACGCTCTCAAAACGGCCAATTAAGGTAGCATTTGCTAAATCGCCCCTGACCCAATGTAAAACGAAACGATGATAAGGTTTTGGGACATCCGTTCCTACTTACATCTTGTTATCTTTAGGTAGTCATGTCCCGAAGGGCTTTGCAGGATCGCAATCGCTACGAATTCATATGAAAATTTAATTTTCTGTTACGGAATTTCTCAAACGTTCGCCGAGTTTGCGCTCTATTGTCTCGCATCGGGCTTATGCGGGCTTAGGGCCCAAATATGAAACCCCCTGTTAATTGTTTGAGCTAAGTATGGGCATTGTGGCTGTGGGATTCACAATTATTTTAACAACTAGAACGGATCATAGTATTTTGTTGTTGAATACCACCAGCGGATAGCCGTTGTTACTTACATTTACCGATTGTTTACTATTTAACCGTTTATTAACTAACAACTACAAATGAATAGAATTAAACACGTGATTTTATAAAGTTTATATAAATAAAGAGAGAAATATATCACTTAGTTATAAATGTGAAATTTAGAATATGAATCATATATTTTCAGGATTAATTGTAGTGCTAACTAGGCTATGCCTATCATAGGGCAATGAAATTAAGAGGAGGAGCTAATCAACAATTCTCAATCAACAATGTTAACGTATACATACATCTATTATATTCTAAATATAATCTAATTTCTGAATATTTTAATATAATAAACGACTTATTTATTTATTAAAACACTTACCTTGAACTTAGCGGTGAAACGCTTTGGTCATAGCTGGAACTGGCAGATAGAGACTCGTTTGATATCATCCCATTTTCCATGCCCAATGGTACTTCACATTTCCCCACGTCAGCTGTTAACAAATGAAATTAAATTTTATTGTCTTGTACATTCACGTCTCTAGAATACCTATTTAGAATGCATTAAAACATATACAATTTTTTTTGTATTTGTTTTGCTACTACGTTTCATTCTGTGAACATTAAGACCAAAAAGTTCAACTTATTTCCCATGCTTTTATTTGTCCTCACCCTCGAATTACACGAGTCTTTACATCCCATTAATCACCTCTTCCCCTAAGGTAACAAACACATCTACAGTGTCCTTGATATCGCAGACATTCATAGGCAGTGATGATTATTGTCAATGAGATTACGCGCTTACCTGTTTGCCTACCTATTTCTTAAAAAAGAACTCAGTTAAAAGTTTTATAAAATACATATTTCAATAAAAAAATAAACATTATTTTTTAATTTTTCTCCTAATAATTATATTTCCTTCGGTGAATAAAACGGCAATCTTATAAATTTAAACTTTACTTTTACTTCGCCTATGAATCGTGCGTAGGTTGGTTCAAGCTGTGCGTAGGTAAGAAGAGTTCAGAGGCGGGCCGCAATCCGGAAATTTTTGTTTATTTTCCTGCTTTTATTAAAACGTAAGCACGATACATAGCGATGGTGAAACACAAAGGAAAAAATACAAATTGTGTTTTGCGGATGAAATTATTTTAACATTCATACATATGTATTTTTATTATTCGTTCCTTCTTTTTATTTCTCATATTTCTAGATTCTTGGAGCTACAGTTCGATTTATTCGTATTATCTACATTAGAGTCCTGGGGGGGAACATTTAATTGTACAAATTTTTCTCTAATTATGATGCTACAGTAATTGTAAGATAAATACCATTTTTAAACCAGTCTTTTGTCTAAATCTACTGTATACGAAAAACCACAAGTCCAAGGTTTTCTACTCTAAAAACTGGTTGCATGTTTCCTACTACAAATCAGGGTAAGCTCATACATGAGATAACTGAGTTAATTTTCATTATATAATATAAAATAATAAATTATCTACTTAAAAGTGTTTTCCAATATTAAAAGTAATCGTTTTTATCTTTCCTTATGTGTATGAAACAACTGAATATACAGAATTTTGAAATGCGGTAAAACTCGATTTGAATACCCGTCCGGCTTTTATTTCGATATTAGGCAAAATTTTGTGTTAACAATATGAAAATACAATCCTAGCAGCTCATCGATACTAATTAGATTAAATATAATAACCAGAGGGCGTGAAAATGTAGCGGACATTCATTTATTGCCTGTCGCAAAAGCAAATAACTATTACAAATTCATTGTTTTCAGCCTTCTACGGAGTTCACTTGGTTAGTATATTAATATTAAATTTTACCAAGACGCCGCATCTAATGCTCTAATTTAAAATTCTTACGAAACTTAATATTTTAGCGGAGCGAAATCCCTAGGGGTTCTATGCCTACTAATAATATTGCGAAATGTTTGATTATTCGCAGTCACTTTGTATAGAACGCTGCGTGGCCAGCGTGTTTTGTTCAGACTCCAGTTATGGTGCCAGCAATGGAGCGTGAGAAATACGAAAACCTTGAATGATCAAGATTTCAGACCACATTATAGGGTAGACTATACTTGCACGCTCAATGGTACATAAATTTTCCGTCAGTACCGCATAGGAACCGCAGTAGTTACAACGACCTCCGTACCTCGTACGTGTTACCCTGCCAAATAAAATGTTGAACGGGCCTTCTTTTGGACTATATACAGTCTCTAGGACTTTTGTAACTTCGCCGTTTTGCTACAATGAATGTGAG
>JASFAT010002715.1:0-89848 GCA_031353405.1 Baronia brevicornis | reverse complement strand
TTTCGCAAGCGCGTACGATTGCCACGGGTATACGTATTACCCTAAGATCCGCGGACGATCACCGCACTCTTACTAAATACCTCCGGGAAAGGAACATTTCGTTCCACTCCTACGCCCTTCAGGATGAGCGTCGACTCCGCGTGGTCATCCGCGGCCTCCCCAAAGAATTAGCCACAGAGGAAATCGTACGAGATCTTGAGAGCCAAGCGCTCCCGGTCCACTCCGTCGCGAGAATGCGCAGACGCCGAACTCGCGAGCCAATCGATCTTGTACTAACAACTTTGGATCTTAGCCCGGAGGGAAAGCAAATTTTTAATGTCAAAAAAGTTTGCGGTCTCTCTGGCATTACAATTGAACCGCCGCACAAAAACGGCCGGACAAATCAGTGCCACCGATGCCAATTATACGGCCATTGTCAACGAAATTGTTACGCGCGCCCTCGCTGCGTTAAGTGCGCGGGTGACCACGCCTCGGCGGAGTGCACACGCACTCCCGAATCCGCTGAGCCCCCTCGCTGCATTTTATGCGGCCAGGAGGGCCACACGGCTAACTACGGGGGTTGCTCACGCGCCCCGCGTAGAAACCGCGGAGGAGTAAAACACCGCCTCCGACGCAACGCGGCGATCGCAGCTGCGAACGGCATTCAACAACCAAAGGCCGGACAAAACGTCGCGACCCCTTTGTCGGCACCGACAACAACTCCACCGCACGCACCTGCGCCGCCGAAGGCTACAACAATGTCCCAATCCGCGGTCATAAAAACCTCCGCGAACAATCCAACAGTCGCGCCTATTGTCCGTGATAATGCTTGGGCTAAGCCGCTAAACTTAAACAATGCGGGCACTAATCCACTCAAAAATGCACCGGTCAAAACTGCACAGATGGCGAATAATAAAAATTCCGGGGACTTAATCGCCGATTTCTCGTTAGTGAGTGACTTTTTGTCATCAATAAATATGTCCGAGCTACAAATTCTCGCGAACAAAATTAGGACCGCACGTAACGGTAAAGACAGGCTCATGGCTTTAGTCGACCACATGAGCCTAATCAACTCCTTGGGTGACTTTCAAGCCCGTTAAGCTATTTTAAGCACTTCGACACCATCCCATCAAATCTGTAAAATGTATAACAAAAATACAGGTAGAATTAAACCTCGCTCTCTGACTGTCGCGTATTATAACGCTAACAGCTTAAACAAAGGCATCCGTAACTCCGACACACAGCGCAACGAAATTGCTGAATTCCTCCGCACTTACGAGATCGATGTAATGCTTATACAAGAGACTTTTCTCAAACCTAGTATTCGCGATCCTAAAATTGCCAATTATAATATAGTCCGTAACGATAGGTTGCGCTCCCGTGGAGGTGGCACGCTTATATATTACAAAAAGTCTCTTCACTGTATCCCATTAGACCCTCCGTCATTGACCAACGTAGAAGCATCCGTTTGCATGATAGCCATGACCGGTCACGCGCCCATCACATTAGCTTCAGTTTACCTCTCCCCAACCAAAAAGATAATTAAAAATGACATCGAGGCACTCCTGAACTTAAACCCTGAAGTCATTCTGTGTGGAGACTTAAACTCCAAACACGAAAGCTGGAATTCTACGTCCAACAACACAAACGGCAACTCACTGTTTAATTTATCGATACAATTACACTTCGATGTAATTGGCCCGGAAACTCCGACACGATACCCAACCCACCCGGGCCACTCTCCTCAAGTCCTCGACATCACGTTGTTTAAAAATATAACCCTAGCTCTCAGGTCCATTGAGACCATTCACGAACTAAATTCCGACCACAGGCCGGTCATTCTCAAACTTGGACTACCCGACGCTCCTTTTGCCATCACGAAAAAAGTGATAAATTGGCGCAAATTAGCGACAAAGCTAGAATCTTCTAGCTCTGCGCAGTTAAATAACATTCCCTCCAGCATAGACTCACGCGATTCAGCTCTTAAAGCTATTGACTCTCTCTCCGCGCATATAAGCACATCGATCGAAAACTCGTCGAAAGAGGTCCCTGCGGCAAACGATCGCCGTTGGGTCCTTCCCGGAGATCTCAGACGTTTGATTAGAGACAAAAATGCCGCCCTCAGACGGTACGATCTCTACAAAACAGACGAAAACCGATCTCGGCTACGCCGCCTCCAAAGGGCTGTAAGAGAGCGCATAGCCGAGTTTCGCGCGCTCACCTGGGACAACCTGCTTGAGAGCTTATCCCCCGACGACCATGCATACTGGCGTCTGGCGAAAGCTCTCAAGACGGACTCCACCGCGTCATTCCCACCGCTTGTCAAACCCAACAGCAATGCGCTCGCGTTCGATGACTTGGAGAAGGCAGAATGCTTAGCTGACAGTCTAGAGGCCCAGTGCACCCTCTCCACCAAATCATTCGATCGTGCCCACATCTCGCATGTGGACGACGAAGTCGCGCGTCGGAACTCACTACCACCAGCGGACGAACCACTGACACCGATCTCACTCGACGAAGTTAAAAACATCATAAAGAACTGTAAAAGCCGCACGGCCCCGGGCGCTGACGGTATTAGCATGCGGGTAGTTAAACTGTTGACCTTACCGCTACTTACGATTATAGTGAACATTTTTAACGTGCTTCTCACGACCAGATCATTCCCGGATGCATGGAAAGAAGCCGACGTCATCGGCATCCCTAAACCAAATAAGCCCCGTAACCTACCAGATAGTTACAGACCGATTAGCCTCCTCAATACCCTGGGGAAAATCTACGAGCGTGTCGTTTTGAGCCGGCTCAAAGCATACGCCGAGTCCAATAACCTCATCCCAAACGAGCAATTCGGGTTTAGAGAACTCCATTCCTGTCCCCAGCAGGTCCTTCGCTTAACTGAACACATTCTTGAAGGTACATCCCAGCGTAGACCAATCAATACAGGAGCGCTTTTCTTCGACGTGGCTAAAGCCTTCGACAAGGTCTGGCACAACGGTTTGTTATATAAACTATACCACATGAGTGTGCCCGATAGACTCGTTCACATCATACGAGAATTCCTTAGGAATCGAACCTTCCGCTTTCGCGTCGAAGGAACGCGCTCCTCTCCCCGCCCCCTTAGGGCGGGGGTTCCGCAGGGATCCTGCCTCTCGCCACTTCTATTCTCACTTTATACCGCCGACATTCCCAAGCACGCGAACGTGTCGCTCGCCCTATTTGCGGACGACACCGCCCTCTACACTTCTGATAGGGTCAAATACCGCGTGTCGAAACGGCTCCAAACCGCGGCCACTACTCTTGGTGAATGGTTCCGAAAATGGAGAATCGAGGTAAATCCCGAGAAAAGTGAAGCAATTTACTTCTCAAGGGGCACCAGTAGAGACTCCCACAAACGAGGCGGCCGACTCTTAGATATCACTCTCTTTGGCAGACCTATCCCGTGGAAAAAGTCTGTCAAATATTTAGGCGTCACCCTCGACAATCACCTGAATTTTACTAAACACATTCAAAACGCTCGATCCAAAGCGGCCTTCGTCTTAGGTCGTCTTCACCCTTTAATTAACGCCCGCAGCAAACTGTCCCTCAGACACAAGCTGCTTCTTTACAAAACATGCGTCCGGCCAATCATTTCCTACGCAAGTGTCGCCTTCGCGCACGTGCATAAAAGAAAAATAAATAAACTTCAAGTGATACAAAATCGCTTCATTCGTCGAGCCACCGGTGCTCAGTGGTTCCAGCGCAATATCGACCTCCACTGCGACCTTAACTTGCCGAGCGTCAAACAACACTTTAAAACACTCTCTAAGAAACATTTTGAGAGATCCGAATCCCATCCGAATCCACTGGTGGTACAATCCGTAAATTATTCACCCGATTTAAACGCGCGCCCGAAAAGACGACGCCCGCGTAACGTGTTACACGATCCGGACGACGAAACAGCGTCGTTCGGATCCACTCACGACACCAACACTCACACGCACCCCGGCCCTAGCCGAGCACGTAGAGTAGGGAACACTTCTACACCGGCCGCTTACACGAGATTCTCTCACGTACCCGGTCGGTTCTCACCCCCTAGACCTTAGGGTCTATGGGACTAATAGGGACTATAGTTACTAAAGTTCAACCTCCCCTACATGTTTAACGTAGAATCATGACGAGTTTAAAATCAGCACACACACATATGTGTACCTCCGACACGGCATCAGGCCGATGGAGTCTGCGATTTGCGCAGATTCCCAATTATATTTTACTTGCCCGCGGGCTTTCAGCCCGCGGGCCCTGAATACGATAAAGCTGTTAAAGCCAATAGGCTACCAGCATTAACATCTTCGAATCTAATAATAACATATACGATACAATAAAATTAAAACAACTAAATTATGTAATAAATTCACCGCAACAAGTTCCTGTTTGCATACTTAAAATTAGTTTTTTGTATTTTTTTAAACATATTTATAGTATGCAAGTCACGAAGAGTTGGTGGCAAGTTGTTTCAACAGTTAGTTGCGGTGTATTTACAGCTACCACGAGATGCAGCTGAGCAGTGGCGAGGAACAACCAGTTGAGTTGTGACCTAGACGCCCTGATATCGCGAACCCTACTTTGTTACATGGAGGGTATATTACTGGACTAGGTGTTTTCCAAATAACGTTTCTGTCATCTGTAAATTCACCAACTAACAACGTAGATGACAATCACAAAGCATTTGTCTTATTTTGAAATATTATTATTAAAAAAATAAGAAATAGGAAAAATAGACCTCAAACAAGAGGAAACACTCTTCGTATAATCTTTTGCCAATAACATTGTACGGAGCGAATACGGTCTGTCTAGCAGACTGTATAAATAGAAGTTACTTTATAAAAAGTGGTCAATTACATAGGAGCATAAAGAACAGGTAAGAATAATCCCTATTTTGTGTATGTGTGCTGTACTGATCTTCCTCCGGAGTGGTGCGTATGCATTGTGAACTTTATTTGTGTGCGTGGGTCCATGCGCAGGATTGGCCCTGTAGAGGTAAGCTCTTGCGGCCTTCACCAGGGATGCATTGGGGTTGATAAAAGTTGTGGGTAAAATTATAATATTTTGTTTCGTAGTAGTAAAATAATTTTCAATAACCACCTATCGGGCTAAGGATTCTAGATTCAAATCCGAGTTGAAGTTTAAACTTTATTTAATAAAACAGAAATTAGTTTTCGAATGTAGTTTCTGTTTTTTCTTAAGACACGGAAGATTCGAATAAAAAAATTTAATAATTCTTGAAACTCTATCGACCTGTATATTTTTACGAGTACAATTAATATACAAAACAAAAAACTAATAAGAAAATGCTGTTATTTATCTGGAAATTTATTTAATCTATTAAGACACAAAATTTTTTATTATATAAAATAGACAATGAATTTATTATACTTATTTGTGTAATATATATACATATATGTAATATATATATAAATAAACAATATTTATAAATGATAATATATAAATAAACAATATTTATAAATGATAATAAGACTGATAACGTGATAACCATAGACAAAGTTCGCGGCCGCGCGGAACCTAAGTTATACAACAACAAATCGAGTCAACTTTCAAGCTCGGAGGTTCCGAGTCCGCGCCGTACCTTCTTGTAGTGGGAGACCAAAACCTGTAGATACTGTCCGCTTACTTCAGGACGGTGTACCTGCCGTGCCCTCTGTCCCTTTCACTCTCGCAACGAATCAGGCCGAACGACATTTTCCGTTTCACCACACCACTCTGGTATGCAAAGATTGATAGCTTATATGACCATTTGGTTTTGAAAGCGGCCAGAAATCACGCACGGTTAACTTTTCGCCGCCTGGCGTCCTTATGATCGGCTAGACGTTGGGGTATACAAAACGGATCCTCGTCTCCGGCGGAAAAGAAATTTAAAACTCGTGGTTATATAGAAATACCCCGTAAACACGTTATAGGTATAAAGGACCAAGCTTGCAAAGTTAGTGAGGATTAAACAAGAGTTCTGCTGTGTTTGTGTACTATTTTGTGTCTAGTTGTGTTGTTATTAGTGACTATAATCCCGTGTTGACTTTGTCTAAAGTATGTGTATTGGGTGGAACGATTGTTGAGGTCCAAGGGATGATGATAATACAGCAATGGATCCTATGACATCAGAAAACGGTCTACTAGTGAATAATCTGAACCACGTCCGGAGTGACTCTCAGGTAAGCAAAACCCTCCGAGCAAACCCACCGGGCGAAACACGTTTGTCGTTGCACGCCAACCTATGGAGTACATTGACTTCCCAATATTTTGAATACATTTTAGGGTTACGACACATTAAGTTATGAATTTGCATATACCGAACGCGAGGTTTGATATCTCAAGATTGAGCCATGACTGAACATGGTTTAATGATTGAATGACTTAACATGATTGAATATTAATAAACTAATATTATATAAAATTTTCATAACATAAACTTAACATGATTTCCACATTTCTATATTTATATAACCTTATACAACCTCGCACACACCAAAACTGAAGTAAACATTCCTAAAGTGTATGAATTATTTTGATTAACTTTAAAAACTGGTATAGTATCCAAATCTGGTATGATATTACGGTGTATTATTCTATTCACAGATCAAGTTAATGAATTAGCGGAAAAGTTAGAGCGTATAATAAAATTTAAATAATAATTTGACACGTATGAAAAGTACACAGATCCTAGTTTGACACATGAGAATGGTATGCGATATTGCTGTCCAGTTAAACTTGCTCTTACAATTATGTTTTTATAACTAAATAAAGCATTGGAAATAAAGAGGAGTCCAATGGAATTAAATTAAAAACTAAAAACATTGACAATGTTGTAGTTGAAATTTGAAATCAAATAATTAAATTACTACTACTTTTTTCGTGGAAATATTGTATACACACATATTTTTCATGTATATAGTAATTATTTATTCAAATCGTAATTTTGTACACTATTTAAAATTCATTTCTCTATAACTAATTTTAACAAACGAACATTTAATAATAATAAATCACCCAGTTTCACAGACATACGTTTATTTCATGCGGTTACACACATGAGTACATATTAAATTAATATTAATACAATTAATATTTCTTTATCAACAAAAACATACTAAATATTATATTTACTTTGTTTCGAATATCACAAAGACTTCAGCAGTGATAGCTCGTTTGGTAAAGATTGCGCTTAACACCTTCGGTCGGACATTTGTACCTTCCATTGGACTATTGACGACCATGTTTTTTAGCACTAGCTTACTTTAAAAAAAATCCAATTAAATACTTTCCACAATGTCTACTAGATGTCGCAGATAAATAAAATCAAAATTAAAACATTAAAATGGTTCGAGTATATGGAACTAACATAAGCAAACGTTTGTTTCGTATTTATTGTATACTAGTTGACCGTCCCGGTTTCGCATGGATGGTGAAAAAAAAAATAGGACATAATCTTTCGTTCTCTTATGATAAACCTCGTCGATGAAAACAAAAACACACGAAACCCCAGAGGAAAAACAGCACGAAGCACAGAAACAAAGTTTTGCTTTGGTAATACAAAAGTAACGATAACTGAATATGAGTGAATGTCAATCTATCAATACTGACATTTATTTTGTTAATCATAGTAACGGCGCCATCTATTAGTTATATTGCGGAAAATAAAAAAATGTTTTTTACGTCTTTCAGTACAATTTTTTGAAAATTATCCTTTATACAAATCTTGCTCTGATAATAAAAAAAACAGCACAAAAGAATTATCTAATTTAAGTTAAATTTTGTTACGCGCATACATACATTTCCGATACGATTCATTTTTACTTTTATAGATTTAAATGCGAATAATGTTCTGTTATAATTATACTGTCATTTTTCGATTTCCTTTTTATGCCATTATTTCTGTTCCATTAGAAAGAAGTATTTTTAACGCAGTATTTTGTGGTTGACCACTATGTCAAACATTACTATATATCTTCAGAAATAATAAATAAAGACGTTTTATACTAAGCCATGTATAAAACGTCTTTATTTATTATTCACCTTAGTATCAGCTTCTTTCTCTTGACCGCATACAACGTCGGGCTATTCATATTATCGATAACCAAAATATTATCGAACGGCTAGATTCTTTAGAACTGCGGAGGGATATCTCATCTCTCAGCGTCTTCTATCGATATTACAATAGGGAGTGCTCAGAAGAATTGTTTCGAATAATCTCAGCCGCTGAATTCCACTACAGTACAACTGGCCACAAGGAAAAGTTTCATCTCCACTATCTGGATGAGTGGCGATCCAGTACGGTGCGTTTTTCAAGAAACTTCTTTACACGCACCACTACTTTGAGGAACCAGCTATCTCCAGCAGTGTTTCCGAACCGATACGATATTGGATCCTTCAAAAAACAAGTCTACACTTCCCTTAAAGGCCGGCAACGTTTCTATAGTGCCCATGGCATTGCAGATGTCTATGGGCGGTGTTGATTGCTTTCCATCGGCTGACACGCCTGCCTGTCTTTTTTCTGAAAAAAGACTACTGCCAAAATTTCATAATATAACCGATAATGGCCCAAAACGCAAAGAAAAACACCGCATGCCTTCCGTAATTGGCGCCGAATGTCCAGGGTTTCAATGGTGTTTCATAGACCATTTATATTATATAAAAAAAGAAGGCTTTTCACAAATTTCCTTAGTCGTAAAATTAAAAAAGAACAGGATATAGATGCTGACGTATATAATGAATAGCACGATTAAATATGTATAAACACCTTAGTTTGTGTTCTCACGATGGACTAAAGAATAAGGTCTATGACTAATGTTAAAGCTGTTATTGTTTCCGTATAATTTCAAAACTTGTTATTTGTACATAACTTTACTAAGATACCTAATAGTTTCTATAGATTATTCTACTAAACATTGCGATTAATGTTTAGTAGAATAATTTATAGCAAACTAATGTTTCGTTTATTATATATTTATATAAATTAATGTTTTGGTTCGATTCCCGCATCGGGATAAATATATTATATGTGTGTTTCGCGCCAACTCCGATGACGATTTATTCTGAGTCTGGATCCGCTTTAAACAAAGGTAGTGGGTTATTGTACATTCCCCAGCAAATATAAAAAAAGAAAAAGATCTCATCTCTAATAGTGGGACATATAGATGTAAAAAAGTTTCATTCCATACTATATTTAAAAAGAACTTAGCTTTAATATATTAACATAGCTTGAACTTAGCTTTAGTATATTTAAAAAAAACTAAGAGAGTACAGAGTAGTAAATAATTGTTGAATATTGTTTATTACTCTGTACTCATTTTTTTTAAATAGACTTGCGTTATTTTGATATTACTAGAATTCTTGTTGACCATTCTAATTAGCTTAATTAGCTTTATATCGCTTGTGCTAGGAATATATGGTTTACATCAATAGTCCAATGATGGAATTGAAACTAAGACATATATATGTATAGATAGGGATATATCAGAAGCGCCCAGACCTAACCAATTGGGCTATTGCGGCTTAAGTTTAAAATCTTAATTTATTTTTCGTCGAATTTATGATACAATAATTAAGATTTGTGTGTGTAAAATTAATTTGCTAAAATCCGCGGTAAAGTGATTCGGAATTGATGTGTGAATACTAATCTCCCTCCGCTTTATACGCAAATTACGTGCATAAAACCTACGTTTAATAGCTTGTTTATACAAACATGCATACGGAACCGGTATATTCTAAAAATATACTTGTTTACGACACTCACCCCAAAACAACACAAAAAATCCAGCATAAAATAATATTAATATTTGTAGAAACTATAGTAATCGTTTAGGTTACCTTTCATTCACCGGTTCCTTCAAACTTAAACTTTGAAGTTGAGTCGTTTGTTCAATTAATGTAATTACTTAGGACTGAAAATAAAAAAAAAATATATATATATTTTTCTAAAAATTATATTCAATAAATATTTAAAGTAGTTGACTCAGTGGCCCAGCTAACGCTATTGGAGTCAATAGTTGCGGGTTGAATTCCCGCATCGGGATACCTTAATATGTCCTACGGATATTTATTCCCAGTCTAGCTGCCCCACGAATTGGCTTTGAACACGCGCTGCGGTTGAATGTCCATTCCTCTAGAAACCATGAGGTCTACTGTGAAAAATGAACATGTGAAAAATGAAAATGAACATGAGGAACATACTGTGAAAAAAGCAACAAAATTAGTCCTTCACCTCCCAATACGCTTACAAAAACAACGTACCACCTGTCAACGTAATAACAATTCACTAAGACAACGCTGTGGAATAACAATAAGGAGCCGTAAAATCGAATGGATCCTTTAAGATGAAAGAGCTTATTTTTTGCGCCAACAACATCCAAAATCGGTGGAGGCACATGTCAGATGACGTCACTCTTCCCGCCGAAACCTGTTTCGCGCCAATTCGCAGCTGTCGACGGCGAAGCGGTCGGTTTGCTAATAATTTACGTTTTTATTTCATTTTTCTTGGCCTCGGGCTTGGACGTTAAGCCTCCGAGATACACCGTTAACTTTTCTAATTATATTTTGTTGGTTTATTAACTGACATTTACGTATTCATAAGTCTTTATTTTATTAAATAGATCATAAGGAATTCTTTTTGTCGTCAATATTGAAACTAATAAATTATCACCACTCGAAAACAAAATGGTCGCATTGAGAGAAAGAAAAAAACAGCGTAAGGAACTCTTTTTTTTCAGCCCAACATAGGGCCAAATATCAAAATATAAATATCTTTTTTTATCGGCCCAAGTGAAGCCGATTTGCACTAAAAATGCAGACAGACATTGGAATGTACGATGAGTCACGTTGATAGGAGGTGGATCAAATCTTTTTGGAATACACTACACTTCCGGTGGAGCTAAGGTTTCTTTATAACATCATTTATTCAGTATTAATTTTATCCTGTTTATTATCAGGAAAATAAATATAATGTAGAATGCTTTACTTTATCGTAGTGACAATATTAAGACACTGCAGATGAATTGCCTACCGTAGGGTAAGGATGTAAATAATTAAAGACATAGAAGGATTGAATGAGAGGAGGTAAAGGATGTAAAGAAAAGGGAAAGAAATTGGGCCTCCGAATCCCTGAATACGAGTACACCGTACGAAACCCGGTAACAAGAAAAATTCTAACACTTAACGCCGATATTCTGTGAGGATGAGGTACTTCCCCGGTCGAGTTGGTCCATTCATGCAACCACTATTAAATATAATATAAAAAGTCTGCTAAGCCCAAAAAACAAACACCATAGGTTCAAATCTGAATATACATACAACATCAAATCTAAATATAAACAGACAGGTTTTATATTCCTTATGAAACAGATTATCAAGTTATCTTTAAAGATCTGCGCAGATCTTTACAGCGACTACATTTGGTCTAATAAGCAACTTGTATAAATGTCCCGCAACTTGGAAGTGCGGTATCTAAATTTAGAAATTGTCTGTTGAAGTAGGTCATCCCCACAATACACTTACTTCTCGTCTAAATCTTAAATAACTTTAGAATTGTATTTTGAGACAGGTCGATTCGTTTCGCGCGATTGAAATGTCACTTTATAATTTGGTTTTCTGGTAATAAAGCTTTTCTTTGATTACTTGATAATATACTTGTAGTTAATTAATTATTTTATTATGAATTTTATCGTACAAGCAATTCAATATTATAGTATCGTACACACAAAAGAATAATATTTGACACAGTTAAAATTTAATTAAAGACGGGTCAACAACGGTCCTTTTCTTAACAACTAATTGATTGAAGATATTAAAAATCTTCAGTTTTCTACTATTATATGTATTATACAATCTTCCGTTATTTACTTTACTATGTACGGACATTCGTTTTCTTAACGCGTTTCTGTCGGCAGCTTTCCTGACAGGTAGCAGGTCTAGCGAGGGATATTCTAAACCATAACTCCATCTTGGGTCGGCCCGCTAAGGAAACGTTGCTTATTAATTATAATCGTATGTCGCTGTTCCGCTATTTAGCAGTATTGAAACCCGTTAGCTAAGATAACATCGCTTAGGATGGAATGTTACACGACTACAGTTATTATACCATATAGGGTTCAACATGTGAGAGATCGTTTCTTTTCAATATCAGTATTAAATCTTACACGGCTGGAGCGAGGAAGTGCTGCTCCTCAGAGAATATCGGTGTCAAGTGGTAGCATTTGTATTTCATCATTATCACACACACAGGCGCTACAGCCGCGGGTAGGCCTTGGAGTGATCCAGAATATCTCTCCAGTCCGATTTAATCCTCGGCCTCTCCATTCAATCCGTTAGACCGAGAGTTTTAATGTCTTGGTCGACTCCTCGGGCTCTCCTCTTGGTCGACGACTCGGTTTCTTCACCGATCCGGTTTCATTCATTTGTTCCACATGTCCTGCCGTAAGCGTCCAATTTTAATCGTATTAATGACATTAGGGTCTTTGTACATGTGGTAGAGTTCGTGGTTATATCGAGTTCGCCTGTGTCTTTATGCTGAGTCTGGCTATTTGTTCTTGTCATTTGTGTGTGTTTATTATAAATGATACTCGTGACAACGGGATTCTTACTTTAATGGTGTGAGATTAAAGCGTTATTTTTATGTCTGGGGTTAAATGTTAGTTGGCTGATATAGTTTTCCGGGTTAGCAAATTGGTAATGGCGTGCTTTCGTTTGTCGAAGAACTGATAACCGCTGTAGTAGATGCGTGCTGCAGTTGAGACTGCGTTTGCGAGCAAATGTAGTGTGGGATTTCCCGCGGATGGATGGTATTACGAATTGGGGCACCTCTTTGGGGCCGGCCTATGTCAGTCAGAGAACTGCTGATTATGATATTTGATGCCAGGTTCGTATATCCTATTAGGACAATGCCTTAGAAATATTTCTTATTAACAATCACACAACACAACTTGCGATGGTTTAGAAGGTAAACGTTTACCAAACTATAGCCAAATAGTTTAATGTTCTCTAAAAAAATTGATATCCGTAAAACAAACGCCAGAATCTGTTAACTATCTTAAACCGATTAGAATAGATAGACTCGATTCAAATTTACCACACTCATGGCGTTCCTCGAAAATGTTACTTTTACTTTCTTGCGAACCGGTCGCGCGGAGCACCTGGGATACACATGAATATTTATGTTGCCGCTTAAAATCTTAACTGATAATTGTATAAGATCTAAGTATTTTTCCAATTTTATGTAAACTCTTCACTGTCATTTTGCTCTTAGCTTATTACACATATACCACCGCGAGTATACCACAAGTATAAACTGAGAGCCTTATCAAATCGAATCGATTAAACATCGATTACGTTACCCTTACTGAAAAACCGCACAAGTGTCAATTGCACAGTATACGTTATATCGGAGTTGCTGCGCTTCATAGGGTCAGTGGTGAAATCGGTAGATGCTACTTCTTTCCCCTACCTTTATTGACTTCTTCCGTCCCATACTTCGTTTCTTCATGCATCGGCAGTGTCCTTAGTATTGCAGATGTTTATGAGAAGCGCTACTTGCTTACCATAGGTCAATCGCTTGTTCTTTTGGCTATTAAATCCATTATATATATATATATATATATATATATATATATATATATATATATATATATATATATATATATATATATATATATATATATATATATATATATATATATAATTTACTAACAAGCACTATTGTGCTTGTTAGTAAATTTATTCTTGTTAATATTAACAGTAATATTAACTTTCTATTTTTTCTTTTAAATAATCGTTCAAACAAAGTTAATACTCGAAAATATAATAATAATATTAACACACAAAAAACAAAATGTAAAAAAGACAAAACAAAGATCCAAATATATAAATTCACCGCGTAATGGAGGATCATGGCGCAGTTGTTGAATATAGATTTAAAATGTTTGTACTGCTATATTAACAATTTGTTTTACTATTTGACTTGTTGTTTAGATTTTCCCATCACGCAGGAGGGCCATTATAAAAAGAGCCATTTCGATCATCACGAACGTCGATTTCGTGATAAATGGACGTTAGACTATCATTAAAATAAAAAAAAAACACTGCTCGGGAATCGAATATGTAGGTAAATAAATATATGTAGGTAAGTAAATAAATATATTTTGGTATAAAAGTTATTTTTAACGTTGTTTACAAAACTAAAAACAACAAATACTGTTAAATCATCATATTCTATTATGTAACGATTACGGTGTTCCCGATCCCGATATTCAAGAGACATAGGTACGTGTGTGTCCACGAAAAGCCGTCAACGTATTTGTGATGCCCCTGACGTTGCAGATGTCCATAGGCGTCTGTAACCATTTACCATCAAGTTACCTGCTATGCTATAAAAATAATATTAATATTCGTTGTCAATAGATGTTTGTCCTACTTCACAATACTGGCTACAACTCCACCTGCATCCTATTAAGTAACTAACAGGTTCTTGGTATCCAACTGATATATAACCACATATCAAGTTTAAACTTGTCACAAGGCAATGATGAACAAACTTCGGTTGCCATGACGCTAGCCAGCCATGACTACGGGTAAAATTTATTTATTTGTCTTTGGACTTACGTCCTGCAGTGTATAGGCAGTTATTCCTGATGACGACAATTATCTTTTTTTAAAAAAACGAAATCTATAACATTTATTGGACGTCAATGTATTTAAATCAAAGGGTCAAATGTAAAAATGTAATGTGTTCATTTTGTTATTAAAAAGTGCAAAACTTGATATGATGGGCGTTTTTATACAATAGATAAAATCGCCAGATGCTGTTTATATCTGAATATTCGGTGTCGCAATTAAAATAGATAATGTTCCTCCATAAAAATGAACAAGCAAGTATTATTAACTTTTTAGGAATATTATAAAAACTATAAAATGTTCTATTCTAATTAAACAATCTATTCTAATTAACATTAATTTTTAAAAAAATATATATTATCAGAATTTATATAAAAATTGTTATCTAAAACGATTAAGTAAAAAGTAATGGTTACTAAATGCATTAAGGACTAAAACTTGATACCATCATTTCATCAACCAAAATTTTAATGCTGTTACATATATTATCGTAATTAATTTACAATAAAATATGACATTTTAGCGGTAATTACGAAGTCGTATGTACATATATATTTTATTACGTATATGCCATCAAAATAATATTTTATTCATTCTACATTGTTATATACAGTGTAATGTAATAGTGCATTTTCATATTCATTACTGGGAAATAAAGCTATGAAAAGTTAATATATTTCACTGTACAGAACTATCTAAATTCGGAATAGATAATTTGTATATTAATAGATAAATAAAAAGAAATTGTATACATATATTTTACAATATACTTATTCCTTTGTTGCTGAAACGGAACGTTGCTTCGCAGTAATACCAACCAAAAAACTCGCCTTTGCAAGCGGAGAGTGGCGTGTGGAAACGTTCAAACTTCACTCACGTTAATTTTCTTGATGTTGCCGCATTGTGGTCTCTGACGTCCATTTTGACAAGTTTTTATCTGTTTAATTTTATTTAGAGCTTACCACGTGAGAAATAACTTTCAATTATTATTTTTATTAAAAACTATGTCTATGCTTGCCGAACCCCGCCGTAAACAAAAAATTATTAATTTACGGGCTAAGAATAATGCTTGGAGTAATGACAACAATAAGTTCGGACAACGAATGTTGGAAAAAATGGGCTGGACCACAGGAAAAGGGTTAGGTGCAAATGAAAACGGTATTACTGAGCACGTCGTAGCCAGATATAAAAACGATGAAAAGGGATTAGGATTTCAAGACAAAAATGACCAATGGACTAAACATGAAGACGATTTTAATGCTTTACTTGCTAACTTATCTCAAAGTAAGTGCAAAAAATGTTTTTGATTTTCTATGTTATGTAAGCATACATATTCAAAAATTAAACCCAGTATGAGTTAGAATTTATAGTAAAAATAAAGATGATTATTAAATTATAATACTATTATAATTTAAAAATTATATATATAGACATTTCTGTATATATCTTTTAATTATCAAGCTATTTTATATAGGCCCTTTAAAATTATATATTGTTTTCTATATATAAAACAATATGATTTACCATGTAGAAAACATTTTTGACATATTTTCATCATACTGGAGGAGGAAGCATGAGATTTGTAGGTTTATCACAATGTATACCATGGTTAAAACATACTGTTTAATATACAACATTTAATATTTTCCTTTGGTTATAGATGTGGATCTGGACTCTAGCAATTTTTATATGTATGTCTATAATTAATTATATATCATCATTTTGTTCATTTTAGAGGATGATGACAATGAAATGAAACTTCACAGTGGTGTTTCACTTGAACATAAATCCAAAAAAAGCAAAAAAAGAATACATTATCAAAAGTTTACACGAGGTAAGGATTTATCTCGTTACAGTGAAAAGGATTTAGCTAACATATTTGGTAAAAAATCTTTTAAAGAAGAAGTAACAGAAGAATTGTCAACTAATGATGTAAAAATAACTGAACAAGTTTTTAAAGACAAGGGTAGTATGGAAGATTATTTTAAAAATAAAATGGTTGCATTTAAATCAAAAACTAAGTCTACATGTTTAAATGAAATCAATCAAGTCAACAGTTTAGATGAAGAAGCTGGTCATGCATTTCAAGGTTTTTTAGGAACTTCAGAAAATGATGTTAACATAGAAAATGATACAGACTTTAATGGTAGTAGCAAATATTATGATAATTCTATTACAAAGATGAATAAATTTGAAAGTGTATCTAAAACTAAGAAAAAGAAAAAAAAGTCAAAAGATATACCAGAGGAAAATACTTTGGAAATACATTCAAGTTCTGACGCTGAAACAACCATGAAAACAAAAAAGCAGAAAAAGGCAACAAAAAGGAATGTTATTGATGCAACTATGTATGATGAAGATGAATTACCAGAAGAAACGGAAGCTAATAAAGTTACAGTTAATAATACTGAAAATGAAGGTGATATTGAATTTGGTATTCACAAGTCTAAGAAAAAAAAGAAAAAGAAATGTATTAACTTTTAGGCTATTTATATAAAATATTTCTGAAAATGTATATTTTCTTTTTTACATGCCATCAAAACCATACAATTTTAATTATAGTGGGGGGCATCCCACATCTCTATACTTTGATTTAACATATGTATCTCTTTCAATAAATATTCTATATATATCCTTAATCTCTCAAAATAAATTACTCTATTGTATCTAACAAGTGTCAATAAAAACTATATTTTCATGCCATTAGTATTGAAAGTACAGTAGAGTTAGTTACAAGTTGAGAGCATTGGTTTATTAAGTACACATGCACTGGCAGGTTTGTTTCCAAAAGGGTGCATCGTCACAATATTGCCACATGTGCAAGGTATTGAAGTTTTGGATAATTCTGAGCTTTTATTGATACTTTATGCACAGTTTTTACTTTGATTAACGTCATTATTAAAAAATTACATTCATAGAAGTAAAAACCTTGGGATAATCTAAAAAGGTGATAATAGAGTCAATTTTGTAATTTTCTTTTGGCCTAGAGAATTCTTACAACATGTGGGGCGCCCAGCTAGATCTACTTCAGTTCTCTTAACACTTGATTTTCCAAAAAATCATTTTACCTATATATTATAGTCGATTACGGAAAATCGATTCTTTGATATTTAATATGATTTGAATATATCGACTCTAGAACGTCAAAAATAACATCGATGTAATAGGGAGCTTTTTCTTCTGTTATTGTTGTATTGTTATTATAGGGAGCTTTTTCTTCTATATAAAAATAGTTTTTTATATTCTTATTTCAATACTCTATTATTTTTGTATATTTTAATCTTCAATATTGAGTTTTAAGCGTTATTAACAGGCTAATTGAAAATTTTGTCCAAAATCAGTAGTTACTTTAAATTTTTCACAAAAATAAAATATTATGAATCTTTCGATTAATTTTAATCAAGGAAACAACGTTTTATATAAATTATAATATGATTTGAGTAATTGATCATCTTACACAAAAATAAAATATTTATTATGAATCTTTCGATTAATTTTAATCAAGGAAACAAAATTTTATATATATTATAATATGATTTGAGTAATTGATCATCTTATATAACCCTATTTGGCAGAAAGTCAAATTAGGCAGTAGCACAATAAGAACTATTTTTTTTTATATGTGACAAATGTTAGTGAAATATAAAATTGATATACAAATCGATTTATAAAACCGAAATTCAAAACATTACATACTTTTTGACTACTTTGGTTCATGGGCTTAGAGCTAAATGATAATTATTATTTTTGTGTTTTACCAAATTGTATTTTTATAATATATATGTTTTCATTGATGTGTTTTATTGACTTGATTCATCGGATACGCAACTGATGTATCCGATGAATCGAAGAATATATCGAGTAACAAAGATTGTGCACATCCATGTGTACATCTCTAATCAGCCATATTTAAAAACTTGTCAGGCAATAGTCACGTCGTTTATATGATGTCTGTATTTAATATTTGTAGTTTACACGTTTAGGAATATAATTTAGAAAAATAATAAAAACTTTATTACAAAACAAAACTGTTTCCCATCGAATACGAAACTAATACTACATAAACTTTGGAAGCATTAACATATCTCTTTTTTTTTTACTTTAGTGATGGTAATTCAAGAACAAATTCTGGAGTCCAAAAAGTATGTTGTGGTGAAAAACCATGTGCGTGAAGTTGCAAAATCAGAACTGCAACTCAATGCAGACCAAATTGAGAAACAGTCATCTAGTGAGGAAAATACTCCAAATAAATCAAAAATAAATAATGGCAACAAGAAACTCAAGCGTTTATTAAGCAACAGTTTAACCGAGTGTGATGTAAAAACAAAACCGAGTGAAATAAGTGAAAGTGATTTGGAAGAGCTAAGAACCCTGTATAAAAAATGTAAAACGGTTTTAAAAAAAATTGAAACAAAATATGGTGATGTATTAAACTTAGATAATGAAAGGGATTCTAATGATCAAATTTTGCACTTTAATTCTAAAGAGCTGCAAAGTGAAAATGAATGTTATTGTGGACTTAATAAAAAAATTGTTTTTGATGAAGAAGGAAAACAGATATTTAAGGAATCTAATTCAGATATTCATATATGTATAAAAAGGCCTAAGATCGATAGAAGTACTACATGTTCAAACCAAAACACTGTGGAGATAGAAATTGAGTCTGAATTTAATAAGGAACTTCCTGATAACTTAATTGATTTGTGTGCTCTTCTTAAAAAACCAGATATTCAGATTAAATTTCGCAGAAACATCATCAATAAAATAAAAAGCATGCGTCAGGAGAACCTGTATAACCTTAGATTTGATAAGCAGAATTTAATCAACAAAGTAAAGATCAATCCTGATGAAATTATGGAATTTAAAGGTGCTAATCTCTCAACTTTAGCTGGATATCATATTTGAAATACTAAGTTCTTTATAAAATCATTAAATTTATTTTATAAATAAATATTGATTATCAATTTTAATAAAATTAATTAATTATAAATGGATTTTTTTTTAACAAAGCCAGGTAAAGCTAATAACCAATTGGCATATTGGTGGGGCTACCACCTATTGCGGGTTCAATCTTCTCATTGAGAATAATTATGTATAGCCTATAAATATTTATTTCTAGTTTGGTTACCCTACCAATCTATCAGTTAATTGTTGGATTAATGTGTGCTCCTCCAGAAGGGAGCCCTGTGTCCAAAAGTGAGACATCTATGTATGGGCTTTGAAATAAAAATGGTAGCTCGAAGAAACTGGATGCATGTAGCTAAAGATAAGGGCCAGGTGGTTACCCTTAGGAGAGGCCTATGTACTGCTATTAGCTGATAATGGTGATGAAGTTCGCAATTAATCTTATTTTTTTCATTGATATTATTGGTTGTGAGCCCTTTACATCTTTTGAATGATTGACATGGAGATTGCTTTCAATTTGCAGGCTAAAACATCACAACAATATACCTGGTGCTAATAGTAGTTCAAAGGCTTTCATGAGATTGAGATACACTTGTCTTGGATTACAGTAAAAATTCTGTGTTAACAATTATAATTACAGAATAAATTATGACAATTAAGTGTATCGTGATGACTAATGAAGTATAAGAAATAATCTAATGTTTTATACATTCCGTTGTTGCCTCAATCATTGTTTTCCTTCATGCTAGAACCTGTCATTACTAAATAAATAAAATCTATTTATTATTCATTGTAAAAGTAATTTAGGAGTTTCTTTTGGGGTGCATAATGTAATGGGAGATTTTCCAAAAAAAATTTCATCTGTATGTCAAAGATGCCTTGATTGTTGAATAAAAGTTTTTGATTTAATAAATGATATATGCATATTGTTATACATAATGTGACACATTGATAATGTTGTATGGGATGAAGAAATCTGTCTAAGAACTAAAGTTACTGACATAATTCTACAAGTTAGTAAACTCTAGTGGCAAATGGAAGTAGGATACACACTTGTTTTCTTTTTGTTTTTATTTATTTTTTTCATGCGTGCCGACTGTCCTGGGATCGGGCTCCCTCGGGTACTATGGTGCCTTACCTCAGCATGCAGGGGTCTGCTGGGGCTGACCTCTATCCTCCCTTGCGGCTCGTGGGATACACTAAGATGAATTTAATATACTTAATTTGTTGAACATCACGGCGACGTGGTTCGCCACCCGTCACGTCCTGATTCTCACGAGGGCGAAAAGCGACTAATGGAGAGCCGTTTCGCTGCGCTGGTAGCGGATGGAGCTCTGTGGTCTCTGCCAACCCCTGCGGGGGATAGGCGTGAATATATAAATAAAAAAAATATTTTTTATGATTGTGTGATCTTTTGAAGGTAAGGTCCCCTTCCATCATTTTCTGTTTATGGTAATTTTGATCCAGTTTTTTTTGCCCATTTTTTCACGCCGTTTGGCTAATGGTTCTGACCGTTTTGTTGTAAGATATGTTTACCTGTTGTCTTTAAGACTTGCAACATGTCCTGCCCATTTCCATTTTTCCATTCCTTATAAACAATATCGAATTTCGTTCTTTGTTTTTGTTGTTCTCCTATTTTCGTTGTGATAACTTTAATCTAGTATAACTTTAAAATTGTAAATAATTTTTACTCTGACTCTAAAGTAAATACCTACATAATTAAAATTAATATTGGCGCCATGTCGCCTTACAATTTTGATTTACATAATTAGATTAAGTTCGAGAATAATAATATTTTTCATAGTATTTTTAGTAATGCGTAGGAAAGAATGCCTATTGTCTTTAAAACAACATATGATTATTAAAGTGTGTGAGATATGTTGTTATTGAAATTAACACCTTTTGAGCCTGAAATAGAATTCAATTGTGCTTAGTAGGTGTAGTGTTTTTGTAGCTCGGTATTGAATTGCAGCCTGAATAATGATATGGTCGCATACCACGCGCCGTACGCGACGTCTTTGTAAAATAACTGGTATGCGATTTGGGACGGCTCCGCGTATTAGATGACTAGTGTGTAAATGTTATGCATACGCTTTGTTTTTGTTATGGATCAGTTTCATTGTACCGGTGTTAGCTTGCGAACATTCGCAAGTATGCAGGGAATGTACGTTGTGATTCAAACGACTGATTGTAGGGTACAAATAAAACATTGAGCGGAAGCACGTTTGGATTGATTTAGGATAGCTAAGCCATGACTTAGTGCAGTTAAGCATTAATGTTAATAGGTAAATAATTCACTTACGATATAAAATCGTGGATTTAATTCTACAATTATTCTATTTTTTTACTAGCACAAACAATCTTAGCGTAGTTAGAATGGTTAACAATAATTCTAATTATATAAAAACATTACTAGCCTTCATTGAAAAAAAACTATTGCGTTAAAAAATGGAAATTGAAAATTTACGTTAACATAAAGAAATTTCATACCATCACGTACCATCAGGATGAGTGGCGTTCCAGGACGGTGCGTTTTTTAAAAACATTCATTCAGGCATCACCACTCTGTGGAAATTGGATTCTTGAAAAAAAGCTTCCACATTTTTCAAAATCACCAGAAACATTGCAGCAATACTTCTGCAATGTCTCTGGTGATTGCAGATTTGATTTCTTTATATCAGGGGACACGCTCACTCGTTTGCCTTTTTATCCCACATATATTAACCGCCTATAAGTGTAATCATAAAAATGTGGAATATATCGGCTCAACCAACTATAAATTGGGAACCTCTGTATGCAAAGGTCCAAAAATATTTTGATCTCGACGTCAACTCAGACAAAAGATGTCAACGCTTCCAACATGCTAAACTAAAAATACAAATTATTTTTTTTGTGTGCAACTACTTATGAATTTTACCAAATGCCGCAACTAGTTATAAAATATGGGAAGGCTCATTCCATCGGTTGTATTTAAAAAAATATATCTTCATTTAAAAGTCGAATAAACCAGGCAAAGCCATTCTAAAGCCGCTCTAAGCCTAAGCCGCTCACTTTATTATAATACTACTGTTATTTATCTACAATACTACTTCTTAGTGCAATAAAATTAAAAAAAAAGTCTAAATAAAACCTTTCTTGTTTTGTCAAAGTTTGGGGATGCATACGCTCAATGTTGGTAAGACTTAATATTCAGCCTAAAACCTTTGAATAGCCCAAATCTATTATCAAAGAGTATCAATAGCCACTTACGTTAATGATACTCTTTGAATATGTTTAAGTTTTTTTTATGGGATAACAAGGCAAACGGCAAAATCATCTGATTAAAAGAAATTAACGCCGTCCATTGGGATATTTTTCGTCGTCTTCCTCTTCCGACCCTTCCATCCACATTCGCAAAGTAAATTGAGAATAATGAGTGTGGAGGAAGCAAGGGAAGTATGCCGAGATCGTAGCAGATGGAGATCTGTGGTCTCTGCATACCCCTACGGGACACAGGCGTGACGATATGTATGTATGTATGCATTGGGATATACAGTCCTAAGGTTATTGCAGATACATTGCTTACCATAAGTTATAGGAGATGAAGAAATTGGGCCTCAGCCTAAAGATAAATCTTAAAAAAATAAATATTAGTATGTTTTTGTTCTCAAACAATATTTGTCCCACTAACTCTAAAGTTTACCGATAAAAAATGCCTCCTGGCATTTAATCCTCTTTATGTTCTATAGCTCTTCGACTTCATAAGTTATATAATTAGCTTATTATTTTTCTGCACATACTCCATAATAATACTTTTCTCTATTTTCTCCAAAGATTAACTAAAATTATTATAGGATTTTTTATTTTATTATAGGAATAAATGCATGACAAAGTAAACCATGTTCGATTGGAGCTTGTTAATATTTACTCGAGCTATTTCGATTTTAAATTAAGCTTATCAAAATTAGCCTTAATTCTTAGAAGTTTGATAGATTTCGTAGTTAGCGATACATTTCGCGCTGCTGACTTACGGATAAACAAAACGGTTATTTGCATACTGGAACACAAGTGCATACTGTGTTAAACCTGTAAATTTTGAGAGGCAAGTGTTTGTCAAGATATAATCGTATATTGCGCTCATTTGAAATCGGTGTCATAAAATGCTTTAAGTGACTTCAAGCTTTAACAAGGCAGGCCTGTAATCTCATATGGCGCGAGTGAGCGTCATCGCTGGACGCTTACGATAGAACCTTCGATATTTTAATGTTAAAAAAACAAAACATTTGTTTATTAAATTTTCAAAGCTTTTTCATCCGTGTAACTTAATTTTTTTGAACAGTTATGTGACTTTAATTTGAGCAATGGCTAATTAATATTAAATAGATTTATAATATAATTTTGGAGACAGTGTACCATGTTAAGTGATTTATTTTTATGTGAAGTGTTTTAAAGTATTAAGAAAACTGCGTTCATGATGAAATTGGATAATTTTGGATTTGAGAAGTTACAGGTTAACTTTTTTTACTTTTTTTTCTTTTATCTATATTATCTGGCATTTTAAAATTTTACTTACATTTTTACAAGTAGGTAGTAATTAGTTATTTACATTTTTACAACACCTATTATATGTATTTTACCCTTAATTTAGATACTTCTAATTAAACGTTCAAAAAGAGAAAGAAGATTCTCATTGCCCGTATATTTAAATTCAACTAAAAGTTAAATTTTAAGATACAGGTACGGAATCAAATTCAAATTTATTTGTTTGAATGTAAATAGTAGGTGATCAAAGTTGTATTCCTGGTGGATACTAACTCAAAAACATTTAAACATTTTAATATATTAAGAACAAACATATCTATCTCTTATTTTATAATAAGTTTTCCGCATCTAACGGTTTTACACAGAGTTTGATCCAGTTTTCAAAATATTAATTATTAGTAGCGTTACCCTGACAACATGGCTGTCTTTGTGGGTTGCAAACCTGCTTTGTTAATGCGGTGTTTAAATCCTCGCGACTATCATCACTTGTAAAGTGTCAAGTGTCTTATAAAAATGTTTTCCGACGAGTAAAAGAGAAAAAGAGATGCTTAGATGGTTTGGGCATATAGAGAGGATGGATAAAAGACGACTGGCAAAAGAAATTTACCTTGCAAATGTGGATGGAAGAGTCGGTAGAGGGAGACCACGAAAAACATACTTTGACCAAATTGCTGAACTTATTAAAAAAGGCCAGACCAAGAGTAATCGGCGAGCTGGCATGAGGAGAATAATGAGTATGGAGGAAGCAAGGGAAGTATGCCGAGATTGTAGCAGATGGAGATCTGTGGTCTCTACACCTACGGGAGACAGACGTGACGATATATATGTAAAGGAGAAACGTGAACTTTTTGTAGAACATCAAAAGTAGAAAAGTATTATTCCTGAAGCATTATGAGACATGACAGGTTCCCATTGTGTTAACTAATCATGATGGGAAAAGACGCGAGCAAAATATGGGTTGATCGAAGAAAATAATCCTGGCAGCGCAATATCAGGCAGCGGCAGACATGAAGGTTCAGCCGAGTTTTGATTTTATAAGTATTGTTTCGAGCGGAGTTCGCGGTTAATTTAAAGACATAATCTTAATAAAAGAAAAAAACTTATTATAAAATATTATTTCGACTTAAAGGCACTCGATGTGAGGAGCTGGAGGGAAAAAGCTTAAACGAAGATCCGACTGGAAAAATTTACTGGACCAGGCTAAGGCCCACCCGTGACTGTCATGCCTTGATGATGGTGATGAAAATATTATTTCGAGCGAAAGTAGTAGTTAATTTAAAAATAAACGTTTACCTTAAACTCTATGAAAAAAAAATTATATGCACGCAATTAATATTTAGGATGTTGGGAACAACACAAGCAGTTTAACTAGAATCCAGATAAAATTACATGGATATGATACATGTGCGAACATGTTTCAACTTGACACCAGCACACAACAATTTTTAGCGTTAATTATCTAATAGTAGAGATACAAGTTTTATTCTACTTGAAAAACGTGGACTGTACTAATTTAAAAAATATTTTAATTTTTAATTATTAAAGCAATTGTACCAACCAAGTGAACTATCCATATTTACCTTTTAGTGTGATATGTTACTAAGTATGATTTATATTTGTCATATCTCAGATGTGTTTTATTTTAAAGTGATGGGCAAACAAACAAGCGCATCACCTTTTGGTGAGCACGACATTGCATTTGCCTGCCTTAGGGTAACAATGTGGATGACGGGAGGAAGAGAAGGAGATTAAGAAAGGGAAATGGGAAGCGGATTTAAGCCTCTAGATCTTTACTAGCTCCGTACGCTACACAGTAACACCAAAAAATGCTACCACTTAATTCTGTGCTGGTGTGCTATTCTCCGTCGAATTAGCTCATTCATACATGACTCCACCATATTCATACATGACACAAGAAATATTGAAGTTTATAGTTATACCTAGGGGAGAAAATTGTTATACCAAATTAAATACGGCTTGCCAAAGTCCGGAAAAAACTTGCAACGTTTTCTAGGCGCGACTTGTTGTTTATTTTAGATTTAAGTCTATTAAAAAGTATATGAAAAACAAATCTTAGGCATGTGAGAAATACAAAACGTCAAAGAAAAAACAGGACGTTTCAATTTTTTTTATACTAATGGCGATAGAGTCGCAAAATTTGTCTGTGTAAAATTACAAAAAAATGCAAAGGATAAAAAAGTCATATTATTATTTAATGAGAAATACCAGTAGTATGTCAGCTTAGAAAATTAGAAGATATTTTATATCAAGCGGATGTTAACTTCTCATTTTAAGTTAAGTTTGTTAGTTAGTTTGTAAATCAATCTTTAGTACGGCAATGGATAATATTATTATTTATTTTATATTTATATTACTATTGAATTACATTATTAAAATAAATAATAATATATTATTATTTATTTCTTCACAGCCCATATATGTTGTTGTTGCTGGGAGCACAGGCCTCCCCATTTCTGGAGAAACGGACGTTAACCCACCACGTCTTTGTCTAACGCGGATAGGCGGGGTTACCAGATGCGGAATAAATATGTATATGTAGGACATACATATATTTATTCCGATGCGGGGATCAAACCTGTGATCATTGACTCCGTAGGCGAGGGGCCCCGTCACTGAGCTGAAGATTATTATACCTTCAGCCAAATATTGTTTATATTTGACTGTGATTCGTTCTTGTATATGGGCTTACATTTAGGATTTGCTGTCGTGGGTTTGATTCGCCTTATCATTGAATAGTCCAGATTTGAAAAATATTTTTTTAACACAAGAAACACAAGCTTAGTTGAAAAAAGAAATTGGTTTTGTGATAAATTATTTATACATTTTAAAAATATGAAACAATCTATGATTAATTTTAATAATTTAGTTAATCGATAACTGGTTTACCAATGTTAAAGGAAACATCCTAACGATATTTATTATAAATGAAAGGTAAGGTATGACTCTGCTCGGATAACTATTAAAACAACACTAAATACTTTCTAGGTTTGAAAAACAACATGCTTTTTTTGATAAACCGAAAATCCCAAGATACGTAACGTTCAACCACAATTAACTTTTTTAGATTTCTGCCGAGAAGTACTTGCCGAGGAAAAGGTAGCTAACTAATTTATAAAATGTGTTTCAGCAAAAAAATATCCAAAAATATTAATCGTCCTAAATGTATCTTGCTCTTGACTTACCCTGAAACGCCTATTTAAAATAACTTAAGATTTGAGAATATGATTTTAAATTTATATTGTAAATCTTTGAACAAGTATTTTCCTGTTTCATTTATACATATCTTCTTAGGTTTTTTTTTTTCTATAACCGATACAAATCCAAATGCTGGACACGGGTCTCCCCTGGTCTTGTCGTTAACCCACCACGCTTTTTCAAAACGGATTTGTGGGTCACCAAAACTCGAATTAAATACCTATAGGCTATACATATATTTATTCCGATGCTAGAATTGTACCCGCGACCATTAACTCCGAAGGCAGTAATGTCTCCACTAAGCCAATTATATGGCTCGTGGCTTTTAAAATAAGTTAAAACAATCTTCTTAAAACTGCCAAACATAAAGTATGTTATTCTTGATTATTGTGTTGATGTGTGATTGTCATTTTTAAGTCTCACTCTTCCTCCCGCGTCTTTTCCTTTACAAGCCTGTTACACCGTTTTCAAAGGCTGATAATTTATATACAAATGTTTTTTGGTCATACAGTATAAGTAATTACTTACTGGCGGTCCCACCAGATGTATTTCATGGATTGTTTCTTTCCTTTTTAATGTGATTACTTGATGTAATATTTCACGACAGTGTGTGTATAGGCTACTTCTTATTATAGACGGTATTAAACGCAGTTCGTAAAATTGCTCGATTGTGAGGCCACTTTGTTTGCATTTACTGCTCAACACGTGAATAAATTCTGGTAAACATGTATGTAAGGTTCTTCGATTTGTGGAAATTTAACACTATCTTGTATTTTATCCGCGACTTTTCTCAACATTGTTATATTATGATACGCTACAAATACGTGCAAGGAAACCTCACAATACGCGACATTACCCATTAATTTCAAGTGAAGCGCCTGTAATGGTTTGAACATGTTTAAAGATCTTAGTAAATAGACAATATTATATACCCAACCTGAATTAAAAAGTAAAGCAAACGTGGAAAATACAAATGTATTGACTATATATGTAAAGATATGGTTTTTGGGGGTAAATGAACAAGAAGTCGATGTTCACAAAATAGCAGGAATGCAGCCCCAGTCTCCTGGTGGGACTCTGGTTGGAAAGGAGAAGAATATAATTATTTAAAAGTATTTTAAATAGACAAGTTTGTTTGCAAAATAATTCGAGAAAAGTGGTCGAGAACTCGTTGGAATATACAACTCAAATATTTCCTCGTTACCGACTGGAATTTAAAAGCATCTTGTTAACCCAGAATGCCCATTGCTTCAAGCATTTTAAACAGCAGGTACTTAACATAGCGTAAACAGCCAAGTTGAAATAAAACGGACCGCTTTATAAGCATGATTAATTTCTTCCCGTTTTTAACCAAGATCTGAGTAAAATTAATACTGGCATGAAAACTTAAAAAAGGTTTATTACCATTTAAACCTCTAAGAACGTAAACTAAACAAATTTAAATTTCAAATTAATCAAAATCGTTGTGCCAATATTGAAGGAAACTATTTCATAGGTCTTATATTTTATCATTTAGTTACATGTCTGAAAAGATAACTGCGACTTATGATAAATGTAATTTAAAAAAAAAACAACGTTATTTAATGATCTGTGATCCAGTACGGTGCGTTTTTCCCGAAAATTCTTTTTTACCCTGTGGAACCAGCTACCGCCAGCGATGTTTCCGAATCGATACGACACGATTGGAACTTTAAAAAAAAAGCCTACACTTTCCTTAAAGGCCGGCAACGTTTCTGCACTGCCTATGGCACTGCGGATGTCTGTGGGGGGGGGGCCCTCAATTTACTTTAGTAACATGTTGTTTATATTAATTTTATAATCTCATGTTATTTTTGGTAAAAATGGTTTGAAATGAAATAAATGCATTTAAATTAACTCCAAAAGTCCATGATAAGTTTTCTTCCATTTTATCAAGACATAAGGTAACAAGCTGACTTAACTTTTCATTTTAAGATACTTTTATGTTATATTTTAATTTGACACTGGCGTAAAGTTAAAGGAGCTCAATTTAATATTGGCAACGACACTCAGCAATCGAAGATTCTGTTTAATATTTTAATAACATGGTTGGATGTTACAAATGTTTGATAATAATGAACGTGTGTTAGTGATGAGACGACAGTACGAGACGCATAAATGTCAAGTGAACAGTAAATTAGCAGCAACGTCTATCTGAGTAATTAAAACCATCCCGAATCGGCCGAAGAACCCATCGCTATAAGGATTGAGTCAACGCCTCTCAATTTTGAAAGAGGCTAATGTTCAGCAGTGAACTGTTATAGAGTCCGACCAGAGGTCAGGACTCTTTATCTTTTATACAGCTACCTTAAACCACAAAATATTGTGTCTGGTTTCTGTTCACACGCAATCTCGTTTTGCCTGAGTAATATAGTCGAGCAATTACTTACGCTTCGTTCGTAACGACATTGAATTATTTAGCATCTGTTTAGAAACCAGCCTCCTTGCCATGGAGAGAGAGCACTGCGGTGTGAAACTCGCCTACTTGTTGGAAACGTTGCACGGTGCAGTTCGCACCAGCGTGGACGCACCTTTTCCTGCGATCAACTGAAACTAGTTGAGATGCTTTACGAAATTTCCTTGAAATAATCACATGAGTTTCTCAATAACATAACTGTTAGAAATCTAGACTTAATAGCCCTGACAGAAAATAATAATGAAGATCTCTTTAAGTAGTAAATAACAATAAATTGATATTTTTTTACAGCCCATGAGCACGCACGCACCCTCCGTACTTCTGGAATAATGGACATTGACCAACTTTCTTTGTCCAAATAATGGGGTGTCTAGACTTGGAATTAACTAGTAGGTCAAACAACTCGTTCCACGCTTCACCACTCTGTGAAACCACCTACCTTCAGCGGTATAGAACCGACACGAAATTGGAACCTTCAAAAAAGAACCCTACCCTTCGCAATTCCTAGGATGTTGCAGATGTCAAAGGCGGCATTGATTGCTTTCCATGCACGTGCTTCAAGCGACACGCTTGCTTATTGCCTCCCTAACCCATCTAACTATCCCTATGTGGGAATCGAACCACAGGCCATAAAATTATTTCATTAATATTGATACTATTAAAACATCAAAAAAGTGTTTATTTAATTACATATATTAAAAGTAGTAGATATAACCAACCATACATGAATATAACGGCTTGATGAGAAATATAACATTCTCACACAGTAAATTGGCTTTAAGTTGTAGAATTTAGTGGCTCCCACATTTCGTACTGCCAATTTCCTTCTTTATTTAATTATAATGACTTTTTATCTTTCGCTGTTTTTGTACACACAACACACAGGTAACAACATTACGACCTAATTGGTATCAGTACAAGAAACCGACACGTCTTATGTTTTTATACCACGTTTTGTTTTATGTATTTCCCACATACATATCTGAGATAAAAAACTATAAATTTCAATATTTTAAATGATAAACTTCAATACTTCTTGTCACACGTATGAATATGGTAGTACTATGCATGAATGGGACCGATTCGACCAGGGGAGTAACAAGGCCGCTCAGATTATTGGCGTTTATTGATAGGATTTTTTATGTTATGGCTGCAGAGACATGGAGGACCAATTTCTTTCCTCTTATCTTCCTTCTTTCTCTGCCATTGCCATTGCCATATTTTTCTTAAGGTAGCCAATCCATCTTGCGTGCCTCTAGTATTGTAGATTTAATATGTAATCACGTACCTTCAGGTGAACCACATGCTTGTTTTCTTGCTCTGATATAAAAATCTCCCGCTTCACAAATTTAAATAATACCAATATGTATTTTCCACCCAAGTTACCAAATCAGGAGGTTTTCCAAATATGACATAAACATCTTTTTTTGCATATTTTAAAGAAGCGTGGCATTAAGCATTATTTGAATATGCCAAAGTGTTGCATAAACGTATGGTTGTGTGCGCGTAGGCCCCTCTTTATGGCGGTAACTATAATTTACATCTATGGGTCTCATGTAATATTTAAACTTTTTACGTAAGATTTTATCAGGTGGTTCTAGCTAATTTTCCTGTCTTCGCCTCACCTAACAAAGGTGAAACGAAAACAATACAATTGGGTAAGTAAAATTATCAAGATCGTTAATAGATAATGAAGTGATTGATAAATATAAATGCGTTCACTTGTCGCCCATATTCTGTGAGAGGATGATACTTCGCCAGTCGACCTACTCGTGTTGCCATGACTCTACTACTATTAAACATGATACCCATAACATATATTATAACGGAGAAATTAATTGCAAAAATGTCTTCTTTATGTTCTTTAGTATAGGTCACACCTAATGCCAAAGAAAACCTATGAACGAAAAAACCATTTTTATTGTGCATCATATCCACATTGCCTTTAACAGCTGCTATTTTTTTTTGTCAATCATTATTTCTCCATTACCTAAGCATAAGACGTCTGTTTTTATACTAATGATCGTCCAGGCGTTGACAGACTTTTTTATTTTTATCTTAAGGAGTACACTCCTACATATGAACATCAATTATACCGAATATCGTGCGCCGTGTTTTTACAAAGGCGTACAAAGTATTTCTTCACGTATTATAATAATAATAATATAATATATAGTTGCACAAAATTATCAGCTACTACTGTTTTTTGTAAATCATCACGCCTCCATTATCTGAGCAGATCAATTCTCAGCTTTTTTTATACTGGTGCTCACCCACGGGTTAATAGTCTTATTTCATCCTCCTGCATTCCGCCATATAAACTTTAATTATACCGAAAACTTTTCGGAACATTAAAAGTTAATTTAAATTATGTAAAAGTTTATGAAACATTGAATTTTAAATGTTTATGACAAGTAAATAAAACGGGTAATGTAAAAGTGTTTATTCTTGCATTCAAAAGAAAGCTTTAGCATAGTGCGAGGTCTAGCTTTACTTTTATGCATAACATAAGCAAAGCCAGAAGCAAAAGCTCGTTACTTGTAACCTCGTTCAGGTTGTATCGCGTTGAGTCATAACCGCCTCGCCACCTGATAAAACATTTTAATTGTATGAAAACATTTTCATTTTGTAATCAACTCCCATATATTGTTTTAAGGAAATGTTCGTAATGTAATGTAAGAAATGTACGTAAATATGTAAATGTTTTATTATTCAAATAAATTAAAAAATTAATAATTTATTATATAAAATAATTTAAGCTAATGTGACTTGACTACTTTCCGTTACTAAAAACACAATAGCAAGAAGGGGCCAGTAACAATCCAAGGCATTTGTTAAGTGAAATCTACTAAGGTATTTTTTTATAGCTCGTATATATATATATATATATATATATATATATATATATATATATATATATATATATATATATATGTATATCTAGAGGAACGGACATACCTACACGCTTGTCCAATACCGATTGGCTTGACAGACTTGAAATAAATATCTGTAGGCCATACATACATATATACACATACTTATATAATCGATGCGGAGACCGAATCCGCGACCATTTACTCTATAATTGACAAACCCGCCACTGATTCGTCGTGAACAGCATGGAACAGTATTAGATAGGTAGAATAAGTCGTTAAAGTAGAAACAGCCTAGCACCGTAGGATATTTCGTGTATTGATCATACTAATTCAGTGTTGTGTATCACTAAAGCCATTAGTGTGTCCATTATTAAATAGCACACAGAAATGAACTCCGTGTCATTTCAAGGCAAACAATTAAACGCTGTAATATGAATTGCTTTGGATTGTTCTGTTATAGGAGCGCCAGACCACTCCTGTCTGCGTGAGAACCGTACACCTTCGAACCTTATTTTAATATGACCTTTTATAGGTCAATTTACTGAATTTATGAATAACACATCCTATAAAGAATATTAAAGGTTATCCAGAACAGGACATCGTAATTAATTATAAATGATGTTTAAATTAATATGTATGTATACGATCGCTTTACCTGATGTTTTATTTATTAATTAATTTATTTAATAGTACAAAAGCGAATTTAATGCCGGAAGGCGTTCTCTACCACTCAACGTTTGGATTGATGGAATTTTTTTTACAACGTACATAATAATAATATGTTATATAAATACATACACATATATGTATATACTGTATCAAAATATATACTAGATATAAATAAATACTTACGTTATTAAATTATACATATGTGTACAATTATCTCGGAGGAAGATGAATTATGGATCCAGAGATTTAAGGTAGAAGTCATTAATTTTACCTTTAAAACAAGGTTTGCTGAGTGCTTTCCATATGTCAAAAGGAAGAACTTTCCAGCATTAAATTACTGATACTGTGAAAGAATTTGACGAAAAACCAGATGGTCGTAGAAGCCGCGGAAGACCTAAGCTCAGATGGCTAGGTGGAGTCAAAGACAACTTAAAGGCAATCGGTGTGAGGGGCTGGAGAGAAAAAGCCAAATTAAGATCCGACTGGAAAAATTTACTGAACTAGGCTAAGGCCCACCTGCGCCTGTCGCATGCCGTGTTGATGAAAGAATGTGAAACAAAACCAGTACGGTGAGAAGACAACAAAACCAGACTGTGGGACTAATCTAAAATATCGAAGTAGCTTTTTAAGTAGAGAAGGGTATGAATCGTTAATAATAGAGAAGACGAGACTGAGAGATCAAAGAGAACGAGGTGCATAAATGTGATCATTTATTGAATATGAAGCGAATGCAATTGTTGAGGAGCCGATCCAATTAGCTAAGTAGGTCTCTTATAATCTTAAGTTTAATTTTCTTATCGAGATCTTTTAGTAAAATAATTAGTTTATTATTTTATTACCATTATAGCCAGTAGTACTCCATTGCTAGATATATGACGCTTCGTGCATCCTGTTTCTGCCAGCGGTCCCAAGTAGATTGTCACTTCATCTGACCAGCGAGTGTCCTACATTAGGTCAGTCAACAGTTGTCGATTGTCCGCCACACGCCGGATTATAAACGATAACGTGCACCCTATATTCCAATTTCGTTGCTTGTTTAGTCGACGCAAAAAAGCGAAAACGCTGTAAATAACACAGTAACAAAATTTATTAATATTCGGATCAGAAAAAAATACTTTGTCGAATTTTGTACAGCGTTGAAACTGACTGTTTTTAAGTGTTTAGATACAATTGTTTCAGAAGTCTTTAAAGTTTGTTTGGCTCTAGTGGTAAATTTTGCGGTTTACTTCGTTTTCGCTTTTTTGCGTCTATATATGTATAGCTGGTATGATACCCGGGGCCGTCTTAAGCATATTCCGCGCCGGGGTGCGAGTAATTAGCCTGCGCCCCCGCATTTGACATTTAATAAGTTTAGAGGTCAATAAAATTTCCAATTTCTAGTAATCGGCGCCTCCTAGGACCCCGCGCCCGGGTACGGCTGCACCCCTTGAACTCCCGGATAAAGACGGCCCTGATGATACCGTCAGCTTTTTCTTCAGTATCCGAGAGGCTAAAAGAAGAAGTGAATATGTATTGATTTATAACTAAGTTGACGACCGTTAAATGGATAAATTCCGTGAAACCCGCGAAAGCAGAACGTCGATACTGAGTGCGCGATACAACATCAATATTCAATCAATCTTGCGCAAAGCGTTTTCTCACAATAGCCCCTAATAACGCTCTCCGCTCGCAGGGTCCATTCGAATCGCACTGTTAGCGCACATTGTGCATAACCAATCGATGTATCGGATGCCCGTTTGTATTTAAATTCTTCGACTTCGTTTGTACTGTAGGTTCAATGTTTGTACTTTCAATATTTAAAGCATGACTTAAATTCATAACTTATTACATTTATCGGACGGAATTAGACATTCATATTTGTTTGATATGAATCCATTATTATGATAAAAATGATATGAATCTATTATCCATATATATATATATATATATATATATATATATATATATATATATATATATATATATATATATATACATATACATATCACCACGCCTGTTTCCAGTAGGGGTAGGCAGAGACCACAGATCTCTATCCGCTACGATCTCGACACACCCAGCTTCCTCCACACTCACCCATCTTTTCATCCATCCTTCCTCTCACATTCATCGTAGCGAAACGGCTCTCCCTTGGTCGCTTTTCGCCCTCGTGGAAATCAGGACGTGACGGGTGGCGAACCACGTCGCCGTCATTTTTTAACAAAGTATGTATATTAAATTTCGTCATAATGAATCCTATCCTATGATGCTGCAACGGAGGATGGAGGTATCATAGTACTCGGGGGAGCCCGATCCCGACAACTCTGAGCATTCGCCGTAATAAACTCGATACAGTACGCAGAGAGACGATTCATCTCTGCGTTATCGAGTCTATCGGAAATTCTGCGGTCGCAAGCTCTTACCGAATAGCTAGATTATCTTTTTGCATTTTTTATCGCTTTTACCTGTGGAAGTGGTTGAAATAATTTCTGTTAACACTGAGTTACAAGGAAAAGTTTCATCCACACCATCTGGATTAATAGCGCTCCAGTAAAGTGCGTTTTTTCGGAAACATTTTTTCACATATTACTACTCTGAAAGACCAGCTTCCTTTCACCTTCAGCGGTATTTACGAATTATAAAAAAAATAAATACGAAAAAAGTTACATACGACGTTGAAAAACGAAAGGTAAACCTATATAAACAGGCTGGAAATGCTTCTGCAATGCTTGTGGAGCTGCAAATGTATTACTATAGCTGGCGTTGATTGCTTTCCATTAAGTGAGACACTTGCTCGATTGTCTTTCTTTCCTATAAAAATTAGCTAAGTAATTATTATGTACCTCCTGAATAAAAAAAAAACAAATTATTAATAATATCAAAAACATTAAAACGCTTGGTAAACCTATATTTACTAAACTTCATCCCTTTTTGCGGAAGAGATTGGCAAACGACGAGATTGGACGTTGGGAGGGACGAAGTAATGGTCTCCAGGCGAAGTGTATGTGTAAAGTTATTACTTGGGCATCGGTCTTCTACAATAGTAAGGTAACATCTCTGTAAGCAAGCCTGTATATGGTTTAAATATCAATAAAATTTTAAGGAGTAAAATTTGTCAATAATCTTTGTATGATTAAAGCCTTTTAACATTATTAATTGAAAAAAAAAAACTGTTACTATGTATATGTTTCGTCGTTGTATCTCGTCTCTCGTCGTAGTAGCTGGTTTATTTTTTAAATTCCATATTTGGCGTGGCCAGTCTGCTGTCTCTTTAAACGCTTCATGCAGTCACTTTAAATGGGATCCATAGACTTTTTCTAGCTATTTTGAGTATCGTGCACTGGTCATTGACATCGCTTCTATCGTTCCGAATATTGTCTTTATCGGCTCTGGAACGTGAGTCAAATGGAGAGTATTCTATCTAGTATAGTATCACTGGTTGAGGTTAGCATTAGTCATCAATTTGACCTTTAAGTCTGGCCCCTACCCAAACGGTCTGTGAGTTACGTAACATTTATTTATTGATACTTCTTTATGGCAAGTTCGGATTATTATAAGTTATTCTATACAATTTGTAACTAACTTCCGCTCTACTTAATGTTTTGATGATTCCTTAGAGTACTTAACTTCTGAGATAAGGTTTCTGGATTCAAATTTCGTTCGAAACGATGTTTTCAAGACATACACTTATATTTTTTTTAAGTTTTTGGATTAAATTTTAAGTATCTCTATTGTGTCACAAAGACATTGTATGCGAATTGCCTATCAAGTATATCGAAAAACAAATCTTTCCATTCGATAAAGAAAGAATCGGATGAGAAAATCTTAAGAAACTGAAATAAGTTTCTGCGCAATTGCAACTTCTGGGTTTCTTTTCTTTTTGAGAGAAGAGAGGTGGCAGTACTCGATAATCTTCTAGTTATGCCTAAATGCTTACGCTGTATTCGGAAATAATTTAAAAATTTCGGAAATAATTAAAAATACTTTAATAAATTTTAATTTGTACAATAAATACAGTCCGTGATTTGCGGGCCTTTTTCTCACACATTTACCGACTAACACACAACATTGTTTGTTTTTATTTGTTTTCACGAATCTTAGCAAAGCATTTTTTTATGACGGTATTACTAAACATCCATCATAAACAATCATAACTCTAGCTTTGAACAGTAAGTTTCGGTAATTTTTGAATGATTTGCACATAGATATGAACTTTTATTAGTCATGGCGCGGATTATTATGTGTAATGTTTTGCTGTGTCATTACAGTCAGCTGCGGTACAGACTTGAGATAATAATACCGAGAATGCATATGCCTGTGTAATAGGATTATGTTGCTTACAAGGCAATGTGTCTCTAAGTCGATGACAAACAACGCACTCTAAGCAACTCGAGTCGTTACTTAATACCGCTGTTATCTTTTAACTTTTCTATTTAGGTCGGAAATAACTGAGAACCATCCATGCGTCATATTCTTTATCGTGAATAACTCCACAATTTAATAAAATAATATTTGGTTAACACGTATAAAAATATATAAATATGTATGTTATTTCTTTTTTTCACAAAGTTTAACAGATAATGTATAGATATATATATATATATATATATATATATATATATATATATATATATATATATATATATATATATATATATATATATATATATATAGTTCGTCAGTTCTCTAGATTTAGGTACTTTGAAAATATCGTAGTAGCTTAAAAATAAAAATTAAATTATTATTATTAAAATAAAAACTACATACGTAGTTCTCAAAACAAATTAAACAGTAAAACGACGAAAATAGCAAAACACGTGAGGCACACGGGTGCATCCATTATCAGTCGCATACGCCTCACATTTTTTTGTTAGTGCATAACTCTGTCTATTTTGAAAATATGAAAGAGATTGTAACTGGCAAATATTAAAATCATATGATAAAATAAAAAATCCGTCGATCATTAGATTTTCGTTCATTGTACAAGTTGATGCAGGTGGGCTTGACATTTGAGACGAGAGATCCTTCATTATCTTTGCGTGAATTATGACGTGGGTGTTGGTGCGAAATCAACGATTATCCTACCCACACTCTGGCTTAATGATCGGAGTGCGTTATTTAAGCAATTAGCATATCGTTAAATTAACTACGGCAACATGTTCTGTATGGTCCGGTATATTTACTTTTCCTTTCGTAATCATTTTGATTACAAGTGAGTGGGTAATTAAACCCCTATTAACACCCAAAGACTCTAGCGGGGCTGCTACCTTTGAGCGCGAAACCTCGTTCCTTTTTACAGCAATTAACAGCCTACCGCCCACAGATAACCGCCGCCCATAGTATGCACAACAGCGAAGCCGTCCCTAATGCTTTGCTGGCCTTTAGTGAACATATACTCTCTTTTCTTGAATGCCCCTACGTCGTATTCCGTGGTAATACCGCAGGTGGCAGTATCGCAGTAAACTGTTCCACATTTGTACATTTCGTGGCAGAAAAATGCGACTGAATCACACAACGATAGACGGCTTGCCATCTAGGTGATGGGATGGAACCTATTGTCGGTAGCATGGGTAGTTCGATCATATGTGTTTTTCTTGTTGCAGACGGCTGAACGGAGTGCCGGTTGGGAAACTCACAGAGTGCGGCTGAACAGAGTGCCTGGTTACGGGTTCGGCATCGCGGTGTCGGGAGGTCGGGACAACCCTCACTTCGCCAGCGGGGATCCCTCCATTGCGGTGTCCGACGTCCTGCGCGGCGGTCCTGCTGAAGACAAACTACAGTATGTGGTCCAAGTGTTGTTTAATTTATTGATAGATATTTTCAGCGGAATCCGTTTCATCCGAACATTGTTGGCTCTAAAGCTTTAAATCTTCATCCGAGAGACTCTAGTAAGAGGCCTCGCTATTTGCGGACTAGGGATGATAATGACGCTGCAGTGCGGACTATACCTCAACTTTAAGATTCTGTTCAAACTATGAAGTTTAGTCATTACAATTGCATTGCAATTGAACTATTCAAATGTTATAAATTGTTGTCAGTTTTTTTGTTTGCCATATTAATAGGAAATCTACATGGGGAAATGACACATTTTCGCAAAAAAACAGATGGCTTCGCTACCAACCCAACAAGGACGGGAACTACCTTTTACTTTCCGATCTTCATAACCTCGCAGATGTGGCGGCTGGACTTGAAGTCTTTTTATAATCTTCTGATTGATAGATAGGGCTGTCATGCTATTACCGTCACAGCTCGCCAGGTAGTAATGGTGAAGTAGCAACACAACTTATCAGTATTTAAATTTTAAGCATGATATCAACTAAATTGAAAAGCAAGAGTTTACAGGGCGTGAAAATTTGTGGTGTTTAAAGTCTATGTAAGTTTATACATGTACATATTTAAAAAAATTATTCTTAAGTGGATGTCGGTGTCCGTATGTATTTTTTTTAGGAGAACAGGCAAAGGAGTATGCGGGTCACCTGGTGGTAAGTCACCACAGCCACGCTGCAGACAAATATTTTGTCAAGAATGGCTTATTATTTATCTGTAGCATGAATGGGCCGGCTCGCCCGAGGAAGTACCACACTCCCGCAGAAAATCGGCGTCTGAGTGGTAGCTTGTCTACCGCGCTTCGTACGGTGAGCGGTCTGAGTTCTGGAGGCCCAACACCCTCCCCTTCCCACTCCCCCTCCGATTCCCACTCCCCCTCCTATTCCTACTCCCACTCCCCCTCAGATTCCCACTCCCATCATTTCACTTTCCTTTAAGGTCGGCAACGCTTCCGCACTGCCTATGACGTTGCGGATGTCTATGGGCGGCGTTGGTTGCTTTTCATCAGGTGACACGCCTGCTCGTTTGTCTTCCTATGCCATAAACCAATAGATACCCACTATGCCGGAGGCGTCTCAGATGCTTTACCGGCCTTTGGATGCCTGCTCCATATGGATCAGGATGCGAAAGGATTAGCAGTGGTTTCCTTTAATGAAATCAAGCCCGTTCTGGCGTTATAGTGTGATATATTACTATTTCAGAGTAAACGACCGTATAGTGTCAGTCAACGGTGTGCCGCTGGAGAACGTGGAATACGCGAGGGCAGTCCAAGTGCTGCGAGATTCCGGCGCTGCCGTCTCTCTGGTGGTGAGGCGGCGAGCGCCCGCCCCACCCTCCACCGCACCCACCACCATCAAGCTCTCACTCACCAGAAACGGGAAGAAAGAAGGTAAGTTCATAATATTTTTAACATAAGTTAGCTGGAATGAGTGTCATTGTTAAAGGGTTAGGGTTAGATTTTTAATAATATCTCTCCCTTTGTTGTATCTCCCTCATATCTGAGGATCGTAATCATCATTATATCCGCATCTGGATCTTATCTCCGTCTTACTTGTTTCCGTCGGCATCTAGCCGTCGCTCCGTTAATTTTGTGGTGGAATTTGGTGGTTGACAATTCTTTTGGTTGACAATTCTTTCAGTTTTTCTAAATTTTCATCGTCGTACCTCACCATGTTCCTCATAATACGAGAGGAGATGACAATGTAGTGAAGTCTATATTACATTTTTGGCTTTGAACCATTTAATACAAAAGGTCTAGGTGCCTCCTATGTTCATCGTGTACCATCAGGAGTAAGTAATAAGCCATTTTTCAATTTTTTAAAAATACATTTTTCAAGCTTAGCTTTTTATTTTTAGGCAATAGGAAGTATGGCATTTATGAAATTTCTTATTAAACGATAGATTAAAAGTTACATTCAAGTGGCAGCGGATGGACATATGTGTATCATTCAAACTTTTTATGGTTCATAGTCGACCACTTCATCCTATAGTTTTTATTTATTTTTTATTTAAATACAAACAATTTCAAAATTGTATGTTACTAATATATTATACATAATTGAAAAATATATTTATATAATTGTGGGACTAAAATCCATTCCTCGGTCGTCACAGATTATACATAAAAAACAATTTATTTGATATATACTATGATATGAATGAGTCGTTACCCATTCACAATTGTAAATACAGAGATACCGTTAACACTATTCTTAGCCATGGCGCCGTGACAAGCGCCCCAGGCTCTAGATGTCCTGGACTATTATAAGTACAAAGCAGGCTCTTCGGATAACAAAAGTGTCGCCAGGCTTTTGTGAGCCTGTTTTACTTAAAGTGCAGACTTTCGCTTTTGTCTACCTCTAATTATATACTTGTGTGCCGAGGAACGGAGCTGTAAGCTTCAAGCGAGCCCAAGTTATACAGGAGTTATTCAAAAGTTGTATAAGGAAAGGTGATTTGTTCATTTTCTTCTGCGGTCATAACAATAGCGAGGAATATTATAGTTACGAACTCTAAAAACGACAAATGAATGAATACAGTTCCTAGGTTTGATATTATTATAATATAAAAAACATATATAATATAAAACACACAGAAGATATTGCTGTTAATTTAGTAATTCTACAATAATAGATGTTTGATGATCGCTTAGCTCAGTGTTACTGCCTTCAGATTGGCTCCAGGTTTGATTCTCGTATGCGAATGTCTATAGGCGGTGTTGATTGCTTTCCTTCAGGTGACACGCCTGCTCATTTACCTTCCTATACCATAAAAAGAAGACTTGAACAACCATTGTCACTAACTCCAACAACGTCAAACACACTTACTTTTTCAATTATAAATTAAATTTGTAAATTTGACAGTTCATACGGGAATTAGTTTATAAATTATTATAAAGAAATGTATCTTTCTTTTTCAGACTTTGGCATAGTACTAGGATGTAAGCTGTACGTCAAAGAACTGACAATGAGAGCTAGGGAGCAGCTCAACCAAGCCGGACAGGGCCTTTGTGAAGGGGACGTAGTGACACGGATTAACAACACACCGGTCTCTGACGCCATGACGCTGAAGGAGGCGAGGAAGCTTGTAGAGTCGTGCAAGGATCGACTCAACCTGGTGGTGACGAGGGAGTTAATTAGAGAGGAGACAGTCACTAATGGGAACTACCAAAATAATTACAATAGTTTAGGTGAGCTATAACTATTGATGTATTTGAATGCCTCTTCTCATGGTCTTAGGCATAAAAAACAGTTTTGTTGACGCGCAGCGCCATCTTGTGGAGACTAACTAAACTTATACTAAATACTTTCATAAATACATTAAATCTTGTATATTTTTTTCTCAAAATAACTCAGTATTTTTTATAACAGAGTTAGGCGTAAGATTTAAATGCAATTTAAATTGTTTTATGTATGATACAAGTGTATAAATTCGTCGTAATGATATAAAAGAGAAAAGGCGAAGGAGATTTTTTTACGAGCTAAAATAACCTAACCTAACGTATAAAAAAATCGTGTAAAAAGAAAATTAAATACATTATGCTAATATTGCTACATATGCCTCAATGTTATTTCTATGGATATGTTAAAAGGGATGAATTACAAACATAATAATATACCTACAACTACGCTTATACGAAATAAATTAGATCTTATATTTTTATTCGTACTGAAACAGCATCTTTCATGTCATTTAGAAGCATCTCCACACGTCTATCCCGGCGCGGAGGCGATGTCTTCAGCATATTCCAGTAGTGGACAAAATTTGTACGTGGCGGCGCCGGTGCGAGGTGGGGCGGAGTCCCGACGGCCTGCTCCCCACGAACATGATCAGCCGCCGCGACCACCTCCTCCGAGAAACGATGGTAAATATATGACTGGATTGCCGATATACCAACGTCGTTGTGATAAGGTGCTAGTGGCAAAAACTTGTAAAAAAAACCGGCATGGCAATTTTACATTAAACCATAGAATGTCACATCAATTTGTCGCCTATACATTAATATATTAATCAACCACGGTACAATAACACTTGATATTTTCGATGTTAAAATAGACCAACTAAAGCGTTCGCTCCGAGATATCTTTGGCGGTCGATAGAAATTTAACACGTAAGATTATTGTTATCCTTCTTTTTTATTTTTAATTTATCCGTTTAATTTAGTTATATTTTATTGTAATTATAAATAAGTACATTTATGTACACAATATGTAAGTGCGCACAGCATGACAACATTATAACCTATTGTTATAATGTTGCCATCCTGTGCACAAATCTTAACTGTTATAATCCGGACAATATTATGTTTATATTATATATTACTCTTTCAAGACTGTTACTTATTTTTGTGCCGAATAAATAAATAAATAGGGATTGTCCGTGGCGCCACGATCCATTGTAACCTGCGCGCATTATAAAACTATATTTCATCTATAAATAAAATTATTTTCACATGTTTTATACTGGATTCATTTCTTCACACCAATGCGTTAACGATCATAACAATAAAAAAATAGTATTGTAAATAGTGGCATAAACGTAAACGGTGAGCACATCTCACACTTGCGCTTATCCGATGATATCGTGATCTTGGCAGAATCGCTCCAAGAACTACAAGCAATGCTGAACGGCCTAAATGAGTCCTCCAGACTGGTCGGTCTGGCTATGAATTTGGATAAAACTAAAATAATGGTAAACCAACATATTGAGCCAGAACCGATCACGATCGATGGTGAAGTTCTCGAAGTTGTCCAGGAATATGTCTACCTAGGCCAAATAGTGCGATTAGACGGAGACAACTTCGAGAAAGAAGCCGACAGAAGGATACAGCTGGGCTGGGCAGCGTTCAGGAAATTCCGTCAAGTCTTCTCGTCGCCCATACTATAAAGTCTGAAGACAAAAGTCTTCAACCAGTGCGTCCTGCCCGTACTCTCTTACGGTGCCGAGACGTGGACACTGACAGTCCGTCTCCTCGCCAAGCTCAAAGTCGCTCAGAGGGATACGGAGAGAGCTATGCTCGGGGTTTCTCTGGTGGACAGAATTCGAAATGAAGAAATTCGCCCGAGAACCAGACTCACCGACATTGCTCTTCAAGTTAGCAGACTGAAGTGGCAATGGGCTGGACACGTTTGTCGGAGAACTGAGAATCGTTGGAGTAGACGAGTGCTGGAGTGGAGACCGCGACTCGGCAAACGTAGTGTGGGACGCCCTCCTGCTAGATGGAGCGACGATCTGCGCAAGGCGGCTGGCAGAGACTGGATGCGTGTGGCCGAAGATCGGGCTTGGTGGCGCGCCTTGGGTGAGACCTATGTCCAGCAGTGGACTGCCGCGAGCTGATATTGATTGTAAATAGTAATAGTTTATTTAAATTAAATACATTTAATACAGATTAATAAATAATTTAATACAGATTAATGAATCTGGGCGTGCCGGTAACCTGTGGCTCCCGTAGCGTCACTGCCAAGTTGAGTGCCAGTCACCGATGACCCATAAGGCATTCAACGTGTATTAACAAAGACTAAGATTAGCTAAGAATATTTTAAAATTGACGCAGCGAAACATAGTTTTATAAATATGTTATTTTATAAATATACTAGTTGCCCGACCCGGTTTCGCATGGGTGGTGTACCTAATGAAAAAAATGAGACATAGTCTTCCGTTTAATTATCACGATAAACCTCGTCGATGTAAACGGAAACACACGAAACCTCATAGGAAAGAACAGCACGAAGCACAGAAAAAAAGTTTTGCTTTTGTAATACAAAAGAAACGGTAAATGAATACGAATGAATGTCAATCTATCAACATTCATCGTGTTAATCATAGCTTCTTTTATTAATCATAGTACTGGTACCATCTATTAGGTATATTATTTATATGGCGCCACCCATCAGAACGAGAAATCCGGTTTCCCACGAGGACGAGAAGTGAAGGAGAAAAGAGAGCCCTTTCGCTACGATGAACGTGAGAGGAAGGATGGATGAAAAGATGGATGAGTGTGAAGGAAGCAAGAAAGGTGTGTCGGGATCGTAGCGGATGGAGATCTGTGGTCTCTGCCTAACCCAATAGGGAGAGAGGCGTGACTATATGTACGTTATGTGTATATTTACATCTATTAGTTAAACTTATTGCACTAGTAATCATTACTGTAGTTTCCTCTCTCGCAGATTACTACAGCAGTCGGAGGCAACTGTACGAAGAGGATGGAATGACGAACCAAAGGAATAAACCACCGTAAGTAAACAATATGTTTTTATGGTTCTCTTAGTTACTTAGAAGAGTACGCATTGTTGAAAGGCGCATGTTAACAAGACAAAAAGCGTTACACGCTTCATTTTTAACCCTTATCAATCGTAAGTCACCTCTCACGTGACAACACTACTTTGTCGCTGCGGTCGTAAGTCACGTGGAAGGTGACAAGACGAGAGATGTTGAAACTCACTTTGTGTGAAATGCAGGCACTATTGCCTCATTAGTTATATATCCGTAATTGTAAGAGTAATTGATATCTCCAGTTATATAATATTGCCTTTTCCAATTATTTTTTAATATATTGAGCCCAAAAATGAATAAAGTCAATGAAAACTGTATCTGTAGCTACAACCTAGCGAGAATCACATATAAAAAGCTAGCCACCGATGAGGGTTAAATATTAATATTTTATTTTTATATATTCACGCGCCCCAGGGCGTCCACAGTGTGGAATATACGTAAAATAACTAGAATACATGTAAACTTGTGTTTCTGGTAGGACACTATTAGTTACGTCGGAATAGTTAACGGACTGAAACGAGCCCTAATTAATTAATTGAAACCAAGTTTTCGTTGCATGCGTATTTTGCGATAGTGACATCTCTTATTACACTAGTGAACTATTGTAAATAACTATATTAAATGTTAAAATAAAAATACAAATACATCCATTTTTAGATTTTATTTATTACATATATAAATTAAGTTACTAACTTATATATCTAATATATAAAAATCTCGTGTTTGCTATCGAACTCCTCCGAAACGGCTTTTGCCGATTTTTATGAAATAAAGTCCGTCACTCACACTTCCATCCATGAAGAGGCCACAAACAAAGAGAAATGGAGGCGAATCATGAGATTGGCGACACAAGACCCGACCGGCTCTTGTGTCGACTTAGAAGAATTATAATAACAATTGCAATATTGTTTTTTTACAGGAGTGAACCGCGTCTAATAAGCTTCCAAAAAGAAGGCTCAGTGGGTCTGCGTCTGTGTGGCGGGAATCGATCCGGCGTCTTTGTATCGGGCGTTCAACCTGCCAGTCCCGCTGCGCTACAGGGGCTCCAACCTGCTGATAAGATACTTAAAGTAAGAACATTGTTTATTAGGTTAGCTTTTAAACTAATTTCAAAGACTATTCTTTATCATATCCGCGCTATATTTCCTTTACGGAGGGATGCCTAATACCTCAGCATCTTTATGTTTGGAATTATTCCTGCCGCAGAATTCCACTGCCCTGCAACCCGCCATAAAGAAAAGTTATATGCCCATCATCTGGTTGGGTGGCAACGCACGACCATTCTATAGAATCAGCTACCATCAGCGGTGTTTCCGAACCGATACTACATTGGAACCTTCAAAAATAATATAAAACCCTTCAAATATAATCACGTGATTGATGAACTGATTTGCGCGGTGTCGAGGATGTCTATGGGCGGCGTTGATTGGTTTCCATTGGGCTACACGCTTGCTCCTTTATCTCTCTATCCCATGAAAAATGTATATGATTCCTGTAAAGAAGGGCGGAACATTAGAAATAATTTAAAAAACAAAAACCCGCACTTACTTTCTTTGTAAAATGTATTGAATTTTTACTTTATGTCTAGCCTACACTCTTCTTAAAGGCCGGCAACGCTTCTGCAATGCCTATTGCACTGCTGGATGTCTATGGGCGGCGATGGAAAGCAACCAAGCTTTCCATCGGGTGACACGCCTGCTCGTTTGCCTTCCTATCCTATTAAACAAATCTTTGTAGATTTTTTATTATTGAAAACCTAATAGTGTCAGCGGACAGCCTGTAATATTTTGTTCGTGTCATCTAAAGGTTAACGATATGGAGATGAAAGGTGTGACGCGCGAGGAGGCGGTACTGTTTCTGCTGAGTTTGCAAGAGCGGATCGACCTCATCGTGCAGCACTCTCCCGATGAATATAACGCGGTGGCCAGCGGGCAGACGCGTGAGTTTTGTAAACCACATTTTTTTATGACTATCATTTCAATTTGTGTTATCAATTCTATATCAAATATTATCCTACTAATATTATAAATGCGAAAGTTTGTGAGTATGGATGTTTTGTTACTCTTTCACGAAAAAACTACTGGACGGATTTGGATGAATCTTTACAGTAATATAGGTTATAAATCGGAATAACATATAGGCTATAGTTTGATTTTATGTAATTTTGGTCGTAATATTATTTTACTTAATAGTAAAATTATAAAATAAATATATTTATTTAAAATGATCTGTCACGAAACTTATTGTGGCAGACCAAATTCCACGCGAGCGAAGCCGCGGACAAAAGCTAGTTATTTTATAATTAGACTAAGCACTCTATCTGTCTAATTTCAACGGCATTTGAAATTATTTAAATTTTGTTTTGTAATAATGTTATAATTACATTGCAGCGGGTGATTCTTTCCACATAAAGACCCACTTCCACTACACGGAGCCGACGGATGGCGAGATGTCGTTCCGCAGCGGCGACGTATTTCACGTGGTGGACACATTGCACAATGGCACTGTTGGCGCTTGGCAAGTCTTCAGAATAGGTTAGATTTATTACTGATCGATTTATCGAAGAGATGATTATATCTGATTACTGACCCATTTGTTGTTTGTGAAACCCACATGCACGCACGCACACGCCCACACACGCCCACACACGCTCACACACGCCCACACACCCATACACACACACCCCCACACGTCCGCACATGCCCACATACAGCCACAAACGTCTCCTACACACCCACCCATACACGTCCGCACACGCCCACATACACCCACACCCGTCTCCCACACACCCACGCCACTACGCCAACATGCCATCACGTCATCACGCCAACACGCAATCACACATTCACACAGAAAAGAGGGCAATTCTTTTTTCCAATTTTAGCTTTTAATTTATATACACCTTCAGGAATTAGGGCAAATAAATAAAGATAAACGTTAGACCCCGAGATGGAAGGCGATCACCTAGTTTGAGGTCCACCAGCAACAAGCCTTGTATACATGTAATATTAATGATAAGTTAACATATAATAAAATGCAGTTGTGTTTTCTTAAATAAAATGATCAAAGTGAACATCAAAAATGTAGTTTTAGCTCAGAATTACATTTCATTAAATAGGGACTTGTTTGTACAGCAGGGCAAGTAAGATGTTTGATATTACAAAAAATAATTTCGTGTTACTGCCTTATAGAAATTTTAGAATCCTGTCATCCTTCTGTTCATTGCACATAACGTATCATCTTACACCGATGAAAAATCGAAATAAACAACAGAAAGAAGAATCACAACTTTCATTCTAATCTGACCTGCCTGTAATAGAATGATAATTTATTACCATAGGACGTAGCAACCAGGAGGTGCAGAAAGGTATCATCCCGAACAAGGCGCGTGCGGAAGAACTAGCCACAGCTCAGTTCAACGCCACCAAGAAGGAGATGTCTGGCAACGACAACAAACACTACTTCTTCCGTCGACGACGCTCCACACACAGACGCACTAAGAGTCTCGGCAAGGTGGGGAAACTTTGTGTTCATGAAACAGTGTTACTTTCTTACATAGTGGGTTTCTTTCCTTCTTAGCTTTGGACTATTGACATGAAACAGTCTTCTTCACACAACCTTTATGTAGTTGGAGTGGTTAAGCAGAATTTCTGTTTCCACAGCCCATATATATCTCACTGCTGAGCGCGGGCCTCTCCATTTCTGGAGGAACGGACATTAACTCACCACGCCTGTCCAAAGCGAATTGGCGGGGTTACTAGACTCGGAATAAATATCTGTAGGCCGTAAATATATTTATTCCGATGCGGGGATCGAACCCTTGTTGTCTTCCGTAGAGTCTACTATGCCTGAAGATACCTCGTGTTGGGGCGAAATACGTGTCGTTTACGAGGTGGAAAAGTGGTAGTGTGTGTTTGGTGTTGTGTATAGTGTGTGTTGGTGGGTTTTGTGGCCGTTTTTCGGTAAGTTTTTGTTTTAAGTTCCAAATAAATCCACTTCATCCAGCAGGAAAACACACATTGTTAATTTTCTGTTATTGTTTTGCTTGTCGCGGATCTTAGCTAAGTAAAACTTGACTGTCACACATAGTGATGGATTTCCGCAAAGTAATACCTGACTCCATTAATCATATGGGTTATTGTAAATTTTTGCATACTATTGTGGAGATGGAGAAATATATATAACCATTGTGAAAATAAAGTGTATTTTTACAGCATGTATGTTTACAGCAAATAAATAAATTAAATGTATGTACACATTTTTTATATAAAACGTTATGTGAACTTTCGTACGTACTCTGCTCTTTTCTATTCAAAGAACCTATATGAAGTACATGTTTTTGTTACATACGTAGGAGCACTGGGACGAGGTGGTGCTGTCGGACAGCATCAGCAAGTTCCCGGCGTACGAGCGCGTGGTGCTGAGGCAGCCCGGCTTCGTGCGGCCCGTCATTGTGTTGGGCGCCGTCGCTGATATCGCCCGCCAGCGCTTGCTAGCCGAGAGCCCCGACAACTTCGCTTCACCCAGTTAGTTTATTATGTTCCGCTGCCGTAAAATTCGCCTAAAGGAACCCCCCACCCCCCGCCTCTCCCGCTGTTCGTATGAGTGGCGATCCTGTACTGTGCGATTTTCCAGAAATTTCATTCCACGCACCATCACGCTATGGAACCAGCTGCAGTCGGCGGTATTTTCGAACCTTATAGGCTTATCTTATAGGCCGGCAACGCAACTGTGAGGCCTGGTTTTGCAGATGTCTATGGGCGGTGTTAATTGCTTTCCATCAGGTGATACGCTTGCTCGTTTGCTCCCCCCCTATCCCATTAAAAAAGAAATGTATTTCTCCTTTTTAATATCATTTAATCTATTTATTTTATTTTCTGTACTCAATTTACTTTATTTATTCTATTTAATCTTTTATTTTATTGAGACTAAAATGTACTTTAATTATAAAATCCACATTTTTACAAAGTTAAGATACTTAAATGTTTTATTTAATAAAATGTGTTTGCAAATTAAGAATAGATAGTCGAGTTTTAGGAGCGGTGAAATACTCTTTTAAAATAAAATTATTTTTTTTTTAATTATATTTAATACTTAATACTATTCTGTGCGATTCGGCGAACTTTAAACTGTTCAATATAGTTGTTGAAGACTAAAACTAACTGCAGTCTGTCTGGGTATTTATCGGGATACTAACGGGATAACTCACTCACTAGTGCCGGTAGAAAGTTTTGTAGCTCCTCTGTTTTTTATTTATTTTTTAGAAGGTTAGCCATCCCCATCATCCATCACGCATGTAGAAGCATCCCAACACCAACAATCGCGCTCCCCTAAATTTGGCGCCCTGGGCCGTCGCCACTCATCAATTACATACGAAAAATAATACTCTCTACTAGATCTTAAGATCGTACGTGCAAACCTTACCTATTGAGCTACTGCTGTTTAATATTAAAATGATATTCTTTGCAGAAATGGATAGCACACTCGAAGACAGTAAAAGTAAATCGGCCGGTATAATCCGACTATCCAGCATCCGCACAATCATGGAGAGAGGCAAGCATGCACTGTTGGACATTACCCCCAACGCCGTGGACAGGCTGAACTATGCCCAATTCTACCCAATCGTTATATTCCTCAAGGCTGACAATAAACACATCATTAAGCAGTTGCGGGCTGGTCTACCCAAGTAAGCTTTTATACTATCTTTATTGTGTTCATGTTATCGATATATTGATATCATCATCTTATGCTACACTGAAGATCAGCGCTGTGGCTTGCCGCTGAGTTATACACTCATTTCTTTTCATAATCCATACTGCAGTATAGGTAACGCAATATACTATGAGAGTGGTAGAGCCACGCTGCAGACCAATACTTTGTCAAGAATGGCATATTATTTGCGCGCGTATTCTGCGCTTCGTCCGATGAGCGGTTGAGTTCTGGAGTATTTTTTAGTCTGCACTGCCATGCACGCCCTCGTTCGAGCGCGCAATTTGTTTTAAAAGATGTACAAAGTTTTTTTCTTCACGTATTTATATATATATTCTCCTGTATTATACCACGTTATGATTTCGGAAAAAGGTCCATCTATTATTTTTTACTTAATTAATTTTGACAAACAATTTCCGTAAAATATTAGATACTAAATTTCGTTATGTAATTTACCTACTTCTTTAAATTCAGATCCGCACACAAATCTTCAAAGAAACTGCTAGAGCAAAGCCAGCACATGGAGCGTATATGGGGTCACGTGTTCACCCATACAATAACTTTAAGCGAAGCGAACCACAACACTTGGTTCAACAAGCTGCTAGAACTTATACAGAGGACCGATCAGCAGAAATTCTGGGTATCAGAGACCAAGGTAAGGCTTTATTTATTGTTCGTATCACATATAAGTGGATAATATTCTTTAATTTGTAAATGTTCATTGTTAAATAATTTTCATTGGAATGATATGACTCTCAGGGCTTAATCCCAAATTTTACTGCAATTTCAGTGATCTTTATTACACTAAATTGTGAATTTTTATTAAATCAAAAAATGTTAATAGTCTTCTAATAGCAATAACTTTCTTTATAATTTTGTAAGGAAAAATAATTTTCCATAACTTTATTAATTTATCCATAATTATGATCTTCTAAAAGTTCCCTTGTCAGTAATTGGTCGGACATATAAACAGCCAGCTAGTTTCGTTCGTTGGTCCATTAATCATTGGACTTTCGGTTAAGATCGTCTGTCCTTGTTGCTTGTACGCAATGATTTAACAGAGAAGGCACTGCACTTTTTATTGATGAATATTGTTTGTAACTGTATGCTAATGAAAATACGCAATGAACGTTTACCAAATGTATTGTGTAAGTTAAAAACACTTGTACAAGGTATTGGGAGAAATATGTTTGAATTTTTTTTCCTAAAATATAATATAACGTCTCTAAATAAATAAAAACTTATAAAAAATATTTTATATCATTAACACTTCTGTTTTGTCTATAGACAGACTTGCCAGAGAGTGTCTTGACTATGTATGTCAATGTATATTTTTTCTCTCTTTTACTTTTTAAATCCAAAAATTGTAAATCCTATATGTAAGGAATTAACACTATTAATATTAATGTGGCATAACGAAAATTAAATCTTTCTCCCAGAACTTTCGCCATTTGAAATTAGGATTTTCTTTAATATATACATATATAGGATGACGCTATATTTAAGTATATAATTTAGCTAATTACAAAACCTTAGATGAATAAATTTGGAAAATTTCATTTAGCATTATTATATCCTGGCGCACATTTTCTTATGCAAAACCTCTATTATGGGTCGGTAGTACTAATAATTTCTGATTTATATTATTGTACGAATAAATATTGTTTCATTATATTGGTACTTGTGTTAGCGACAGTAAAACGCATCATGCTTCGAGAAGGTTGCTTGGTTCGGGCAGTTTGGTGCATTTGGTAAATTCTATGTGCTCCTAACAAATATCAGTAGAGACTGACAGCGAAGGGATTTGGAAGGAATTGTGGAATTTCTCCTTCCATTTTCCTCCAGTTACATCAGGCATATTTTATTAACCAATTTCTTTCTGTTCTGTCTTGCGGCGGTGTAGCACATTGAAATGGTGTCGGATATATACTTCCCTGTTCCTCCATCCCCTCATCCCGCATTCTATCCCATTTCATATCCCATCAACCATTACTCCCAACCGCAATCTCCTCAGAGAACGATCCGCTCGCCACAAAACATAGCTTCACTTAACTCTAACGTAACTAATACCAAACGTCACGAACAGGTCTATGACGCTAACAGAAATCATGTGGTCCCATACTACTATTCTGAAACTTTGACCCCATGCATGCCTAATAATATGTATAGCGTTCCTAACACGTACCTGAGTAATAAAAATCAAAATAGACATACATTCGCCAGCTACCCGTATGATGAAAGACAAAAGTACTATCAAAGGATAAGAACAAGCCCTAGATTGAACAATTCTGCCGGTATCAGTCCTGAGGTCTCCCGTATTTACCCTACGGGTAATGTGCAACAACTCCAAACATTTAGACCGTATAGTGTCCTGGAAATGTCCACGAAACTGCCCATAACTAACACACAAAGACCATCATCTGTGGTTCCTATCTCGGAACAATTTAGGCCCGCATCATTCTTTCAAAATAATTCGGAAAAGGTCGACGAAATACCTGAGTGGAAGGTGCGATTACAAAAAGAATCGCCAAAACCAATCAAATCTTTCGCTAAACCTTTGAAGCCCATATGCAGAATCCCCAACTGCAATTGTAGTGAGAAACAATTCTTAAACTCTACGAGATTCAGTGAATCCCGAACTCTACCCGCAATTTCTCCGAAAACTCTAAACAGAATCAAAAATCTATCTTTACCTACCCTCAAATTGGAAGATTTAGATAAAGATGATAAATGTGATAAGGCAGAGGCTGAAAGAGATGTGAACACCACGTACAATAAACCTATTTCTGAACAACATTTAGGGTATGTTTAGGAACGCTTGCAAATGTCACGAGTGGAAAGTTACCAATTACTTACATGCTTTATATTATGTTGCATGTTTTGTTTTGCTTTTATGCTTGCACGCAAGATAAACGTGTTAACTGTAGCAGCTTTGTTATATAATTAAAACTAAGGACATATATATGTACTATATTTATACATGTTTTTCTTTTTGTATTCTGCTTTTAGATTTATTTTATTTGATTTTAAAACGTTGAACAATTTTTTAATGATTATTATAATTGCACGAAAACAAATACTAAGTATTACGAAATGCTGTATTTTTTATTTGAGATCATATTTTGTAATCACAATAGTGTGTGTTATTCAAACTGTAAATAAGATTATGTTACCCTGTAAATACCATGAATATAGAAATTAACGTTCAAACAATTTATTTAGATTTACTACTTTTATTTTTTTTTAGAAATTTTAATTTTAATTAAAAAGCCGTAAAACGCTTGTTTGGGTGTTAATTACTAAAGTGTGAATAAAACCTTAATGCATTAATCATTCACAGACGCTAGAAATGATTTTTATTTTCTTTAACGTGTTTTTGCAATCATTCATTTGTCTTGTCTTATCACCCCCATTCCATAACCCACCCTACCATCGGACGCCGCTATTCGAAAATGGAACGATCACAAAATGGCGGACGCACACAATATGGCGGGTAACAGAGGCCGGAACCGCTATCGGATGACTTTTTGTTCTCCATGTCGTCGAGCACAGAGAACAGGCTATCATACGCCTCTAGTCCTGAGAGTGACCTAGAAATAAGTCCACCGCCTGCACCCAGACTAGTCAAGTCTTCATCGGACCCGTCCATTGCGACAACGCAAGACAATATGGACCGAGATGATGACATAAATCATATGGCCGACGCTGTCCCTCCACCTTACACGGTTGGTATTATTCGTTACTCCTAAAATATAGATTGACATTGTTCCTTTCATGTATAATCATTGGTGAAAATTTCGTTTAAGGACAAGGGATCTCATTGCTTATGTCTTATGTTTGCAAATTAGTTCACATGAAAATAGATTCCAGTTTTAAGAATATTATTATTTTTTAAATAAATATATTTTTCAATTAAAATAAGAAGTTTTTACGTTAAATTTATTTTTTTTATTTATCATTAACCAAATATCAATTTTACCATCAATGTCCATGTAACGATTGTTTAGAAGAAATCGTTGTTAATAATACGACCGCCTATTGTATATATATATTAATATTATAATAAATTAGCTGACCCACCAAAGTTTTTTTTCCATATAAATTTGTATAAAAAATACTTTACGACCTATTCTCAGACCTACAAATAAAATCTCATAAAAATCGGTCGAGCCGTTTCGGAAGAGTTGGATAACAAACCATGTGACAGGAGATTTTTATATTATATATTAGATTATCGTATAATTTTGTTTGTAATGTACAATAAAGAATATCTATACGTAACCTATCTATACCTAAGAATTGGTACACAAATAGATAAACATGGAGTGGACAGTCAAAAGTTTTACTTAGCTAAGATCCGCGACAAGCAAAACTCTAGTAGAGTCTACGGAAGACACTCGAAAAGTGAGTGAGTTTTCCGTAGAGTCTACTATACCTAAAGATGCCTCGTGTTGGGGCGAATCACGTGTCGTTTACAAAGTGGAAAAGTGGTGGTGTGTGTATGGTGGTTGTTGGGTGGAGAGTTGCTGGCCGTTTTTCGGTATGTTTTTGGTTTAGGTTCCAAATTAATCCACTTCGTCCAGCAGGAAAACACATATTATTAATTTTCTGTTATTGTTTTGCTTCTCGCGGATCTTAGTTATGTAAAACTTTTGACTGTCCACATAGTGATGGATTTCCGCAAAGTAACGCCTGACTCCATTAATAAAGATAAACATGGACTAAAGAACTTATGTTTTCTTTCACACTCATAGCAGGGTGGCTATGGAGACAGCAAATATGGCTTTTCTGCTAGTAATGGCACGAGCAACGGACACGGGCAGGCCCATAGCATGGGCCCGGCCAATGATGCGCCGCCTTACCAATGTAGTCCCATGACACATTCCCCGCCGCAATCCCCTCTTTACGGGACAGGTAATATTAGTAAGTGTTATTATAAATATCTCTTTATTCGTAGAAATTGAGGTACACATAGAGAAGATGGATGAAAGACGACTGATAAAAGAATTTTGCGTTGCGGATATGGATGAAAGGGTCGGTAGGGTTCTTACCCTTGGTCTTCCAAATAGATTATACCTAGACCAAAACCCTTAACCGACGAGCTATGTATAAAGAGTGTGGATGAAGTAAAGTGTGCCAGGATCGTAGAAGATTTGTTGCCTTTAACAAGGAGGTTTGTGGTCTATGCCTGCCCCTACGGGAAACAGGCGTAATCGTATGTTGTAAGAAATTTGATTCAAGTAATACTTTTATATAAATACTATTCAGTTTAGTCATAAATGAACTATAGTAAGTAAGGTATACGGGGCTATTTGAGCAATGTTTCAATTAATCGTGCATAACTCCTCAACGATGAGTCCAAATTTTTTGTTATCTATACTGATGGGTAAGTAATGTATCGCTTTACAAAAGTGTTCATAGTATTTTATATTTAACAAATTGCATTTAAAAGCTACAGCCGTTTAAGTGAAGAAAGTCAGACGTGCTAAACGTAGCTCATTGGTGAGGTAAGTTGAGCAGTTAGAAAATGTTGCCAAATCATATATAATAATCTAAAATTCCGCTTTAAGTCCGTTCCCGATTTTACATCACTAAAACACAGACGAATTGAAAGGGATCAAATGTTTTTGTACAAACATCTCAACAATTACGTTGAAAATTAAGTGAAATAAACCTGAGTTGCCCCCGAACGAATTCTCGTCATAAGCATTTGTTTCACGTCCTGTTTTACAAAGGAAAGTACACCGGCAACAATTTCTTATCTCGTTCTACGAAATTCTATAACGAGCACTTACATGAAATAGAACTTTTTAATTGCCCAATAGAAAGCTATAAGCGGGACGTTAAGCAAATGCTTAAAGGCATGCATGATTAGAATTAGGTTTTTCGTTTTTTTCTCAAAGAATTTAACAAATTTAATTATTTTTTTTTTTCTTACCTACAATATGTTTCACACAATCTTATAGTGCTATTGTACGTATTAGTTAATAGTGGAAACTTTACTGATTTCAATTATTGTAATTAAAAATAATATAACAATGTAATATAAAATTGTGTGTTTCCCAAATAAAAATCATGCCTTACATGTTTATAATATAATACAGACAAAATAAAACGATTAACATTAATATTTATAATTAACGATTTAACAATTAATAGTAGCAAAACACATGTTACTGGCAGAAAATAAAATACTATTTATTTTTACAGTGCCAGAGTTGCCACCTCGCGGACCAGCGGCGCGTCCGGCGGGCGGCGTGCTGCTGCCCGCCCCACCGCCTGCTCGCCCACCGCATTCTTTGAGGCACAACCCCGCTGTAAGTAGTTCTGGCGTGACCCCTGGCGCCCCTATAAACTAAACCCCAGCCAAACCCCGAAAAGAAAGTCCAATAACAAAGCGTTGTCTGGCAACCGATGACCTGCATATATTGACAACCGATTTAAAATGTATACAACTGATGATAGCTGAAGATGCTTATAATCTATATAAATAAAAATTAATCACCGAAATGTATGCACGATACTGACTTCAGAACGATTGCGCCAAATTATATAATTATTTTTTTGTTATGGTTATGTTTACCAGAACAAGGTTTGTATAAAAGATAATTTTCAAATAATTATACGGAAAGACGTAAAAAAAACAATTTGTCTCTTTTCCGTCATTTTAAATCGCAATATGCTTAATAGATGGCGCCATTACTATGATTAACAAAATTATTTCGGTAATTATACCAAAATAAATGTCATTATTGATGGGTTGATTCAATCATATTCAATTACCTTTTCTTTTGTATTACAAAAGCAAAACTTTGTTTGTGTGCTTCATACTGTTTTTTATTGCTTTGAGGTCTATCTCATTTTTCATGAGCTACTTATCACCCGTGCGGAGGAGTGGCGGGCACCTAGTAATTAAAAAAATGTTTACATCGACATATAAAAATCATTATGTTATTATTTATACAACCTTCTGCAGCAATTGCTTATAAATTGCGATTCGATGACCATATAACGGTTCGTTTACATTAATTATTTTCGGAATTTAGCTAAAGCTTTAGGCGTCCGCCCCTTTCAACAATATCAGCTGAATAATTCTTAGGTGACTTAGGAAAGATTTGTCTTTTTTATTTTAAAATTTTTACTTTAAAATAGCTGCTACTTTTTGATCAGCTTAAGCCAGGGGTTGGCAACCAGCGGCTCGCGGGTCACTTTAGTCATTACTGTGCGGCCCGCGCAAGTAAAAGCCATTACACAGAACCAGCAAATTTTCAATTTTTGGAAATATATATTTCTAAAAAACAAGCATTGTTCTCGATTGACCGATGAACATTAAGATGTGATACTGAGCATTTCTACGTCTGAAATGGAAACAGACATTAAAAAAACTTTCAAGTCAAGTAGAACCTCAAAAATCGCATTAGCTTTATAAATCTTACTTAACTTTGTACCTACTACATTAAAAGAAAAGTAATAATAAATATGGTTAAAAATGCAAAATTAGTATTTAAAAAAAATGTATTCATTAGATGAAATGTTGCCCCCACCAATATCCACATAATTGTGACCCTCATATAATGAAAGGTTGCCGACTCGTGATTTCAGCCAATAATAAAAAGTTAAAATAAAATTTTATTTGTCATTTGAATGTTGACCTTTGAACATATATGAGCTGTACCTTTAAAATTATTCTTTTTTCATCACTCAGTCTCGACCAAGTGCACAAGAGCGGCTATTCGGCAATCCTAAGGAAGGTGGAGGCGAGGACAACGCTACTTACACCGCGCGACCCACAAGCATGATCATCCAGCCCACACAGGGACAAGGTTCCTTGGACCGGCACCGACATGGCTCAAATCCCGTAAGTAAATCAATGCCAGCAACAAGAACAGCAGTTAATCTTTATAATAAAATTATCTTTGCAAAACATTATCAGAAAGTAAATTAAGCAAATTACAAAAAAAAATTAAATTGTTCTCGTTTTCTCTGTGGTTCCGAATATAGGAGTTTTATTATGGGGCAGGCGTGTCACCTGATAGAAAGCAATCAACTCCGCCCATAGTCATCCGTAGATGTATCATCTCTATGCGTGCTGTATCGAATTTATTACGGTGAATGCTCTGAGGAGTTGTTTAATCTCCTCCCAGCGCACAGTCCCATCATCGCTCCACGCGCCTCAAAAATAGGTTGCATCCCCATCACCTGGATGGCTGGCTATCAACCACTGTGCGATTTAGTCGTAGTTTTCTGCCACGAACTGTGGAAATGTGGAACAATTTACTACCTGTGGCGTTCCCACGTGATGATGACATGGGGGTTTCAAGAAAAGAGCATATGTCTTTGTTAAAGCCTGGCAACATCCGGCATGCTCGTTTGCTTGCTCTGCTATATAAAAAAAGTAATTCCAGATTCTATCTTACTAATTGAGATATTGCTGTTTTTTTAATTTCAAGTACAAAATGTCTTGTTCGTTTTGCAGCAAAGTTCATACGACGGCACCTCATCGTACGAGTACAGCGGTGCTTCGAACAATGGTTCATCCATGGGCTCCTGTCGACTGCCTCCGAATGCACCGGACGACCTTAAAGTGGCGCCCTCTATGTACGTACAGAAGTATAGTTACACTAAAAAATAATAATATGTGTGTGTGTATATGGTGGACATAATAATAATAATATATAATGTTTATAAAATAGTAATAGTGACATAAACAATAAAAAAAATAACGCAAGGGTCAGGCTGTGTAGTGGTCGGTGTCGACATCCTACAATTTATTAAAGTCCAACCATCCCTCTATTAATTATGAGAGTGACTCTCATAATTAATAGATTTATATACGTTAATCTATATATATTATATCTATATATTATATACGTTAATCTGTGGTCATCAGCAGCCTGCGGCAGTCCACTACTGGACATAGGCCTCCCCCATGGTACGCCACCTAGCCCGATCTTCGGCTATACGCATCCAGTTTCTGCCAGCCGCCGCACAGTAACCTCTCCCTGGGATTCTTCGCACCCCCCACCCCATCGTAACCATGACCGCTACCTTGGCCAGGAATAATGGGGCAACCGGGAACTGGGGGCCGTGGTTTCTTGGTGTGCTTGCCCGTGGGGTGTTTGCCCGTAGTCTCCACACTGGGCAGGTGGGTTGGCGACCGCGGAGCCAGACGCGTCGCACCGGTAACACCGCTGCCCGTTACCGGCCTGAGTTAGTTTGGCCTGGCATTTTGTGCGATGGTTATACCGCCATCGATCGGTCGTCATTGCCTCGTTGGTTTGTGGCAGGATGCACCGCGTGCAGGTGAGGTTGACAGTTGGAGCAGAAGGTTCAGGTATGCTCCCTTGCATCCCAATCTGTGGTACATATGGTGAATGCCACAATTAGTATTATTCTTTGTTTAATATTTTACTCTGGCATTGTTTATTTACTCAAAAAAAAATTAATACAAAGAAATTGATATGAAATAAATATTATGCATATAAATAACTAAATGAAATATAAAGGTGTATTGATAAAAAAATTCTTAAATCGCAGCACGAATTACAGCAAAATAGAACCTCCGCCACCACCGAACCCGACGGCAATGTCCTCGCAGAGCCCCCAAAGGAACTCCAATTCCCACGAACACAACTCGCTGGATTACCGGGGCCCCGAGAGTAACTATAGGTAAATATTATTTATTTAAAAACAGCTGTATCTAATCTCGTATTGGATATATCCATTACAATGATTGACTGACTGATGAGCCAATCAGTGCTTGGTTAGGAAAAAATTGTGCCCGTCAATAATTCAATGGTATTACAGTGGACCTGCGATAATCTAGACCCGGTCTAATCCCGCACCCCCTATAAATCTGACACGCCTATCGCTATTGATTGTTCATTAAAAATTCGGCAAATTTTCACTAATATAATGCAAGATCGGACAGGTTGTAACTTGTACGCATCACCACTTTTGTTTATGTAAGTTCTATAGCACTGATGATGTTATTTTTATAACATAATATGTTATAAATCACTCCATTGTGATGTTAAATTTATATTATATATATATTTATGTAGTATGTTTCGTAGTTCAAATAGATTCTTTGATTTGTAATTTAGCGAATTACAAGGTATTCAAAAAATACCGGACAATAATCTGACATCGCCCTGCAAAACGTTTGTCGGATTATTGCGAGTCCATTGTATTAGAAATTATGGTGACCTTGGCTCAGGGCCCCGTCCTCGCACACAGAGTCAATGATCGCAGGTTCGATTCTCACCTCGGAATAAATATATGTATGGCCTACAGATATTTATTCCGAGTCTTGTGACCCAGTCAATGCGCATTGTACAAGCGTGGTGGGTTAACGTCCGTTCCTCCAGAAATGGGGAGGACATATATGAGCTGTAAAAAAAATTTAGCAATTATTTTGTACTATGTTATATCAACCAACGCCTCTAGTCAATTAGACTTTAGCTCATTCATTTATTTGTTCCGTCACTAAAAAACTCATTTTTGTACTAGGTATACAATTAAAGTTTATAAATACGTGGAGCGCATAAAAATCTTACTATGTAGGGTTTTACAGTCTTAAGTATAGGTAAATTAATTATACAGTCGTCATACAAATTCTTATGCTACCCACGCTTTTATTTTAATGTTGTTATGAAACCGTTAAAATTGAAAGTTTTTGTTTTTAGTGTTTTTTTTCCACCAAGTATATGCATGGTTATGCATCAAAATTAATAAAATGAGCCTTTTTCAAGATGGTTACTGGTTACGGTATAAGAAGTCCACTATCCACTTCTTGTCAGACCCGACGTTGTATGTTGTATTAGGTGTACAAATAAGTTTCCGCAGTTTTTTATAAAAAATTAGGAATTTATTGTAAAGGAAAAGTACATTACGTTTTATTCAAAGTATTTTCCATCATTTGCCACTACTTTTCCCCATCTTTCTGGCAACATTCGGATACCCCGTCGAAAAAACTCTTCATCTTTTGACGCTATCCACAAATCTACCCAATTTTTGGTGTCTTCATATGATGTGAAGCGCTGCTCAGACAGACCATGTGCCATCGACCGGAACAGGTGATAATCAGAAGGGGCTAAGTCTGGTGAATACGGCGGGTGGGGTAAAACTTCCCAGTTGAGTGTTTCCAAGTATGTTTTTACCGGCGCCGCAACATGTGGACGAGCATTATCGTGTAAAAGAATAATTTTGTCGTGTCTGGAGTAGTAATGGGCGCGTTTTTCCTTAAGTGCCCGACTCAATCTCATCAATTGTGTTCGGTAGAGAGCTCCAGTAATGGTTTCGCTTGGTTTCAGCAATTCATAATACACGACACCAAGCTGATCCCACCAAATACACAGCATGAGTTTTTTTCCATGAATATTCGGCTTAGCTGTCGATGTTGATGGTTCGCCGGGCTTAACCCATGACTTTCTCTTCTTTGGATTATCGTAGTGAATCCATTTTTCGTCACCAGTGACTATACGATGCAAAAAACTCTTTTTTTATTCCTGGCAAGCAGCATTTCACTCATGCATAATCGGCGTTCAACGTCTCTCGGCTTTAGTTCATATGGAACCCAATTTCCTTGTTTTTGAATCATTCCTAACGATTTTAAACGATGTGAAATTGCTTGTTGAGTCACTTGTAGAGTAAGTGCAAGTTCTTTTTGCGTTTGGGACGAATCTTCCTCCAATAGTACTTCTAATTCCATGTCTTCGTACACTTTCGGCCTTCCACTGCGTTCTTTGTCTTTAACGTCAAACTCACCGTTCTTAAACTTTTGAAACCATTCCTGACAACTTCTCTCACTTAAAGCAGCTTCACCATATGCTTCTAGAAGCAATCGATGCGCCTCAGCTGCAGATTTTTTCACATTAAAGAAGTAAATCAAAAGTTCCCGCAAATGATGCTTATTCGGAATAAAACTTGACATTTTTGCACGAAAAAAATTACGTGATGCTGATACGGAATCACTAGTACTTTAAGGTTATGGTGTTGCCAGATGACTAAACTTGGGATATTACGTTTTACATCTGACAATTTCTCCATAACCTTCTGGTGGGGCCATCTTTTGACAAACCGCGGAAACTTATTTGTACACCTAATATTTTTACTGGAACTCAATGTGTGTGCTCAATTTTTATAAGGATCGGTTTAGTAGTTGAAAAAGCCGTCGTAAGATTCGAAACAAACAAAGAAATATACGGGGTGAAGCTTAATAAAACCGTTTAAAAGCAAAAGAAATGATTTTTAAATGCGTTTTAGGAACTGCAAAAGAAGATTTAAAGAGATTGCTTTAATTCATTTACTTTAATTTTATTAAATATATCCACTGTGCCTTGTTCAATTAACAAATCATTGTATTAACAATAAATGCGGATAATTGGATAATAATAAGAAACACTATTCTTATTATACTTTGAGAGAATTGAGATAATATACATGGAATTATTTTTAAATTGATATTTGATATAAAACTATTGATTGTTCGGCTAGATCGGCCGAGTCTTACCGAATGGCGCGAGCACCGAACGGGAACAGTCCGCACGCGCCCATGCATGCGCGCGGACCCTCACTGCCCAACGTGCCTACCAACGACCACTCCAAGTATAGGTAAGAATGCCGACTGTTTCATCATCTATTCCTTATCTTCGTTTATTGAAACTAAGTTTTTTATGGGATAGAGGGCAAACGAGCCAGCGTATCGCCTGATGGAAAGCAATTAACGCCGACGTTGTGTTGGCGGCCATTCAGATATGAGTAGGGTTGTTTTTTATGTATAATATATAATCATCATCATCAACAGCCTGCGAAAGTCCACTGCTGGATATAGGCCTTCCCCGTAAGCGCCACCTAGCCCGATCTTTGGCTTCACGCGTCTAGTTAGGTAGTCTGCCAGCCGCCCTGCGCAGATCGTCGCACCATCTAGCCGGGCGTCTTTCGAATAAGCAAACTGTAGTGGTGGTTATGTGCTGGTCACGTTTGTCGGAGATCCGACAATCGTTGGAGGAGACGAGTGCTGGAGTGGAGATCGCGCCTTGGCAAACATAGCGTGGAGATACAATATAAAATAAAGAAATTAATTACATTATAAAATAATATTTAAAGCTATTATTTCTCTTTTTTTGTAGTAATACTTTCTTTCACTATAATAATTATGATATATCTTTTTATTGACGTATGTTGAATCTTATTTTCAAACGTTTATTAGTCTACGTAAAATCATAAAGGAAGTTCTCCTTTACACATATACAGAGACAAATATGTACAAACATTTTACGATTCAGCAGTGCACGTACAAACTCGGCATCGCAGGCGGACTACGGACGCGGCCCGGGTGCCGTTGGGAGTGTGGGGGGTGCGGGAGGCCCAACGGGGCCCCCATATAAGCCCGTACCCCCACCCAAGCCCAAACACTACCGCCCCCCGGACGTTATGCAGAATGCAAGGAACACGGTAATTATAACATACGTATTTATACTTATATCTTGCTCTTCCTTTAGGACAGTCAGTACCATAATAGGCTTACCATAGATAGATAGATTAATTTATTTCCTTCTGCAGTAACACACATATACATATACAATAACACACAACCATACCATAGTTATTTATTATTATTAAATTAAAACATTTCTTACATTGAATGCGATTTTAAAATTTTAAACACATTAAATGTTACAATAATTACTTCAAACTAAAAAAAAATAATTTTAGTGATAACATTTTTAAAAGACATACAGAATCACAAAGATTTTGTTTTTGTTAGTTGTAGTTTAGTAGTCAGATTACCGGCGCTTCGGTAACAAATTGGCGCTCGGAGAGAGAAGAAACGGCGCAAGAAACTCTACCTCGTCTTTTTTTGCGCTTTCTTCAAAATTAAGTATTTAATAATAACTAAATATTATATTTATTCCCAGGCTAATTGACCATTGTAATAATCAGCAGTTTTATTTTTCCCTTGTTTCATTAATTCGCCAATAGGATTGTTGCAATTGCGAGAATAATTCATTTTATTTATAAATCTTTTAGCGAAGGAATAAAACTTTGATGTGTTTATTATTACTATATAATATTTTATACATTAACCACTGTGTATATATTTTTGCTGAAAGTTAAGATAATAATGTGAATCCGTTATTCGCTCCTTTAGATATGCTGTGGATTTTGTGTTAAATAAATAAATATATAATTACACCTCTTCTCGAATTAAAATTTGCTTGTCATTGCAGAGCATGGATCCGCCACCGCCGGTTGGACCACAAACTCACGCGTCTCCACGCGCGGCGGCACCGTCGCACCCGCATTACTCCCACTCGCACTCCCTCTCACAGCCCCACTCACAGCCTCATCCACAACAAAATCCGCAGTACCCACAACACCAGCAGCAACACCCACAACACCAGCAACCACACCCACAACACTCGCAACAGCTTTCGCAGCCAGCGCACCGACCGCACGTACATCCCAATTACCAACAGGTATGCTATTTGTATTTCTTGTTGCCAATTAGTTATAACAATTATGCCACTGTCAAGGAAAATATAATAATATTAAATATCTTGGAATGTATTACTCCATTCTATTCCATTGTTACCCCGACTGCACCGTTTATTCTCATAAGTGTCCTGTGCATTCTATTCCTTCCTTATCTCAACCGCACTGATTAACCTCCTTTGTGTCTTCTCCCTTTTACGTGACATTGACGAAATCATCAGTGCTATTTTGGCATTATTGAAAGCCATTATTTCGAATGAATGAATGGAATGTATTAGTTGGCTTGTCACGTCACGTCTTAATAAAATGGTGGCTATTCTACCAAATTCTTCTATGGATTATTTCAGTCAACTTAAAAAGTCTCGATATATGCATTTATTTCATATCACTTCACTTAGACGCCTTAATCTATATAGTATAGTTTATATTGCATAATTCTCCACCACAATTAAACAGTATAACTGATAGTAGTATACGATTAAAGAAATTAAATAAAAATACAATGACTCTCATGTAAGTTGGCGCTAAAAGTTAGTTATGCTTTTTATATTGTGTAGTTAACGCCATATAATGTTTTTACTTCTTGTATTTGCTCCCACAGCCGCCTTGTATTCTTACAAGAAAATACAAGCGAAGCAGAAGCGTCAATCTTACTGACATTCCACGGGTTATTTTTACTTCTTAGATATTCCATGGGTTACTTTTTATTTCTGAAAAATTTGCGATTCCTACCCGAAACAAAAAACAAATTACTTTAAAATTGTCATTTAATATTTTTTGTCTGTAATAAATTTATCATAATACATATGTTTTGTTGTAATTGTACGAGTATATTACTAAACTGAGCACATATATAGATACACACTCGTCAACATACTAACAAGATGTCTTACTTGGACGGCAGCCACGATTAGGGACTCAGAAAAAGTATCGATACTTTGTGGCATCGAATACTTTGCCTTTGGATACCAATACTTTTATACTCGATACTTTGTATCAGATATGTATCACCAATGAGTACTTTTTGACAGCTATCGTATCGAACCTGTCAAAAAGTACTTATTAAGAGACTTTTCTGGGGGTTTTATAATTAAAGCGGTATTTTTAGGGACTTTTCCATAAATAAAGGTCCTAGGATAACCCCATTTTGGCCGACGACCGATTGGCTCAGTAGCGGGGCCCTCAGCCCGCGGAGTCAAAGGTCGTGGGTTCGATTCCCGCATCGGAATAAATATATAAGGGCGAGCCTAGTCGCAAGCGTGCCGATCGTCCCGGGGTCGGGCTCCCCCGGGGACTATGGTGCCTAACTTCAGAATGCAGGGCTCTGCTGGGGCTGACCTCCATCATCCAAAATGACGGCGACGTGGTTCGCCACCCGTCACGTACTGATTCTCACAAGGGCGAATAGCGACCAATGACGAGCCGTTTCGCTGTAATGAATGGCAGCGGATGGAGCTCTGTGGTCTCTGCCAACCCCTGCGGGGGATAGGCGTGAATATATAAAAAAAATAACCCCATCTAGCCAATCACATTCTACTTCAGCGGACTTTTATTTAAAGGAAATAATGAGAGGACATGAAAACTGTTTTCCCACTATTAAACAAGTTGGCACGAGAATATTTATTGATCCTTAAGACGTCAGTGGTTTCACAACGGTTATTTTCTTAGGCAGCTTCCTGCCTAAGAAAATAACCGTTGTGAAAGCACTGACCATAATACCATAACGAAAACCCAAAATTGATTATCGCCAAAACACCTCGATAAGCTTTATTTTAAGCGATTCTACGGACGAGAAATGGGAACTTTAATTATGTGTAATAAATAAATAATTTAATATAGTTTTTTTAATAAATGTTTTGATTTGTGAATTTACATTTTATTTATGAGTTTGTTTTATGATTGTAATTATAACTTAAAATTTAAATATTCGTGTAGCATTTATTTGTTCTACTGAATTTGAACTGACTAGTGACGTCATTACGTGTAATTGTGTGCGCATTAGCCTATTTAACTTCTAAGTATGATACTTTTTTTTTCGACACTACTCATGAGTACAGTATCGATACTTTCTCTTCGATATCGTGTCCCTAGCCACGATCAACTGATCATCACCGTGCAGTCACATGACACTGCGCCTTGAAAAAAGGACAGCAATATATATCTGCACTTCATATAGTACAATAGTTATTAATTTTAACTAGATCGAATCGAATCGGATTGATTCTCAATAAATGCGGCATTTCTGTTACAGCAAGGGATCTACGGTGGACAGATGGCGCCACAATCGCCTCCGTACTCCGGTCCACCGTCACATCATCGAGCGATCAACTTGCCGCATAATCCACAGCTTATAGGTAACTACCCTTCAAGTATCCATTTTCAAGAGTCGTAGTAAAATAATTGACAGAATAGGAAAGTAAATGTTTATTAACTTAATTTTTTAAAAAGAATATACGTGTATAGAGTATAGAATTAATAGGTAGGCAAAATAATGATTTGACGGTAAGCAATACTAAGGATAATACAAATGCATTATCCATCTTAGAATAAGGATCTGAATAATGATCTAAAAATTATTTATTGGGAGGATTTAATGGGAGGATAAGGATTTAATGGGAGGGTGAAAAAAAGTAATAAAGGAATAAGCCAGGAACCTTACACTCTCTGTGAGAAAGATGGTAAACAAGAAAATGCTTCAAATATTACAGATTTAGCCGGAAGCAGAGAGCAACGTGGTTCAGCGTTTGAGCTCTACAGAAAACCTCAACATATGCACAATTTGAGGTAAGCTAGCTTCTAAGTACACACCATCTACATTTTTCTAAATTAAGTAATCAGACTATTCCCCAAGATCTTTTCGTATGAAACAATGCATGTTCGTAAATTCATCCTTCAAGGAGTTTCCTAGCCGCGCTGTCTCTCGTAAGACAAGCCCCTGTACAATTTGCTCTAACATGCAAACACCAATCGCTTCACAGACGACTAACAATGTTTTTTCGGGGACACAGTACAGCTATGGTATTGTATGTGGTTAATACATTTTTATACATACCTATATATTTTTGTAACATATATGTTTGTATCGGGCTAAGTTTGTCCAGTTGTAGTAGAATAACACATGTATACCGTTATAGTAAGTTGTTTGCAAGTAAGCAATTATTTGCAGTACGTGTCTGCATTTTAGTGCAATTTGTTGATCTCACGTGAAAGCATATTGAACTAAGCTGTCCACTTCTTTCCTTCTATCGCTTTTTCTTTTCCTGTCATATGTAAATTTAATATATTTTATTTAATTTACTCTTTTATTTTCTTAACTTATTTCACATACGTCTATATTTTTATTATAACTAGTGATTAATTTATTTTTCTTGTGTAATGGTGACAATTATTTCAATATGCTTTTTACAGAATCATAAAATTCACCAATAGAAAATTGCCATTTACGTCGGGACATTTCAGACTGTTCAATATAGTTGGGTTTTGTATCTCGTTGTTATTAAATAGTAAAAAATATTTTATATATTGAAATATCTGATATGTCGATGTGATTATCATTGAGTAACTAAGTGGGGATTGGTTGCGGGTTTCCACAGCTCACCCGACGCCATCAACTCCAGTGCGGAGCGCGACGAAACGTTTTCACCAAAAACTAAAAAGAAACTATCCAAAAAGCCGTCGTTCATAAAGAACGCCGTCCTCGATTTGTTCCGTTCCAAAACTAAAAACTCACACAAAGTGTCTCGACAAAAGTCACTGTGCGAAAGTGACTTGCAACAGAGACAAATGCACCATGTACCGATGCTAAGGCGAGAAAAATCCGATTTGACCGACGTTCATATGAGGAATACTCAAATAAGGAACCAAATATTACAAAGAAGCAACTCGTCCTCTTGCGAAAAACCAGTTCTAAAACCGATTCTTAAACGACAAAGCTCATTCTGTGACGACAGAAACGGCTCTGTCTGCACAGTTAGAGATTACGAAGCTAAACCTATATGGAAAAATCTAAGACGACAGAATTCCATGTGCGAAATCGAAACCGAACCCAAAGTTACCCCTTTGTTACGTAGGCAGAACTCTCTTATAGAGTATAATAGAAAAGGAATCTACGGCCAAACGTCCAGCTTTAATATGATTACCAAAATAGACCCTATTTACCAAAGACAACAGCAAATAAAACACGAACCGTTCTATCCCACTCAACCACTACCTCCAGAACCACTCTACCAAAGCAAAGAACATGTATTATACGATCCTATTCCTAAGCCGAGAAGGACTTACGCTTCTCTTTACGATACCTCTAGTGAAAATCCTTACTCTAGTAGATCAGAAATGTCGAATCAAAGTTTTGAAAATCCTTACGGAAATCGAGATACCGTAGGCATGCCTCTCATAGAGCCACTATATGCTACGAGAACTGATTGTATACGAGATAATCCTTATGCTACAAGGAGAGAAATTATGGAATGCCCGTATGCTACTAAAGAAGAAATCACTAAACAATCAGACTCATTTTACAGTGAATCACCATATTCCAGCAAAGAACAAATGCTTAAATCTCGAATAATAACAGAAAGCCCTTATGCGACCAAAGAAGAAATGTTGAGACAAAGGTTTTCAGAATCTCCATATAACACGAAAGAGGAGATGCTGAAACAGAGAATGGAAGGCTCTTTAATAAACAAAGAAACAATTTATTACAAAAGAACTTACGAGCCACCACAAAATACATTATGTGCTGAAAATCCTTATGGTATCAGAGCAGATCGAAGATTGCAAACGCCGATTAATTTTCCCGGTCGCATTTCACCCATGACTAAGTGTATGAGTGAGCCTCCATATTCCACTAGGACAGAAATGATGGCAAGAATAGGGCAAACAGAATCACCTTATGCGTCTCGATCTGAAGTTAAATCTAGTTGTTCTGATAGTAATTATGTAAATCGCCAAGAAATTTACGATATCAAGCAAGATGTTAGACCAGCGTCAGCTGAATGTACATATGTTTCAAAACAAGAAATCTTATCACAAAAGGCAGCGTTAATGGCTAATAAAGAGTCCACCTATGGTGCTAAACTAGAAGAGAAATTGGAAATAATTAAACAAAGAAATCAAGCAAAGAAAGATATGATATACCAAACACGAAAGGAAGTGAATGAATGTGACACTATTAAAGCTAGAGAGCCACTTTATGTTTCTAAAAGAGACTTAAAAGATAGTGTTATATACGAATCACATCAAGAAACTGTGCGAAATGAAGATATATTGTCTTCTGCCTCCCGAGAAAATAGTGCTAGAAATAGCCCTTATGAACTAAGTGATGCAAATCATTTGTCACGACGCGAACCACTTTACCAAACTAAAATTGAGGCTCAGAATTCAAAAGAAGTTGATACATTTCAAGAAATTGACTTTTCTACACTCAGATTAACTGAGTCCAAAACTGATGCTGAGAAGGAAAAATCGAAAATGGAAAGTAATATTTTAAAAGGGGAACCAATATTTGCTTCTAGGTTGCATGGTAAAGATGAACACATATCTAGCGCTTTAAAGGCCACTTCCTCGCCACTTCCTTATGAATCATCAACATCAATGGAAACGCATTATGCGTCTGAGTGCAGTATGAATTTTGAAAACAAGCCCCAGAGCACTCCATATACTTCACAAGACTTTCAAGAAAAATCTGTGAAATCAAATAGAACGGTTACGTTTTGTGAAAAAATTGTCGAAAAAAGTCCAGAGAGCAGTCAGGATAATTCAGAAAATACTTCCACGTGTCGAAATGACACGACGGTCATTAACAATGAAAATACTGTGGTACAGCTATCATTTTCAGAAGGAACAGATGGTGAAAGTAAAACAACTGTGGTAGAGCCAGATGGACCTCATACAACCTGGGGTATTTTTGATAGTGAGGGAGGCGTATTAGAGGATAGACAATGGGGCGTGTCCCTTATCATACCCCCAAAGGCAATCGCTCCAGGAATCAAACAAAAGATTTATTTTACGGTGTCAGATCCGAGACTGAGTCAACGCGTGGGGGGACCTCCGATCGATATGGATAACGGTAAATGCTTTTGTAACAAAGCACGCGATGATCTCGTAGTGTCGTAGACTGCACTTACTAATTGGCTATTAATTCACTGAATGGATTTGAAAATATAAGATGTGGGGATTGCAAATTATTTAAGAACTTGGCCTTTTTACGAATGTTTTGAAGAATATCGCTTAGAATTTTTAAAAATGTAGATAGTTGAAGCATTATATTTGTATATATGAAAATATATATTGCATGAATTTTATGTAGCATGCTTATATCATTTTTAAATATTGTATTATTTATATTTAAGATTCATGATATTTATGATTAATTTGAATCATCATTTCACACATCTTCACAATCAATCACAGCACACAAGTTTTTACAATGTCTATTGCATCAGGCATTTGTCTTTATCATTAATCTAATTATTAACATCGGTAACTAACAATATTTCATAAACCATTTCTTATGTTTATATTTGCGCAGTTTCCACCACACAAAACACTCATACTTAGAGATTGAGGAGAGACGCCGACGACTGTGCTATCTTCATCCAACAGTACGATCGTATGTTTGATCTAACTTTTTGACGTGTTTGTGCACTTGCTATGGTGTAACGTGCAATTGTTGTTGTATTAGTACCACTGAGTTACAAGTCTATGTTGTACTTTACTTGCTTTATGTCTCAATTTCTGATAAAAAATATAAAAATTTTACGTGATGATGTTTTTTATTTATATTACATACATATGTACGTATGATGGGTATCTTTTCGGGTGATTTAGATAAGTTAGTCTATAGCCGCTATTTGGTCTGCTCTCTTGGCACTGCTTAGCTTCCTTAACCTTTTGCATTAATGTGTTGCGATTTGTGTTTGTGTGTTGTTTTGTCCTTTCCTTTTTGTACTTTCGTCATGCCCTTGTATGTCACTTTTTGCTCCTACGATACTTTTGTAAAAGCACATTATAATTTATTTTTATTTTGGTTTTTTTTGAAATATGCACAAATATTCTGCAGCATAATAAAGAAATATTTAAAAATTTGTGAAAATAATTTTATATGTGTTTTATTAAGAATTATTTATTCACACAATGATTTCTATTCCTAGACCGTTTGGAACGGGTATGTAACTTTTAGCTACACTTTTATTATTCTTCTTTTAACCCTTACATAAGGTAAATGCAAAAGCTATTGAGAAATTAATATTTTAATATTCGCTATAAATAATTTTCTTTTTGATATTCGCAAAAAATAAATTTTACATTGATTTTGACTAAATTGAGTGCTTCCATTAATTGTCTAGGAATTAATGTATGTTTCACTATAAACAGGTGAAGCGATGCTGTCTCCACTAGTGATGTGCGGTCCGCAAGGCCTTGTATTTCTTAGGCCGGTGACTTTGCGCTTGCCGCATTGCGCCAATGCGGTTCCTTCATTAGGTTTGACCATCAAGGCCACTGACACCGAAGCGCACCTTAGCACGGACTGGGATCAAATACATCTACCTGCCACCACCACGCTAAACACCGTGGCCGTCAAAGTTGATCATTTTTAGCTGTCACATGTCTAACCAAAGATTTAAATTATTAGGCATGTCCGGACACCTACAATCTCTGGCATAGTTTTCAAATGTGTGCATAAACAAGTAGAAGCCGCGGAAATAAGAGTCATCTCTTTTTCCCTCACAGTAGGTAATTGCAAACCTTACTTTCCCTTGCAAGCACACGCCATTGATACAAATTTTCTTGGCTCACGCATTTCACGTGGAGTTGACTATACTGTAAGACATACCTAACAATTTAAATCTTTGTTTCTGACTACATAGATCCTTAATGGCTATTTTTGAATGAAAGTAATTCATGTTTTCAATTTTCTAGACAAAAGAAAGGTTTATGTATAATAAAGCGTTTTCATTTTTCTAAATAAAGAATCGGGATATATATAGAAATTAGCCTAACAGAAACACACCTAGCCTGAACAGAAACTAGCCTAAGGTGTTAGTAAAAATATTTAATAAATAAACACTTTGAACATTTCACGCATACTTTATTGACGACTAAGCCTTGACAATAAGGGAACAATTAAGAGATGGCACCGACTCATATGCTTTCTCGCTTACACTATAGTAATTGTAACACCATGAGCTAAATATATAATTTAAAATATCAAGATTGTTATTTGAAAATAGTTTCTTTAATGTTATGGCTTGTTATAAATATACACTTTTATGACGTAAAAATCGTAATATTTCCCAATGAATTATGCAATGGTGTCAGTTTTTAGCATTTGATCTCTCTTAATGACATTAAACATGTTTGTTTATGTATAGTCGATTAGATTTTTAAAAAGTTGTGCGTATCGGACAAGGATTCCTGGAAATATATAAACCCACTGATTGTTATAAATAGCTGTTTAATCTAATATTTTATGCAACAAATGGTAGAATATAAGTATTGTATTAAATGGCACTACTTTTAGTAACACCTTATGAAATTAAATTCGCCATTGATAAGAAATGTGTGATCACATAAATTGCTCAGTGGCGAAGTTACCACTTTATATTTGGTTTTTATTAGATTTGTGCTGCCATCCATCTGGTACGTTCTAAAATAAAAAACTCATCTCAAAAGATTTCAGTTTTAATAATAAATATTTTAAAATTCAATAGTCAGTTTTTCTCGTCGTTAACCTAATATAGTAGGTATAATTTATATGACGCTTTTTACTTCATATTCTAAAATTTAAATATAATTTCTCAATAACAGAATGTATCGGTGTATTCTAAACAAATCTAGCATCAATTCCCACCTATTGTATTTTATATTTGTCACATTCGATGCCGTACGATAACTTAGTGGTGCTAAATAGTAACAATTCAATCTAAAAATTGTTTTCCCGCAATCGAATCTCTTAAATAGTTTTTAAATGTTGGTCATACTTAAATATGAAGTGTAGAATATAAAAATGATTTCGAAAGTGATACAAATAATTTGTTTTTAGTTAATGCAAATTTATATTTTAGTATTGTAGTAATGGAGTTTTTAAAGATCTGATTTCGGCTAATCAGATCATTACAAAAATGAATCGTTTAATAAAATTCAATATAAACAAAATATTTTTATCACTAACGGAATTACAGATAATTATCTGTGTATTTTAGTAGACATAACAATAACCACAGATTGCAGAAAACATGCATGGACGGAAGTGACATTGGATTTTTCTAGAATTGTTTTTTATTAATAACATTGCTTTACCACATTGTAGGTTATCGCTCTAGTTTATAATTACATGTCCATATATATTAATTTAAATATTTAAAGCACATGTTAACGTGTATTTTAGTTACTAACTATTATTATCAGAATATTATGAAATATCATTTTAATATCTTTTGGCTTCCATAGATAAAAAAATGGAATATTTAGCGTTGACGTATAAGGACTCATTAATTATATAAGCTGAACACTAATGTTATTTTTACGTAAATAAGTCGTTTGTATTTTTGTTCGTGGAGGAGAGTAGTGCGAAGGCACGCCATATAACCGTGCGTTATGTATGATTATGAATAATACTGTGTATTGTACATTTTCTCGTTACTAGTGATATGAGTTGATCTTTGACTCGATTATTAAATTTTATATCTACAAAACAGATTTTTCATTTTTTCTCCTTCATTCCTCCTTTTTATTTTTAATGTTATATATGTGCCAGTCTCAAATAAACATGCGAAAATAATTGGTTTCACACACAGAGCTTTTACTAGTCACTCAGCTCAAATAATCTCCTTCGAGGTCTTTACGAAATACGTAACCAGCCCATTACTATAGTACGGGATGCGTGAAGCCGAACATCGGACTACGTGGCCCGTCTCGGGAAGGCCTAATGATGATTAATGGATTACTAACCATTAGAGGCCTATTAAGGTATATTTTGGATATTCGATATTTAATCCAATAATCGTCTTAATCATCAATACAGATGTATTGTAAGAGTTCACAACTGTTTATTGACATGGTATTGTCATATTCTCCAGGTTTGACAGGCATATTGGGGATTTTCTTTATAGTCAAAGTCCTGTAAAGTAAATGCTTTTTGCAGTTGTAAATTATAGCGTCGGCGCCGTACAAAAAATCACGTTAAAACACGGCGTTTCAACGTCAACACGACACGAAAAATAACACTTTCAGTACAAAAGCTAAATTATTTATACCCTGTAAAATGTTACACCGGTCTATACTGTATACTGCCTGTTATTCGTGTCCCATCCGTCCGACCGATGTAACATTGTACAAGCGTCTATTATTTTCAGTGTTCCTATTTAAATTTTACTTTGAAGCAATAAAAAGTCTTAAAATTTTCGGATAACACTTGAATCTTTAGGGACTTGTATGTATGTGTTATATGTATTTTTTTAATATTTTTACAATTTTTAAAATCATTAAATTAAGAAAATAATATGCTCGTCATTGCAAAGTTATGTCGATCAGAAAAATTTACATCCGTCAACAAGATCAAGCTAACTTGTACAGGGTATAGCTAATTCTGTTTCTTATTAGTATCTTTCAAAGTCGGCTGAATATCTAGATAGTCTAGTAACTAAGCTAATATAATAGATATAGATGATGTAGATATAATTTTATTTAACATTTAATGTCAATGATTTACTTGTAATGCAACAGTAATTGACCATTAAATACATGGAAAATGGCATCTTCATTCGGCCACTTGCGGTTTTAATATAAAAGGGTTTCAACGAAGGTCGCGCGCTCATCAGCCTCTTTTGTAGTATTTGACCTAGTTTCACACATTAGGCATTATTTATTCGTAGTACGTGTAGCGGATGGCAAAATTGTAGCTCATTTCGTCAAACATTCTTGCGTGCGGTCAAAAGGGCAGCAGATGTTAATCTGCGTGTCGCTAATATACTTAGAAAAAAAGATTAGAATATTTGAAATACTTATTACTCGAAATCTTGTTAACAATTGTTACTAATGCTTGTATTAGAAAATCATTCATGTTATTTTTTCATCATCAGATGTTATTTTTTTTCACAGCCCATATATGTCCCACTGCTGAGCACAAGCCTCCCCATTTCTGGAGGAACGGACGTTAGCCCACCACGCTTGTCCAATGCGGATTTACCAGACTCCAAATAAATATCTATAGGCCATACATATATTTATTTCGGTGCTGGGATCGAACGCGCGACCATTGACTCTACGGGTAGGGTGCCATGCCAATGACTCAATTAGAAGATTGGTAGCCTATTGACTTTTACAGCTTTATTGATTATCGAAAAAAATATATTTGGGCATCTGCGCAAATCGCAGATTGCATTGGCTCGACGCCGTGTCGGAGGTACACATGTGTGTATGCCGATATGCTAGAAAATGATTCACATCAATAGTACAATGGAAGATACGAAAATTATAGTTTTATTTGAATCACTACGACTCCTGTTTGAAATACCACTCGATATAAAACTTTTTAAGAACACTATACCCTGTACACGTTAGCTTGCTCTTTTTGACAGATGTAATTTTTTCTAACCGACATAACTTTGCAATGACGAACATATTATTTTCTTAATTTAATAATTTTAAAAAACTGTAAAAATATTTAAAAAATACATTAACACAAAAGTCCCTAAAGATTTAAGCGTTATCCGAATTTTTTGAAGCAGTAAAAAGTCTTAAAATTTTCGGATAACGCTTGAATCTTTAGGAACTTTTTTGTGTTATATGTATTTTTTTTAAATTTTTAAAATCATTAAACTAAGAAAATAATATGTTCGTCATTGCAAAATTATGTCGATCAGAAAAATTTACTACTGTCAAAAAGATCAAGCTAACTTGTACAGGGTATAGAAATCTTTATACACTTTCAAAATTCTTTTTTAACCATTCCAACCTAACTAAGCAATATTATTAGTTGGAATGTTAGTAGAAAAAGGTGGGAAATAGGCCTGATTCCTTTCCCTTTTCTTAATTTCTTTTTCTTTTAACCGTTACTTCATTCTTCTCCTCTTATTACGCACATTCTTGTCCTAATGAAGGCAATGTATCTGTAATGCCTATAATTCATCGACGGTAGTTACCTACAATGCAACTCGCTTGCTGGTTTGCCTATTCCTTAATTAAAAAGTACTAATAGACTCATGAAAAATAAATAATCAACCACCCACAACCACCCACCTTAGATAGTAAGTGCAATTCCTTCAGTGTAACAATTGAACAGCTAAAATGTTGCCGTAAATCCCAAATATCAAATTAATTAATATATACTATAAAATTACGTCCCTAAATGTAGTATTCACCTATTTTTTCATCCGAAAAATTTAAAATATGTATATTTTGTTTAATTTCAACAAATTAAACAAAATATACATATCTTTTTCTTTGATGGCAATTAGTTACAACTATTATGCCAGTGTCAAGTAAAATATAATTATATCCAATCTCTTGAAATAACAATACACGCATTTATTTCATATCACTTCACTTATACACCTTAATCGAACTATATTGCATTATACGCCACCACAATTAAATAATATAAGACTATGAAAGTAAAATAAAAACACAACGTCACTGATGTAAGTTGACAGGAAAGGATATATACATATTTAAATTACTAGGCTTAGATAAAAAAAAAACATGAGTCAAAGGTTGCGATAAAATTCTCCACAATTTTAAATTCATGTCACAATGTGACGTAGCTCAAAGATACTGTTCACAACCTGTTACGCTAATGTTTCATAACATTGGATAGTATAATTACAAAAGCCCATCCTATGTGATAGCCCACTTAAGATTAAATTAGTTTTTTTTTAGAATCTGATAGAGATGTTTTCGAATTTTTTCGAAATATTCCTAACAGCTGACTGACAATGCGGAAGGATGTCTCATCTCACACATTTTTTATCCCTTTTAACAATGGGGAGAACCTACTCCGAAAAATTTTCTCCTATCCGTCTGCTAGACGTGCGGATTGGGTGAAATATCTCTTTTCTGAAGGAAGCCAAAGTCTAGCAGAAGACTACTTCGGTGTTATTAATGATTATGTGGGAATAAAATCTACGATCCTAATGGCTTCATGTGGATATTTCTCCCTTCAGTATTTGAGTATACTTTGAGTATACAATATTATAAATATTAAAACCGACTCGAAAAACGTTCTAATAACCAACTAAATGTTCGTTCCATTTGTGTTATTATATAAAAAAGATAATAAAACTAAACCAGTGAACTAAGCTTATAATAAAATATACTTCATCTTATTTTTTATAGTCCATCTTTATTAAAGTTAACAAACATCTTATCGTTGTAATCAAATTTATGATTTAAGTGAAAGTATTAAATCAATACTTTTATTATGTCAATGTATTGAAAGTATACAATTATCTTAGTTGGATCAATTGATTCAATTAATGACTTAAGACTACACTCAATAAAAAGGAACTGCGATGTGAACGAGCACGGGCGATCATGAGGCATTTGTTTTGACTTCATACGTATATATACGTATACGTATGATGTCAAAAGATATTTTTATGGGATAGGAGGACTAACGAGCAAGCGTGTCGCCTGATGGAAAGCAATCAACGTCGCTCATGGACAACCACGACACCGCAGGAGTCGCGGAAGCGTTGCCGGCCTTTTAGGTATGTATAGGCTTGTTTTTTGAAGGTTCCAATGTCGTAACGGTTAGGAAAGACCGCCGAGGGTAGCTGGTTCCACAAACTGGTGGTGCGTGGAAAGAAGTAACGAGAGAAACGCACCGTAGTAGATTATTATATATTGCCTCTATTATTGACTTTCATAGAGTATGATGTGTCTTTTAATAGATTCCTGTTGTGATTTATTTATTATTTGTTATGAGAATATCTAAACTATTAGATTCATAAAAGAGCTTTGTAAAATCCTAAGTCTAAATCGCTTTTATACTCATGGTAGCACAAATGGCAAAGACCACACATTTTACTGAGTTACTGCGTTTCGTAGGGCGCCGAAGACTTGGCGGCGTACTGTGACGGCTGAAGTGCAGAAGATGGGCCTATCTTGGAGCGAAGTAAAGATTATGGCCTCCGACAGGTCGAGATGGAGAAACGTCCTGTCTGCCCTATGCCCCATCAGGACTGAGGACTCAAAGAGAGGGAGAGATAAGCCACTACGTAAATCTGGGTAGATAAGTACAACAGTATCTACCCAAATTTACGAAGCCTCCTCAAACGTAATCCGCCGTACTGCCAAGAAATAATTGATTATTATATAAGTCGCAGCCTGAGTGACGCGCGAACGCACAAATGATACTTTAATAAGAGATTTCCTACGGAGACTTACGTTTCGTGTCATAGGTGAAGCCAAACGTGACGGGACATAACACCGTCATAGTTCCTTTAGAATCGAATCATAGAAAAAACTACACAGAAAGTGATTGGATATTAAATTTCAAACAAGATTTTGTAGAAGTGGAACTACTAATGCATTAAAATGCAAAAGTTTCAAGTATTTAAACACCATATCCATCTCTAAGAGGTATCATCTTAACTGAGAAGTGATGGAACAGGAGTCTGGATTAATACTCTTTTTTGTTTACAAAATGGACCTATATAGATGGCGAGAGAGAAGAGTGCGGGGTGCGAGAAGCGCGGTCGCGCCTGCACGTGCGCAGCAACAAAGCGTGTTCCGCGAATGCTGAGTATCAAAGCGCGTTCTGCGAATTTGGTCCCGTATTCTGTAGTGTGTAGCTACACATCCAACAGTTATTTGGATGAAATTGCTATTAGCGTTAAGAGCGCTCTTTGTATATAAAAAATATTACAATCAATAATTGTATAAGATTTGGGTATATTTCCATTACAGTCTAGGGTTGGGCCTAGTCTAAGCTGATATCTCAATCATCTTCAATATCTATAATCTGCAAATCTATATCTATAACATCTGCATATATCTGCAATCCTCAATATCTATAGTCAGCATTTTTTATATCTATTAAATCTGCACAGTCCTCAACATCTGCAAACATTCTTACAAATCACACAAATAGTTATAATTGGTGGTTGGTTGATTGACATTAAATGTTGACTGTTCGTGTACGTGTGAGTTGTGCAGACGGACAAAAAATCCCCACTACATATCAACCCATTGTTCAAGTGCTTGTCTACGCAGATAGCAATGTATTAAAAAACGTGTTGAAACGGCTCAATGGGTTAGAAACATGCGCGTGCGACTAATTTTGTTTTGAACAAGTGTGTCGTCTGATGGAAATAAATCAACGCCGACCGTAGACATCCGGTAGGAACTTTAGAAGTCCTGTCGGCCTTTGAGACGTGTATGTTTTTTTTTTAATCTTCCAATATCGTATTTATCGCTGGAGGTAGTTAAGTTAGGACGGCAAATGCAAAACTATCCCCGATAATATTTATTCATCCTTTATAAAAAGGATGAATAAATATTATCGGGGTATAATACATAGATATAAATCTATGACCCGATTTAAATGCGCGCCCGAAAAGACGACGCCCGCGTAACGTGTTACACGATCCGGACGACGAAACAGCGTCATTCGGATCCACCCACGACACCAACACTCACACGCACCCCGACTCTAGCCAAGCACGTAGAGTAGGAAACACTTCTACACCGGCCGCTTACACGAGATTCTCTCACGTACACGGTCGGTTCTCACCCCCTAGACCTTAGGGGACTATGGGACTAATAGGGACTATAGTTACTTAAGTTCAATCCTCCCCTACATGTTTAACGTAGAATCATGACGAATTTAAAATCAGCACACACACATATGTGTACCTCCGACACGGCGTCAGGCCGATGGAGTCTGCGATTTGCGCAGATTCCCAATTATATTTTACTTGAATTCAGGGCCCGCGGGCTTCCAGCCGCCAGCAGCGGGCCCTGAATTCGATAAAGCTGTTAAAGCCAATAGGCTACTAGCATTAACATCTTCGAATCCAATACTTTTTATATCTATTTTGCATTTGCAATACTTATGGTATTGCGTTGCCATCTTTTCAGAAATGTGCAAGCTTGTTTTTGAAGGTTCCAATGTCGTATCGTTATTTTTGAATTTTCTCATTCGAATCATTTATTTACCTTTGAATATAGATGGTCAATTCCTTCAATTGGGTTTAGTCTAGGTTAGTTATACTCATATTAGTTTTCCTTTGCACTCTTAGTGAAGTATTGTAGAGATACATTAATACATGTATCACTAATGTATTTAACTTTTTAATTAAATATAATAAAACGTTTTTACTTTTTTTACATTCGTAATTTTAAAATTTAAAATTGTTATGTAAATATAAAAACAAAATTCGATCGACTGACGTCTTTCGAGGAACATAAGAAATTCACTCTTCTTGGCATAACAAATTAATATTGAGTATAAAATGTAAAGTAATTTATTAATAAATTAACTTCACTTGGAAGTGTTTCACTATATCGAAGGTAAAACCCCCTAAAGATTCCGTCGCTTATCATAGCATAAGTCGCCGTATCAGTACGGCTGGCACGTTATATTTTTGTATTTAATAATCCCACTCTCTCAGCCGTATCCTTAGCAACTGTTTATTAGAAAGAAAAATGAAACAAAAAGGGAATACCTGCAGTAAATTAATTTAAAACGGTGCTGGAAGATTGATTGTTAGCGGACTGGTGTTCATCAAACGTAATATAATACCTTATTTCGAAGAATAAAAAGTTTGAATTTGTCGCTCTCATCGTCACTTTGGGTGCTTTTTAATCTTTACTAATCTTAAAACTTACATTTTAAGGGAAGCCAAACTCGACATTTGCTTCCTTCGAAATTGAAGAGTTCAGTAATATCCCCGCTTGGCATACATATTGGAGTTGCAGATCTTTTTTTTGTACTCAGGTAAGATTATAAAAGACAAGGCCGTGAGACCAAGTGAAGGATGCATTTAATGGTCTGATAAATGTGGGCATTAAGAGGACGCCAGTGTGAATGGCGACGGGGCGTAGAGCAAACTACCACCAGAAGTGATGACTACGAACACTCCGACAATAGTCCAAACGACTAAGAAGAAGACGCCGCTGCCTATCTATTTGTATTTGCTTCCATAGTCACCTCATACGACATCCGCGGAAAGGAATAGCGTGAACCTATTCTATAAAATGTATTAAGATCAACAACAAACTGCGGTAGTTCACTGCAGAATATAGGTTTTCTCGAAGAACTCGAACTCCAACTCGATCTTTAGCTTCACGCATTCAGTTTCTACCATTTGTCCTGCACAGATCAACACAAACGTTGCCTAGGAGGCGTCGTAAGGTACGTTTGCCAAAACTTGCTCTTCACTCAAACACTTGTCTACTTCGACGGGAATGTAGTAATATGAGGCAGTAAATCATTCATTATGAATATCAAAAGCGTGAGAAATATGTGATAATATAAGTTCAAATTGTCTAAATTAAGTTTCACTTATCCTATTGATTAAGAAATTTTATAATGTTAGAGTAATGCACTCAAAATTGCGTGAATGACTTCTGCTGGTTCAAAGAGAGCGGTGTCGTCCCGCCAAAATTTATAGTTCAATCACGTTGACCTGTGTCTTTGGCTAAAGTATTTCTATCATAGATCAGATTATATATCTATCGGCTTCACGTTCGAACATAATAAAGTTGCAACGAATGTGGGAAAAAATAAAATAATAATAATAAATATCTATGTTCTTATTTCCTCATTGTTGAGATCAGTAATTAACAATAATGTTTGGAAACTATTAAAAAAAATTAAGCCCTTTCAATTTGCAGCTGTTTCTGAAAAAAATTAAGGGAAAATTGTAAGTAACGTATGGACGAAAAAAATTGTCTGAAATAAAGATTACTGTTATTAATGTGGCTTTTTAAGATTATCTGAAAATGCGAATAGCTTCATTAATTTATGACAGTCCTCTTGACAGACTTTATTTAAAATACTTTATTTAGGCCAGCTATTTGATTTGTGCATCTACGTGTTGCCAACCACGCAGATCGCCCCTGTAATCTTAAGGTTTGTATTAAGTTTGGTGACTGCAGCTTGAAATACAGAAATGATGAGTGGCACCCTCATTTTTTCTAGAAGAACTCATTCTAAATTCGATTGGTATTAGTTTCATCTTAGTGTGCCCTCAAATCGATTTAATATGAAATATCGTACAAAAAGTGTTGACCTTTTATCAAAATAAGGAAAAAGAGGGTTCCAGATAAAAAGAAGATCTGTTATACCTCATGGCATGTCACCCTCTTAACAACGACATAAGCTCGCGATCTCGAGTAGTTCGTCCACGTGTTAATACAAAAAAAACTTACAGCTATCGCTTGGATTGCACGCCATTTTCGTGCAATTGCCTTGCCCTTTACTTGTCACTTACGTCACGTACAAGCCTTGTGATGACCGTTGAGTGATGACACAAGGTAACAATTACTCTAATAGCTATTAGGGTTCCATTGTCTACAACGATACAAGGATTTTTATCGGGCGATCTCGAAAGATGATGACGAAAATTGACATACGGTCACGCTTTACTTTCGTATGAAGCCTGAAGCGCTGTGTGTGACTGGTAAATTATTTAGAACACATTACAAAAATAAATTTCTTTTTGTTCCTGTTAAGTTTTGACCAATTATACAATTAACGTTCAGCTTTTTTATTTATTTATTTATAGGTTCTTAGGCGGTACGAAGATTGCCGGGTCAGCTAGGTATTGATAAAAATATTATAAAAATAATTATTAGGGCTTGGAAAGCTATAAGCTAAGAATCAATAAATAAAAAAGCTGAAAGTTAATTGCATAATTGGTCAAAACTTAACAGGAACAAAAAGAAATCGTAATCGAATTAGGTGTTATTATTATGTTTAATTGTACATGATGTTGCTTGAAAAATTGTTATGTTGCAAATGATATGCTTAGAAAATAACTAAACAGCTAGCTTACAAAATAAAGTTTGTAGTGTACAGTTCTAATTTGAAACTTGTTTACAATACAAATTAGTATTATATACATATATATATATATATATACAATGCCGTGGACTTTATTATTCAACAGCAGATTATTTAAACAACCAATTGGCTAAGGACTAACAATAATTTCTAACAATATAATAAAAAAAAAATACGATATTTTTAAAAGAGTAGAAAAAAAGGATTAGAGAGTTTCTTGCAACGTTTCTTTTCTCTTTGAGCGCTAACTTGTTTTGGACACCGCTTCCAACCTTTAGCTTGGCTTTTTTTTAATATTGACTGCAGACAATACAAGTACAGATTTTTGTGACTTTTAGTAACCAATCGGACAATGTCAGAAAATACTACTATATACTTATTTCAACAGTTTCGCATAACAGATTGGCTCGGATGTATCTGGGATACAAGACAGATTACCTCTTGGGATCTCAACTAATAATGCTTTACGAAATACTTTCTGTTAATTAAAAAACGAGGCTCAAATAATCAACCAGTGGCAGCAAAACGGGGACCGTAGGGTTTCCGATAGGCTCGACTCGTTTTTAACGGGAAAAGTTGCGTTATCACTTTTTATGCTATATCGAATTTATAATGATGAGTTATCTTAGAAATGTTTTACCTCTTACCAGCCCTCTCAACATAGTACCATCTTCAAACTCGCCGTAAAAAAAGGTTTCTCACCGCCTTCAGGGTTGGCAGTTAATCAGCCCGCTAATAAATCGCAAGTTTTTGCCACGGACGGCGCAACTTTGAAAAAATTTAGCGCAGGCGGTGTTCCGCAATGAGAAGGAGAATATAGGAGTACTACTACTACTACTACTAATTATATAAAATAAAAATAAAATAATAAAAATATTTTATTTGTCAGAATATTAAAAACTTACAAAAAAATTTAGAAAATAGTTCCGAAATCGCGGGTGTTAGTATTTTGAATTTATTTGTCTATCCTGTTATAAAAAAATATTAAATGATCAAATCTAAGCATAATTTGTCGAAGGTTTTGTAATAACAGTGTAACTGATATTAAATGTCAATGGCGTTGGCCATTCCATCTACTCAGCATGGGGTAAGTACTCTGGAGTAGGCCTATTTCTAGCTAGGGAGTTGCCTACGTGCAGCAATCGTCGGCAACGCTTGTGCATATGGCACTGCGGACGTCTATGGCGGTGATCAGATACGCCTGCTTATTTTCCTTCTGCCTATAAAAAATATAATATGACGAAGATCACTAGATCCATTAACACTGTAAGTTGTACAAACATAGACACAACCAGTCGTATTGTCTAATTAGTGTGCTTCACAGGCGCGATATTATCGGCGCGTGTAATAGCGCCCACACCACGACTTTTTGACGCGAGAATCAATTCTTAAGACATACTGTTACATTGTATTTCAAGGAGAAAATCGTTTATTCATATGAATGTCCCATTACTGGACACGGGCCTCGCGATTGAGTTTAAATAGAGAAATCTTAAAAGATTTTTGATACTGGTGATAAATTTTTATTTTGCGATTAACTAAATATTCGATTTTTTTTAATAAAAATATGTTATATGAAATAAAGTTAAATGTATGAACTACTTCGTTTTTTCTTTGATGGCAACCACTTATAATTATTATGCCAGTGTCAAGTAAAATATGTTAACATCAAATATCATGAAATAAAACTAGTCAACTTATCACTTTACGTCATGATAAAATGGTGGCCATTTTACCAAAATCTTCTGTGGACTTTTTCAGTCAACTTAAAAAGTCACGATACACGCCTTTATTTCATATCACTTCACGTATACGCTATAATCTAACTATGTTGTACAATACGTTACCACAATTAAACAATATAACTGATAATAGTATAAGATTTTGAAAATGAAATAAAAACTTAATGTCACTGATGTAAGTTGACAGGAAAAGTACATGTATGAACTTTAAATTTATCAATGACAATTGTACACGTCATTTTATGTCAAAATGTCTAACTTCCCCGCAATAGTATTTAAATCACACCTGTTTAACCTAACGTAGCTCGAAAGTCACCAATATATTGTACAGTTAATTGCAAACGTCGATATTATTGTAAAAATAGTACAGCTACATTAATGAATGACCTGGGCACAGTGACGATGATACCGCTTTTTGAATCAACTATCCCTAGTTCAACTCCGGCAAGCAAATATAGAAACAAATATTGATTAATTTCTTACATTAAACACAAATATATATTATATATTTAATAAATATAAATAAATAATTAAATCAAAATACATAGCATCTTCTTCTATCGTATATAATACATAAATGCCCATATATATATATATATATATATATATATATATATATATATATATATATATATATATATATATATATATATATATATATATATATATATATATATATATATAAATCTAAAATTGAAAGTTTAGTACATCGGAAAAATGTCGCACAACAATTGGTATCGAATAGCAGATGACTTAACCTAATGAACTTTGGGTTTAAGACAAAGTGCACGTGCTCGGCACTCACGTCTCACCACTGGTGAAGTGGTTCGTGTGGCGACGAATCGCATGATGCTGCGAAGGCGTGCTGATTCGTCACGTGCGGCCTTGTGACAGAGGAAACTGTAATTTATTTAATGAATCGGGATGAGTTTCGGTTCGATTATTAAGTGAAGTAAAACGCAATGCTGCTTTTAATGCTATTGTTTATCATATTTGGTTGCGAAAGGCATTAATGTACATATATTTTAATAGGTCATCAGTCTGTGCGTTATGGTTGGTTAAATTTTGTTGTATTTGAGTATAATTTAAACTAAAGATGGGCGTTTGGGCCATATAGACGCAAAAAAGCGAAAGCGCTGTAAATAAAATAGAAGTAAAAAAAATTATAGCATATTCGGATCAGAAAAAAATACTGAGTTCAGTGGTCTGAATCTCACAGCTCTACGACCAACAGAAAATATTTTACAGCGTTGAAACTGACTGTTTTTTTGTGATCAGGTGCAATGTTTTTAGAAATCTTACAAAGATTTTTTGTCTCTGGTGGTAAGTTTTCAGTTAGAGATGAAAAGAAACACTGAAGGGTTTTTTTCGGTATAAGGAATTCGAAATAACCCTTTGTCTGTCTCCAGGTTGTGGGGTTTACATAACGGATTTAGCCTGAATGGAAAAAGAAAATAAAAGGTTTCAGTTTTGATCGAACGTTAAATATTTCTATTTCTAACATAAGATATTCACTAACTAGCACCTTTTCAATCTTAAAACATGGAATGAACATAAAAATTGAGGCAAATAACAAATATTTACGATATTAAAATTAATATTCGCTTTCACATTTCTGCTAGTATGAAACTATTTATAGGCTTTGTTTCATAACACTATAATATAAAAGTAAAAATAAAATAAATGTTAACAATTAATAGTCTGTCCAGCATTTGTTGAAATGTCGGTATTAGAAAAAAAAACTCTCATGGTTCCGGGTATAAAAAATGGAGAGCCAATTTATTTCCGTAGGTTTCGTACAATGCAATATTACCAGAGAGAAAATTAAAATAAGAATAAATATTACCAGAGAGAAAAAAGCAGTTGCTATACTTGATCCTCCACCAAATGTGTATATAAACTTTTGCCTACTCCACTTAATACAGTTTTTACCTGAATTCACCTTTACTGTTAATAATTGTGTTAAGATATAACAAAACAGAGTGCACCAAGTGATTAAGGCAATAAAACCATTAACGAAATAGGTACAATATGGCACGCTTAGTTTCAGCAATAGAGGGTACGAACATTAACACATCCGTTAGGCAATTATTTATAGTAAATCACATTTGTTATGTCAAAAAGCGTTCACGCCTAACAAACGTGACATGATGCAGCGTTTAATGATACATTTTAGTTGGACGCTCGCGGATTCGCGCTGTTATTCAAAGAAATAAGCCACGATTCACACTTAAAGCGTTACGATAAAATATATATATTTTTTATGGTCTACGAAGGCAAACGAGCAGACGTGTCATCTTATGGAAAGCAATCAACGCCGCCCATAGACATCTACAGCGCTATAGGCAGTGCGGAAGCGTTGCCGACCTTTCAGGAAAGTGACATTATGGGAGTAGGAGTGGGAGGGGGAGGCGGAGGGTGTTGGGCCTTTGGAACTCAGACCGCTCACCGTACGAAGCGCGGTAGCTAAGATACCACTCAGACTCCGGTTTTCTGCTGGAGTGTGGTATTTCCCCGAGCGAACCGGCCCATTCATGCTACAGACAAATAATATGCATTTTAATATCTATTTTATATTATATGAAGGTGCATTACCACTCACTGACTTATTTTTATGGGATAGGAGGGCAAACGAGCATGTCACCTGATGGAAAGCAATCAGCGTCGCAAATAGACAATCACGATACCACAGGAGTCACAGAAGCGTTACCAGCCTTTCAGGTATGTATAGGCTTGAAGTTGCCAATGTCGTATTGATTCGGAAAAACCGTCAAAGGTAGCAGCTGGTTCCACAGAGTGGACTGACTCACTGACATCAAAATTGGAAAAACGGCAAAAGGTGGGGGGTAACTTTGTTTGGAGAAAGTGTTCGGATGGGGCTCGAGGTGGTGAAATTACATCCAAACATTGAACATTGAACCTGCTAAAAAGTTGCTTTAATGCCCGCCCGAACCGTAACACCTGCCGGAGTCGCTTTCGAATGGCCAGCATGGCCACCATACAAAGCTAAAATTTTCATTTGTGGGCCGATTTCCCTCAGATTTGACAGAAGCCCGAAACGTTCACGTAGCTTTGAAGGGCCGGCACAGGGACTCCGAAAAGCAAGTCCATAAAAATAAAACAACAATAGCATAGTCGATTAGCCTCGGCCTTAACGTCGTGAGTTCATATCTTACACTGGACTATTGATGTGAATCATATTCCAGCACAATCATTATTGGCTTAGTTGCAACGGTTAACAAGAATTCTAATAATGTTAAAACAATGCTAAGTTTCTTTAAAAACAATATAAGACATGCATACATTTTCGTGTATTCAAGATCAAAAAATATTTTTTTAAATTTACATCACAAACACTTATCCCTGTTGTTGTGTATTTACATAGTGACATCTAGGTACAATCTCTCTGTCTCTCTCTTTCTCTCTCATATTAATGGAAATATATGTAACTAAACCAATTGTCGTCTCTTTTATTTCTCGCCTACAAAAAAATCGAACTTGTGGTTTACGTACGAGCATGTGTGAACTTTTAATTTAAGGGGATTTTATGTTAAAATGATTT
>JASFAT010002968.1:0-115849 GCA_031353405.1 Baronia brevicornis | reverse complement strand
TTAGTTTAGCCAAATAGTTTTTTGAATCTGAACGGCAAGGCTCAAAGTTTACATTTCTTTTATTGTTACCTAATTTTTAATTTTTTCATATAAAGATAAAGCAAGAGTTTTCTGTTAAAATTAATTAATTTACATATTTATTTTTGCGCAAGATATACATTATTTTAATAACAGTTTATAGGAGATTGATTAGACCTCATATGTACTACAATAACATTGGTTAAGAATTCTCACAGATTTCACATGCACTGCTCATAAGTTTTTTTTTTTAAAAATTGCAACAGGAAAAAGTTGCAATAATATAAAAGTTTATAAAATGCAATTGTAGTATAAAATGGAATAGCCTTTACATTTCTCCACTGTACCTGGCCATGCAGCAAGGATACAATGAAACGGCGTTAAATGAAACTAGCGAGATATAGGAGGTAACTCCTTATTGGAAAACTGTTACTGTGATTTACTGACCGCCTCTATTTACTTACAAGTTTCTTAGTCGGCAACAATGTGCCTTATGATATAGAACACTTGGATACAGTTTTGAAACTATATATATTAGATTTAAAGTGATTTAAAACAAATCGCAGTTTACGTGTTGAAATGGAAGTATCATAAGATAATCAAAATAAAATAGAATCTCGCAAGTCATGACAATATGACTTTGAACATACCGACGTAATATATATGATAAAAATATTTATTTATTTAATCGCATTACTGTGCATTACATTTATAAATATAGTATATTGACATCTCACGTTTAGTGCAGTTAATTGGTATGGTGTTTTACCGAAACCGAGTCTTATAGTGTAAAGTCTTATTATTGCTGACATTAAATTCCAAATGCTACATATATGAAATCTATTTCATCATATGTTTTTTATAAAAACATGTAGTTTACTTACTAAACTACATGTTTTTATATATTTCAAGAGAGACAGTATTTACTACATCACAAAATTCTGATCAAAAACTTCATCCAAAATGTTAAAAATAAAATAAACGAAAACTATATACAATAAATATAATTGTAGAAATATTAGATAAATAACAAAACGCAGCTCTCAAAAAATTATAGATTTTTCTGTAGCAATAAAGTTGGGTTTTTTCCTCTTTTTTTAACATATTTAAATAAACTTAAATGTCTAATGCAAGTTCAATTTTTGAAAACGTAATTCTTGTTCTGTGTAACATCAAAACCGTTTATACGAGAGACAAGTTCCATTTTATACGAAGAACGCCTGCATATAATTTTATTTTACTAATACTGTATTTTAGTTTTATAACACGACGTCATTGGCGCTATAATCAACGAATCCACTGATAACTCTCGTTTATAATTATAGTTATTGTAATATACTCTATTCCAGTTTTGTTTTTGTATATAGTTTGTGGTCTTGTCAGTGATTTTCTTATTCTGTGGGGCGGTATGTGGTAAAAATGTAATGTGAGAAAAATATTGTAGGTAATCAGATAATTTAACTAGTTAATGAATGTGCATAGAGGTTTTTCCTTTTGTGAATACATTCATTTAGATATTTTTTCAGGATTTATTCAAAAAAGAAAATTTTATGATATTGTGATTGGTTTTTTAGATCTGTTTATAACGAACGTGATTTAGGATTTGATCTGCGGGAAGATATTTTAAATTATAAATAGCTTTTGTGCATACACGTGAACAACTTCATAAAATTAAGTTAACTTTCAGTGTCTTTGTGAAAAAGAACACTGTAATGTACTGATAATAATAAGTGAATAGGCAAAAAGCATTCAGTGAAAGCGATGTCGGTAGCTACGACGCCAACAACGGCGGAAGCCCCCGCCGTTGATGAGCGGGATCTGAAACCTCGTACTCCGATTAAACGGATTGGATCTGCTAGAAGACTCGTCGTATTTAACAGTAAGTCCAAAAATACTATGTTTGCTCTATACTCTTAATCTTGTTTTATTTTTTGTCTAATTTTGTTAATTTTTTTATGTGATAGGAAGGCAAATGAGCAAGAATGTCACCTGATGGAAAGCAATCAACGCTGCCCATAAACATCTGCAGTGTCATAGGCAGTGTAAAAGAGTTGCCTGCCTGTAAGGAAAGTGTCATTATGGAAGGGAGAAGGGGGGTTGGGCTTCTGGTCTCTGCCCAAGCTGGCCCTTTCATAGTACAGACAAATAATATGCCATTTTTGACAAAGTATTCGTCTGCAGCATGGCACTACCACTACAAAAATGTTTCTAGGGTGCACTAAACATTATGTATTATTATGTTTACATTGTAACTATGTAGAAATTGTTTTAATTTATGTAATTTCCTTTTGTTTTTTATTAACAATGAAGCATAATAGTTTTATCTTTCTATAAAGTTAAATCGGAGATTCCTAAACATTTTGTTCCATATGTAGTCTATGGAACAAAATGTTTAGGAATCTCTGCTTTGTTTTTAAGTGTTGCTTACCTAACATTGATTCTATGCAAATTAATCAATTAAACATGTGTAATTAATCAATGCTATAAAATGCTGTTATAAACTTAAAACATCATAATAATAAAATTGTTATGTACTTATAATTGTAAATAATTCAAAAAATCGCATTCAGCAAACGCCAAGTCGGTAGCTACAACGCCAACAACGGCGGAAGCTCCAGCGCTTGATGAGCGGGATCTGAAACCGCGTACCCCAATAAGACGGATTGGATCTACCAGAAAGCTTGCAGAATTTGGCAGTAAGTCCTCATTTATTTAACTGAATTAGGTAGACGAGAACTGTCTGCTCTACATAGTAATTTATGTAGAGCAGACAATACTTAATTTACTTCATCATCCTATTGAAAAAGTTGGCTCCAGGGTAAATAACACATAAATTTATTCATATAAGTCTATATGTGTATCTATAGATATACATATATATCTATATGTGTAATTTTCTAGAAATTAGTTTAATTTATGAAATTGCTTCTTTGGTTGAGCCTTTTTTGCTTACAAATAATAAATGTATTAATGGATACTTTTATTTTATGGGAAAGGAGGGAAAAAGATACTTAAGTTAGAACCTTTTATATTCATATAATGTTAAAGCAGGGGTTTTGAAACATTTTTGTCTCATACCACTGCTCATGTTTTTAGGTGTTGCTCATATAATATTGCCTTCAATGTGAATATTAAACAACTAATAATTCAAATGGGACAAAACTAACATTTTATAAAATAATAATGTACTTGCTATATTACAGTAATTTTAATATGACAAACAACCAGTTTAAATTTTTGAAAATATTTTTTTACACTTTTCAAATCAAAATTCTTGAAATAAATAACAAGTTCATTTTAAATGACAAGTTTATCTCATACTCATATTTATTAATAGATGAATTGAACTAGACAGTGCAAGTATGAGTTTTCCTGAGCTGTCTTAATGTAGCTCGGATAGGAATCAATCCTTCTATTTGTAAAGTTTTCTGAAATATACTAATGAAAATTAAGTTTTACCTAACTATGATGCAATTGGATGTAGTAAACAAAATAAAATGGTTAATGATATTAAATCCCTAATTCACTACTAATATTATAATTTTTTAAATAATTTTATTTGTTACACTTTAATATCAAAGTTGTTGTTCTGTTTGTTGTTTCTCGTAAAAACTAATCAAAAATCTCTTAACATTATGCTTAAATGAGATTCAATATCATGTATTTCCAGTCCAGTTATTTATTTGCTGATAGAACCTTTCGCCACTTTATTCATAATAAGCTGTAATAAAGAGTGTTATTTCTTTATTTCAAATAGACACACAAGAAATACAAGAATTAATACACCAAATATTAAGGACAAAAAACCGGAAACAGATAATTTTTTTTATAAAAGTCAAATTGATTGATACCTTGCAGTCATAATTCTAATTATTTAATTTCACAAGGTTTCAAAATTACAACACTATGGTTGTACAAATAACAAATAATCACGGTTAACAAATATCATGGCATTGACAAATGTTTTGACTTCATATTTGTGTATGCAAACACAACATTATTCTTCTTTTTTTTTGCCAATTGCTGTAACATATAGTAGCTATTTAATAGATTTGCACTTTTTATAAAATTCACATATTAAATAACTATAATGAGTATTTATTTGTCTTATAGTTTAGGATTTAGTTGAAAACTAATACATTTCAATTGACAATAAATAAACGAAACTTCCTTAATTCAATTATCCCTAATTCAAAATAAAATAATTGACAGTTACATAGTTACAAAAAATTAATGTTGTAGTGCTATAATGAGTATAATTTTTATGGTATAGGAAGGCCAATGAACAAATGTATGACTTGATAGAAAGCAATGAACTTTCAAGCTCATTCATTTCAGTGAAAAAAACTGCAGCATGAGGCTATACAGAAGAGAAATGATTGCCTTTGAGAAATGATTATTTTGATAACATATATAAAGAACAAAATTTAATTCCAATAAGCACAAAGATAAATTAGTAAAAAAATGATTTAAACTTATAAAATAAACTAGTAAAAGCATGATCACAAACCAATAATTGTGGACTAGTTCACCGAAGTTCCTACATTTAGTACAGTTTTCAAATAACTCTACAAATAACTTTCCAAAGGTTCTATCAGCAAATAAATAACTGGACTGGAAATACATGATATTGAATCTCATTTAAGCATAATGTTAAGAGATTTTTGATTAGTTTTTACGAGAAACAACAAACAGAACAACAACTTTGATATTAAAGTGTAACAAATAAAATTATTTAAAAAATTATAATATTAGTAGTGAATTAGGGATTTAATATCATTAACCATTTTATTTTGTTTACTACATCCAATTGCATCATAGTTAGGTAAAACTTAATTTTCATTAGTATATTTCAGAAAACTTTACAAATAGAAGGATTGATTCCTATCCGAGCTACATTAAGACAGCTCAGGAAAACTCATACTTGCACTGTCTAGTTCAATTCATCTATTAATAAATATGAGTATGAGATAAACTTGTCATTTAAAATGAACTTGTTATTTATTTCAAGAATTTTGATTTGAAAAGTGTAAAAAAATATTTTCAAAAATTTAAACTGGTTGTTTGTCATATTAAAATTACTGTAATATAGCAAGTACATTATTATTTTATAAAATGTTAGTTTTGTCCCATTTGAATTATTAGTTGTTTAATATTCACATTGAAGGCAATATTATATGAGCAACACCTAAAAACATGAGCAGTGGTATGAGACAAAAATGTTTCAAAACCCCTGCTTTAACATTATATGAATATAAAAGGTTCTAACTTAAGTATCTTTTTCCCTCCTTTCCCATAAAATAAAAGTATCCATTAATACATTTATTATTTGTAAGCAAAAAAGGCTCAACCAAAGAAGCAATTTCATAAATTAAACTAATTTCTAGAAAATTACACATATAGATATATATGTATATCTATAGATACACATATAGACTTATATGAATAAATTTATGTGTTATTTACCCTGGAGCCAACTTTTTCAATAGGATGATGAAGTAAATTAAGTATTGTCTGCTCTACATAAATTACTATGTAGAGCAGACAGTTCTCGTCTACCTAATTCAGTTAAATAAATGAGGACTTACTGCCAAATTCTGCAAGCTTTCTGGTAGATCCAATCCGTCTTATTGGGGTACGCGGTTTCAGATCCCGCTCATCAAGCGCTGGAGCTTCCGCCGTTGTTGGCGTTGTAGCTACCGACTTGGCGTTTGCTGAATGCGATTTTTTGAATTATTTACAATTATAAGTACATAACAATTTTATTATTATGATGTTTTAAGTTTATAACAGCATTTTATAGCATTGATTAATTACACATGTTTAATTGATTAATTTGCATAGAATCAATGTTAGGTAAGCAACACTTAAAAACAAAGCAGAGATTCCTAAACATTTTGTTCCATAGACTACATATGGAACAAAATGTTTAGGAATCTCCGATTTAACTTTATAGAAAGATAAAACTATTATGCTTCATTGTTAATAAAAAACAAAAGGAAATTACATAAATTAAAACAATTTCTACATAGTTACAATGTAAACATAATAATACATAATGTTTAGTGCACCCTAGAAACATTTTTGTAGTGGTAGTGCCATGCTGCAGACGAATACTTTGTCAAAAATGGCATATTATTTGTCTGTACTATGAAAGGGCCAGCTTGGGCAGAGACCAGAAGCCCAACCCCCCTTCTCCCTTCCATAATGACACTTTCCTTACAGGCAGGCAACTCTTTTACACTGCCTATGACACTGCAGATGTTTATGGGCAGCGTTGATTGCTTTCCATCAGGTGACATTCTTGCTCATTTGCCTTCCTATCACATAAAAAAATTAACAAAATTAGACAAAAAATAAAACAAGATTAAGAGTATAGAGCAAACATAGTATTTTTGGACTTACTGTTAAATACGACGAGTCTTCTAGCAGATCCAATCCGTTTAATCGGAGTACGAGGTTTCAGATCCCGCTCATCAACGGCGGGGGCTTCCGCCGTTGTTGGCGTCGTAGCTACCGACATCGCTTTCACTGAATGCTTTTTGCCTATTCACTTATTATTATCAGTACATTACAGTGTTCTTTTTCACAAAGACACTGAAAGTTAACTTAATTTTATGAAGTTGTTCACGTGTATGCACAAAAGCTATTTATAATTTAAAATATCTTCCCGCAGATCAAATCCTAAATCACGTTCGTTATAAACAGATCTAAAAAACCAATCACAATATCATAAAATTTTCTTTTTTGAATAAATCCTGAAAAAATATCTAAATGAATGTATTCACAAAAGGAAAAACCTCTATGCACATTCATTAACTAGTTAAATTATCTGATTACCTACAATATTTTTCTCACATTACATTTTTACCACATACCGCCCCACAGAATAAGAAAATCACTGACAAGACCACAAACTATATACAAAAACAAAACTGGAATAGAGTATATTACAATAACTATAATTATAAACGAGAGTTATCAGTGGATTCGTTGATTATAGCGCCAATGACGTCGTGTTATAAAACTAAAATACAGTATTAGTAAAATAAAATTATATGCAGGCGTTCTTCGTATAAAATGGAACTTGTCTCTCGTATAAACGGTTTTGATGTTACACAGAACAAGAATTACGTTTTCAAAAATTGAACTTGCATTAGACATTTAAGTTTATTTAAATATGTTAAAAAAAGAGGAAAAAACCCAACTTTATTGCTACAGAAAAATCTATAATTTTTTGAGAGCTGCGTTTTGTTATTTATCTAATATTTCTACAATTATATTTATTGTATATAGTTTTCGTTTATTTTATTTTTAACATTTTGGATGAAGTTTTTGATCAGAATTTTGTGATGTAGTAAATACTGTCTCTCTTGAAATATATAAAAACATGTAGTTTAGTAAGTAAACTACATGTTTTTATAAAAAACATATGATGAAATAGATTTCATATATGTAGCATTTGGAATTTAATGTCAGCAATAATAAGACTTTACACTATAAGACTCGGTTTCGGTAAAACACCATACCAATTAACTGCACTAAACGTGAGATGTCAATATACTATATTTATAAATGTAATGCACAGTAATGCGATTAAATAAATAAATATTTTTATCATATATATTACGTCGGTATGTTCAAAGTCATATTGTCATGACTTGCGAGATTCTATTTTATTTTGATTATCTTATGATACTTCCATTTCAACACGTAAACTGCGATTTGTTTTAAATCACTTTATTTTAATTATTCTAATTGTTAAAGATTAAAAAATATTTTGATTAATAAATATTTTAGAAATGATAAGTTTAATACGTTATTATAACTCATTTTCCCATTCTAATATAAATACCATTCTGGCAGCTTAACCAATTTTTAATATATAATATTGTATTGACGCAAAAAAGCGAGAACTTAATAAACTGCAAAATGAAAACTTACCACCAAAGCCAAAAAACTTTTAAAATTTTTAAAAAAATTGTTTCAACGCTGTACAAAATTTTCTGTGGGTTGTAGACTTTGAAACACAGATCATTCGACGCCGTATTGTTTTCTAATCCAAATATGAAATAAAAAGTTTTTGATATCTGTATAAATTAGAGCGTTATCGCTTTTTTTGCGTCAATATATTAAAAATTAGCAAAGTAAATCAAGTCAATAGTCAATCTGTAAAGTATTAGTAAAACTGCCATCTAGTAATTGTGTAATCACTCTTTATCTTCCGTTGCGGTAGTATCATATCCCTATCATCCTGTCTAAATAATCAATCTTTCTTTTCCCCTGCCCTTCCCTTTTTTCTCTATCTTTTCCTTCTCCTTCCTCCTTCCTTTTCCTTCCTCTTCGTCAATCCACGTCTGCCGTGCCGATACAAGATTGAAACCTTCTATAAACCAGCCTACACTTTTATTAAAGGCCGGCAACGCTTTTGTAATGCCTATGGTACTGGGAATGTCTATGGGCGGCGTTGAATGCTTTCCATCAGGTAACACGCCTGCTCATGTAACTGCCCATAAAAAAAGAAACTAAATTTATAATGATAGGGTTTATATGATATAAGAAATGAAACAATGATTTATTACAAAGATGACATATATTTTCTATGAATAGAGGCGTATAGTATGGTCTGCGCCTGCAGCTAGTAGCCACGGCTGCGTAGGATGGAAACGCAGATCCAACACGCACAGATCATCGCGTTTATCGGGTCCATGCAGCTGCTTCAACGGCACTAGTAACGGATTTTGTAACAGGTCACTGCAACAAAAAAAATTAATATTGTTACATTAATACAAACAACATCAAAAGTACCACCAAAATAAAAATTAAGCTAAAAATTAGAGTGAAATACTACAAAAATATTCGGAATAAATTAAAATTAACATTAATGTGACAAATAAAAGGCCTTGGTTCAGCTTTTTTTGTTCAGTTCAGTTGGTAAACTACAGTGCTGGTAACTCTGCCAACATCTGTTAGAGTCTGTGTTCCACAAAAAATACAACATAAATCAAGGTATTTCTAAAGAAATGACGGAATTTTTTATTAGTTGAGTAAAGGTATAGCAATAAAGCCATATTAAAATATGAGCAAATGTTTAATATGGTGCCACAGATATAATGTATAATATTTAACAAACAATAAATAAATATAATGATAAAAAAGAACCAGAGCAAGGTTAGACAACGTTAATTTATCACCACTATAATGAAACTACGAAGTAGTTGGATGAAAACCAAGGAGAACTTTTTGTTGGTACAGTATAATGTTTTTATAATGTAAATGAAAAGTGTGTAATATAGACTTTTATATTTCATAATTCTATGATCCCGTATGCTATGACACGAAGAATCAGGAGTATAATTAATAGACCGCTTGGATAAAAGGGGTATGATATTTGGTACGGCAACGGTAGACTTTTTAATTGACTTACTCGTGTAGGCAGATTTTACTAAATTACAGTAGCGAATCATACATCATCTATCGCCTTCAACAGTAGCAGCAGCCAATGATAAACCACGGCTGGTTTGTCATTGACTGCTTACTTCAAGGCGCGCCACCTAACCTAATTTTCGGCATCACGCAACCAATTTTTACCAGCCGCCTTGCGAAGACTGTCACGCCATTTAAAAAGCACACACGCCCCACACTATGTTTGACAAGACAGAGTCTCCACTCCAGCACTAGTTTACTTCAGCGGTTATCAGTACATTATTCTATGTATAGTCAAAATAACCGCAACACACTTTATTATGTGAGATTTAAGACCATAAAGTGAATTGTTGCTTGCTATGCAATGATAATATAAATGATCTCTACATTCAATCACGTAGAAGACTACAATGTGGAGCAAACAATTCCTCTAATTTGATGAGACAAATTGCATCTAAGAAAAATTCTCAACTTAATAACTTATGACCATAAGAAACCAATTATCTGCAAAAATGACAAGAATCTCACCAAAGTGAAAAAAGATAAACTAATAAAATACATCGACCTCGCGCGACAACGCCTCCGGCGGCGAATGTGATCGCTTACCACCAGGTAAAGGTAATGTGAGGACTTACTTGTAGACCATGCCATGGGAGACGATGATTTTGGAGTCATCGCCGGCAGAGGCGAACAGCGGATACCGCCGGTGGAAGGTCACAGACCGTACAGCACCCCCATGAAGTCGTAACGTTTGGTACGGCTTCGATGATAGCTCTAAGTCAAACCTGTCAACAAATGTATAGTGTGAATTTTGTACAAAACGAAACCTTTAATGTTTCCACTTCCTAGTTAGCAATGTAACACACAAACTTTCATAAAATCATACATACATATCATCATGCCTGTCTCCCGTAGGCAGAGACCAAAGATCTCCATCTGCTACGATCTCGGCATACTTTCCTTGCTACCTCCACACTCATTACTCTCATCATGCAGGCCCTCCGGTTAATGGTACTTTAAACCTCGCCTTAAGAATTTTTTGCAATTTGGTCAAGGTATGTTTTCCTTGTACTTCCCCTACCTTCTCTTCGATTCACATCCGCAACGTTAATTTCTTTTGTCAGTCGTCTTTCACACTTTCATTAATATGTAAAAGAAACATAGAACCAGATGATTACAGTTCTCATTTACTTGATTGATTCTTATTCCCACCGTTGCTAATTGCCAAACAATAACCTAAATTGTTCACATCGTTGGCCGAAAGTAGGCACTGCGTCTACAATGCTACACCTGCAGTATATTGCCCATTTTCATGAGCTGGTGTGATTACCTTCCATCAGGAAACGCTCTTGACCGTTTGCTTATTCTATAAAACAATGTGAAATAGGTACTTTTTATTCCAGACTCATTAAAAGACACATATTGGCCATGTCATTTTTAAAGTTATGCTAAATGTATATAAATACTGATATTGCACCACCTGGAACGGAGTTAAGTAAATAGAGAGTTCTTCAGGCCCACCAGGCCCAGATAGCATTACCCTCTACATAGATAGCTAAAATACTGACAATATATTTCGGACATTTTGGTGGTTGTTCGAATTAGAATGAGTCTCCCCCCCCCAATCGATTTCGGCTTTTATAAACAAAATAAGGTAAACAAAAACAATAAACAAAGAATCTAAAAATAGTTAGCTACAAGTTTCAGTATAGCTACAATTTCTTTTTTAACAAATAAATGTAATTACTACAAAACAATTCTTTAAATTCAGCTCATTATTCAAATTAAATAATAATATGAATTCAAGATAATTTTAAATAATTTATTTTACACAAATTACAATTAATGTAATCTATATATTATAAATAAAAATGAATCGCCGAAATGTATGTGCGCGCATAACTTCAGAACGACTGCACCGAATTAGATAATTCTTTTTTTTGTTGTGTTTGTTATCATCAGGACAACGTATGTATAAAAGATAATTTTCAAAAAATTGTATTGAGAGAGGTAAAAAAACAAATTTTCTCTTCTTCGTCGGGATCGCGTCTCTTTTCGCGATATTACTATGCACAATAGATATACAAAAGAAGCTTTGATTAACAAAATAAATATCAGTATTTATAGATTGACATTCATTTATATTCAATTACAAAAGCAAAACGTTGTTTCTATGCTTCGTGCTGTTCTTTTCTCCGAGGTTTCGTGTGTTTTCGTTTTCGTCAACGAGGTTTATCGTGATAATAAAACAAAAGATTGCCTCATTTTTTCATTAGGTACACCACCCGCGCAAAGCCGGGGCAGGCAACAGTTTTAGATAATACTAAATAATTTATTCTAAACATATAAAATTAGTTTTGTCGATTGCATAAAATGATGAAATAAGAATATTAATTTTAATACACCGACATATAAGTATAAACTCACCAAATGCATTTCCGGTCATAGGAGGCGACAAGCAGGTTGTCCCCAGCGGGGTGTACAGCCATGGAACTCACCCACTGCGCGCCGGTCAACAGTTTGCGCACCAACTCCTGCTTCACCAGGTCGTAAATGCGAACCACGCGTTGTGTCTACCGTAATGCCCCAATAGAAATATAATTTCACTTATTAATAAAGAATACTTATATAAAATATTTTATAATCTTTGATTAACCATAATTCTGGCTAAGTCACGTTTTGCAAATGATCTGATTTTATTTTCTGAGAGTCCGAAATAACTAGAATTTATGCTACAACAATTAACAGATCCAAGCGCAGAAGCAGGGCTTTCGATGAATACAACTAAAACTAAAATCATCAGATTCATATATGTATAATATTGTAGTGTAATAAATACGGAGCAAATAGAATACAATGAAAAATACATATATATATGGTAATTAATAGTTTCAAGTGATAAAGGAATTGACAAAAGTATAGCGAAAACTTGGCATAGATTTTAGTCTCTTATTGAAGTTATAAAAAACAAGGACATGGCAATGAAAAAAAAGGAAAGTGAACAACCTGTGCATCTTGCTTTAACTTATGGTTGACAAACATGGGCATTAACGGAACAATTAATGAACAAAATAAATATATGTCATAACATCATAGAGAGGAGTACAATTGGCGTAAAAATATAATACAAAGTATAATTAAAAGATATAAAAAGTATAACCAAATTTAATGATGCATTAAAAGTAAATAAGACATTAAAATGGCAACAGACAGGACATATAAGAGAAAGAGAGATATGGTCGCAGGTTCTATCCCCGCATCTGAATAAATATATGTATGGCCTACAGATATTTTGAGTCAGGTAAACCCGCCAATCCGCATTGGACAAGCGTGGTGGATTAACGTCCGTTCCTCCAGAAATGGGAAGGCTCGTGCTCAGCAGTGGGACATATGTGGGCTGTGAAAAACAAACTTTCATACGGTGAATACTGGGATGTTATTCCTTTTCCCTTCCTTTATTTGCTTCTTCCCCTCTTTTTTCCCCTTTATTTACTTCCTAGATGAGTGGCGATTCAGTACGATTCCTTTTTGCCCGAAACTTCATTCCACGCAATATCATTACACTTTATTCAAACATAGTGAACTCACGGCGACGAAGAGCAGCGGCCGCTGTGGGTGAAAGAGCGCGCACTGCACGAGCCCAGGCGCGCGGCGGAACGGCAGTTGGCTGCGACGGCGCGACAGTTGGTGCACAACCACGCTACGGGCCGCTGCGTCGGCGAGGGTCGTCGCTATATAGTCGCCGCGAGCGTGCCAACTAACCTGTAACACAATAAACTTAGACATAATAACTCATTACATATCAGGGCTGTGTGTTCACGCAGCTAGTGACGTTGAGATGACGTCACGGTTACTTCAGTGTCGAGCGCCCGCCAGTCTGACGTTAGCAAGTGAAGCATATTCATATACCATTATATCACTGTACAGTATTAAATGTACTCAATTATCTTTGCAAGTTATTCATATCCAACAACCTCGCCGCTGTTGCTTTCTAACACGTGGATATCTGCGAAAGACAGCACACGTACAAGGATTTTTTGGAAAGTTCAAATACGCCCATAATACTTAGTTAATACATTATTAGAAGAGTTCAAAAGCAGAACGCGGCTATTCGTTTTCTTTTAAAATTATCAAATAAAAGATTTTTGTGATGATTAATGGAGTCAGGCGTTACTTTGCGGAAATCCATCACTATATGGACAGTCAAAAGTTTTACTTAGCTAAGATCCGCGACAAGCAAAACAATAACAGAAAATTAACAATGTGTGTTTCTCCGTTGGGTTTAGTGGATTTTTTTGGAACTTAAACCAAAAACTTACCGAAAATCGGCCATCAACTCTCCACCCACCAACCACTATACACAACGCCAAACACACACTATCACTTTTCCATCTTGTACACGACACGTGTTTCGCCCCAACACGAGGCATCTTCAGGTATAGTAGACTCTACGGAAGACTTTTCGGTTCACTTTTCGGTTGTCTTGGAGATGGAAAAGTGATAGTGTGTGTTTGGCGTTGTGTATAGTGGTTGGTGGGTGGAGAGTTGATGGCCGATTTTCGGTAAGTTTTTGGTTTAAGTTCCAAATAAATCCACTAAACCCAACGGAGAAACACACATTGTTAATTTTCTGTTATTGTTTTGCTTGTCGCGGATCTTAGCTAAGTAAAACTTTTGACTGTCCATATTTTTGTGATGGTAAATAAAGACGAGAATGCTATGTTACTTAATAATCAAAAAATATATAACAAGTCATAACAGTCAGATTTCAGCAGTATCGGTATTGTAACGTATTGTTTTTATCACAAGTATTGTATATATATGTGACTCGTGTTTGTAAAATAGCGTTGCACTGCATCTCCGTGAGGATCGGGCGTTCTGCTCAATGAGTGGAAGTTTTAACTGAGGCATCGCCCATTTCCTAATTTGTCGTAGAAGCCGCGGAGCGCCTAAGCTCAGATGGCTAGATGGAGTCGAAGACGACTTAAAGGCAATCGGTGTGAGGGGCTGGGGAGAAAAAGCCAAACGAAGATCCGACTGGAACAATTTACTGAACCAGGCTAAGGCCCACCCGCAGCTGTAATGCCTTGATGATGATCATCGCCCATTTCCATCTGTAGGTACTGTTGATCATGTAACAATTTAATGTGTGTTGCTGCAGAGGGAAATAATCTATCTATCTAAATGCACTCACGTGCAGCACAGGCTTGAAGTGTCGTATAGCCACGCGTATGCCGCGCACCCATTGAGCCGCATCCACATTCTCCCACTGCACCGCGCTCGACGTGCGCTCGTCCACTGAATCATAAAAAAAATATTAATTTGTTTACATACATATGTATGTACATATCGTCACGTCTGTTTCCCGTAGGTATAGATAGGCAGGGACCACAGATCTCCTTCTGCTACGATCGTGGCATACTTTCCTTGATTCCCCCACACTCATCACTCTCGCCGTCTAAGGATACTCTATACTGATCTGGCCTTTCCTAAAAAATTCGGCAATTTAGACATGATATGTTTTCCTTGGTCTTCCGCTACCCATCATTCCATCCAATCCGCAACATAAATTTCTTTTGTCAGTCGTCTTTCAGCCATCTTCTCTATGTGCGCAAAGCATCCAAGCATCCCTTTCTCAAGTTTTGTCACGACACCTTTTTATTTATCTATTTAATTTAATAAAATCTTGAGCTAAGTTGTAAATATACATTGGGAATTTTTAGAGTGCTGAAAACAATGTATAAGAACGTATTATATTGCTAAATATATTTAAAACTAGTTATTTACTTTAATACATGCGCCTATGTGTCTTATGTAATCGAATAAAGGAGAGCTAGTTTGTAGTACTTACTGACGACGTCGTGGGTTGGTGGCGGTTCGGCGAGAAGCACGTCGGTGCGGGCGGCAACGCGATGTGCACCCACGGCCGCTCCTGGGTTGATCAGCAACAGTCTCATACCCAGAGCCACCGCCACCAGGCTGAGACCCGGCGCTGGGGTCCAAGCGACTCGCGCCACCGTCTCGCCGAGCTCCAAAGTACGCAAACATCGACCAGTGTTCGTCTCCCATACTAAAAAAAATAAGCATATAAGGTCGACTCTTGATAATTCAAACCTCTCAATAATAAGTTATTGTTGGATCCCTAACAAAACTCTCATTAAATCAAATAAAGTCGGTATAGCCATAAAAATGTCCATTTTGTTAAAAAAAATTCTAATAAAGAAATAAGAAATTTTTAGTCATCTCAGCTAATGACATACTAACGTTATTAATATTATCCATAGAAAAGCCAATAACTGTAAGGCGCCCGTTTAAGCAAAGGATTACATACATATTGGTAATTGCAAATTGTTGCATGTTGTTGTAAAGATGGCGAAATATATAAATATAACTATTGTGAAAATAAAGTGTTTGTATATTTACACATACAAACATATCGCCATGCCTGATCCCGTAGGGACAGGTAGAGATCGAAGACTTCGATCTCGGCATACTTTCCTTGCTTCCTCGACACTCATCACTCTCTTCATGCGAGCTCACCGGTTAAGGGTACTTTACACCTGGCCAAAAAGAACTTCGGCAATTTGGTCAAGGTATGTTTATATGGACAGTCAAAAGTTTTAAAGATCCGCAACAAGCAAAACAATAATAGAAAATTAATAATGTGTGTTTTTCTGTTGGATTAAGTGGATTTATTTGGAACTTAAACCAAAAACTTACCGAAAATCGGCCATCAATTCTCCCCACCAACCACTATACACAACACCAAACACACATTACCACTTTTCCATCTTGTAAACGACACGTGTTTCGACCCAACACGAGGCATCTTCAGTTATAGTAGACTCTACGGAAGACAACCGAAAAGTGACAAGCCATTACAACGGGCGCCATATATAAACAGCACCCCCAATCACAATGTAAGAAAGAAACAGGTGGACGATACAGGTGTGTTAAAACTTACGTCACCACTTATTATTTGGTAAATATGACAATTTATTTTATTGTATTAAACGAATTTAAAACATTTTTAAGAGAATATATTCAAAATAGGGGTACAATATTGGTACATTACAAAAGGTATGTTTTCCTTGGTCTTCCCCTACCGAACCTTCCGTCCACATCCGCAACGTAAATTTCCTTTGTCAGTCGTCTGTATGTACATTTTCAGCAAATAAATGAATAAATGGAATGAAATAAATAAACGACATATTAAAGTAAGTATTAAATAAACGAAATACACCTATTATATATAACTATTTACATTTATGATAGGTTCGTGAACCTACAAAACCGTGAAAAATATATGCGCAACTCAAAAATGTTTTTAAGGATATATATATATATATATATGCGACTATGCATCCATATACATATACATTTTTATAAGTTTTATCAAAATTCGTTAATTTATAAACCGTGTTAAGCGAAATCGTATTCTAATTATTCTAAATGTCTACAAACCTTTGACGGTGCCGTCATCACTGCCCGACACTATGTACTGTCCCGAGGGGTCGAAATCAACGGAGCGCACAAGATCTGTGTGTCCTTTCAGTCGCAGGGCCTCACTCGTTGGGAAAGGCTGAAGATCACGAGGTGAAGGCAGCTTCGGAACAAGGTCCTCGGGGCTGATTGTCAACTAATGCAACAGACCAAAGATGTCAATACAACATCATCATCAAGGCATTACAGCCGCGGATGGGCCATAGTTCAGTAAATTTATCCAATCATATCTTAGTTTGGCTTTTTCTCTCCAGCTCCTCACGCCGATACCCTTTTCGTTGCCCTCCAATCTGTCTTGCCATCTGAGCTTAGGCCTTCCGCGGCTTCTACGACCATCTGGTTTGCCGTCTAGTAGGAGTTTGGGTTCTCTAACCTCATCCATCCGTATCAATATCAGCCCGCGGCAGTCCACTGCTGGACATAGGCCTCACCAGCTAGCCCGATCTTCGGCTACACGCATCCAGTCTCTGCCAGCCGCCTTGCGCAGGGGATGCAGCCAGGTTGCAAGGGGGCGAAAATTACACCATGTCGCCCCAACTGTGAACCTCACCTGCACGCGGTGCATCTTGCTGAGCAACGAACGAGGCACTGACGACCGATTGATGACGGTATAACTATCACAAATTATGGCCGGACTCAAATGACATACATCTACTGTATAATTTATCATTTGCCTACAACTAAAACTAGCTTTTTGACTTTTTAAAGTTGTGTTTGCTCATACAAGTCATCTGTGGGGTCAATTATATTGTGTGGGGTTAATTATAAAAGTAATGCTACACGAGCCTTACCTATCGGTAAGGCTCGTGTAGCATTACTTTTATAATTACCCTTTGTGCTTTCTTTAATTCAAGCATCAGGGGGTTGAAGCAGCCCCTCCTCACGCCACAATACAGTAGTATAAGTGTGCATATTAAAATATTATGCTAAAGTTCAGTAGTAAAGACTAGTAAAAAGTTTTAACGAGAGACAAATTTAAATACATATTAAATACATACATAATTAAATTAAATACTACACAACAGTTATCAAATGTTATACGGAGGAGAGGTTTACTGACCCGTAATTTTATAGCGCGGGGGGCGAGGTATAAGTCAAGACAACGCAAGAAGCGTTCACGAATGAAACGCTCGTAGGCGGGCACTGTGCGCAAGCTGTCGTGTTTGACCGGCAGGAACGTATATTTGCGCTTCCACGGTGTCTCCGCTAAACGATTCCATTCCTTCATCTGTGAGAAAATTTATTAATATTTAAAAATCATTTCGATTTAAGTTAAGCGGGCACTTAGCCCGATCTTCGTCTATACGCCTTCAGCCTCTACCCTGGCCCATACGTCACTCCATCTGGCCAGTTAGATGTTGTAGTTTTCTGCCACGAACTGTGGAAATGTGGAACAATTTACCACCTGCAGTGTTCCCACGTGATTATTACATGAGGGCGTTCAAGAAAAGAGCGCATATGTTCGTTAAAGGCAATGATTGCTTACCACCAGGTGACCCGTATGCTCATTTGCCTGCTCTGTTATAAAAAAAATTAAGCTCTTATTTACTGTAACGGTTGTTGGTTCTACGAAGAACGTGACCAACACATTGCCACTTCAACTTGGCAACTCGGAGACCAATATGGACATATACTTTGCTTTACTGGCGTAATTTAAACTGAAATATAATTTTATATAAAGTGGAAAAAAAAGCATGGTGGATTAATATGTCCATTCCTCCATATTTTTTTATGGGATCGGAAGACAAACGAGCAGCCGTGTCACCTGATGGAAAGCAATCAACGTCGCCCATAGACATCCGCAGTGTCATAGGCCGTGCAGAAGCGTTGCCGACCTTTTAGGAGTAGTTTTTTTAAAGATCCAATGTCGTATTGGATCAGAAACACCGCTGGAGGTAGCTGGTTCGATAGAGTAGTGGTGCGTGACATAAATGGGACTTATGTCAAATAGTGAGACATGTACAGGCTATGAAAAAAAAAAGAATGTGTAACCTCTTTGGCGTCAAGCAGATACTCCGGAGGGGGGTTGTAGCTCTCGCTGTGCCCCGGCGGAGGGCGGCGCGGCGCCGGGATGTGTCGGTGAATGCCGCGCAACTTGGTTTCCGCATCCTCCGATGTGGAGCCCCACAAATCATAGAAGTTGTGCTCCTGAGGTATCAAATAAACTTATTATATTTCGCCTCAACTTAAGATTAATGCTTAAGTTCATATACGGTATATGAAATAAGATTTGATTTTAAGAGCATTAAAAAATGCTGATTATGTTATTGTTAGATCGGACAGTTTAATTAGTAAAAAGTAGATTTTGGGTCTAATCAAGTTGGCTACCCCTGTCGTATAGTGGCTAGCCAGACTTATGGGTAATCAAAGCTTATATAATTTTTAAAAAATATTCTTTATTAACACATTCCTAACGGGAAACGAGATTTCTAATTTTTGATTAAACGAGCGTTCACTTTGATGATATTTAAAATCTAAGACTTAATTTTGATTTCATAAAAATATTCCGATTTATAGGTAAGTTTGAGCAAAAGTAGCCCGATGGGAATGTGTTAATTAAAATTCTTATCTATTACTTTACACCACCACTATGGAAATTAGTATTTCCAGTCTTGAACTTTGAAATCCGAGAAAAGAATGTATCATCACCGGTATTCCCTAACAATTACGACACATATTTCCAAAAGAGTAGCGTGTATTTTCATCATATAACGGTAACATGGTTTAATTTGTAATACCTCATGTGGGTGATTATTTATCATAATAAATAAAATTACCTAAATCATTACATATTTTGTATCCTTACAAAAATGTTTATATATTTATCCAATATAATATATTTAAATTAAAAATTATAAATGTATTAATATAAAATAAAAGGAAAATACAAATAGTATTTGAAATATTCTCCACAAACAACATATAATACATGGAACATATAATACATGAACATATAATACATGAACATATAATACATGAACATATAATACATGAACATATAATACACGGTTCATGGAAAATATTTGACTGCATTTATATTGTCCCACGAGGGCGAGAAGCGACTAACGGAGAGCCGTTTCGCTACGCTGAATGTGAGAGGAAGGATGGATGAGTGTGGAGGAAACGGGTATGTGTGCCGGGATCGTGGCGGATGGAGATCTGTGGTCTCTGCCTACCCCTGTGTACCCGACAGGCGTGACGATATGTATGTATGTATATTGTTTCCTAGCCTCATAAGCGCTAAAAAAATTTAATCGTGCCTATAAAAATTGAAATGTTTTATTTGTTTAAAAGTAATGCCTGTTTAAAATCTCAATATATACTCTAATTTGCATGTCAATAACTAAGAATTGATAATAACAAATTTTACTGAATACTGTTGGTTGAAATAATCATTATATGTATTTTTTTTATGGAAGACTATGAATAGTAATAGAAATAGAATTATAACCATTCTTACTCCAGTTGAGTTAGAATGGTTATATATACTGCTTATACTAGGAAAATATGGTTAACATAAATATGTGATAGATCATAATAATTATAATAATAAAAGCCTTTTATTTTGAAATTTCGGAGAAAATCCCTAATCTCAATGTGCCTTTTTGCATAGGCCTTCTTCAACTCCTATTACTTCCTATCTTTTGCTACTCTTGCGAAGTAGTTATTTTGAGGTCATCCTCCCATCTCGTTACTGGGCGTCATCTTTTCCTCTTGATATCCCTTGGATATCAAGCTATACCTTTGGCTCCATTTCCCTAGGTTACATCGTATAGTGTGACCGGCTCACTTCCATTTTAGTAAGTCTATACATGTAAGAATTCTGTTACTCTAATTTTTTACCTTATGTCAGAGCTGTGAGTTTTATCTTTCAGCTTGACACCTAACATGCTTCGTTGCATTGCTCGCTGACATTTTACCAATTTCTCCCGTTGGTTTTTGTTCAGGGACCAAGTTTCATATCCGTTGTTTAGACATGGGAGGACATAAATATCAAAGATTTTCCTTTTTAATAGATCATACTAAATAAAAATTCCACATGCCATCTATAAAATTAGCCAAAAGTATAGTAATAAAATACTGCACCTTTTTCTTCTTTCTTTCCTCGGCGAGTTGTTTCCTGGACTTCGTCCAGCCCATTTTCAGTGCATGTACTATACGGGAGACGTGACGCTGTTCTTCGCGCGATGGCAGAAACGAGCGCTTATGTTCGGGGAACGCTCGCAGTGGTGTCGCCAGCACCTCGCGACTGAACCACTCGACCCAAGGCTGACAATTTTCAAACAATATTTTTTAAAGTTCAAAGGATATTAATTATTCAACTAACATAATGAAAACATTTTTACATAGCTCATGTATGTCCCCCTAATTAGTTAATTAATGTGGCTAAAACAGACGTTGATTACAGCGAGAACTGTGAATCGGGTGCCTTTTGATATTCAGCTCAATGGGGATAATATCAAACAGGTCCAGAAATTAAAATACCTAGGGAGTATAATTACTTCAAAAAGAGACCTTGACTCGGATATAAACTGCAGAATCGGAGCTGCTTCAGCAGCTTTCGACGCAATTGCAATTTCATCTTAAATATCTTTGTGAGATAATGAATATAAAATGGTCTGATAATATAAAAAATACAGAATTTTTAAGGCGTGTTGATGTCGGTAGTATAGAAGCCTTTTTAATGCGTAGACAGTTGCGGTTACGTGGGCACGTAACCCGGATGCCTGAAACTAGAGTGGCACAGCGCATTTTTTATTCTGAACTGGAAAGCGGAAAACGCAAGCGTGGCGGCTAATATTTAAGATACAAAGATGTGCTCAGGCGGCACATTAAAGAATGCGGGATAGAGCTTGAGACTTGGAGGCATAAGCGTCAAACCGATCAAAGTGGAACCGATGATTCATGACGCTAAATTTAAAGACCAACGAAGGCGATATCTTGACCCCTACTCCGTGAACACATAAAAAATATTTCTTACAACTATCGTATCGGTCTCCTCACATGTACACCCATGCCCCCACTTACTACACACAGCTAAAATAGGTTATATCAATCATGTGAGGTCTCATAAGTATTACAGTGAGCAGTCGCTGTGGCCGAAATCGGCTGAGAAGCATCATCATCATCATATCTCCCCCACTGAACTTGACATTACCCATCTTCGGAAGTATACTTGTTCAACCTAGGGTAATATGGCATCCCGACCCGGATTAAATACTTGTAGGCCACATATATTTATCCTGATACTAAAATCAAACCCGGACCATTGACTCCGAAAGCGATGGCCACATGAGATACCATATACCATTCTGGATACTCTAATAAAACAAAAAGAATAATTCCAATATAAATAAACAAATTTTTTAAAGATTGATTGTGGATAATAAGAAGTACATCACTTATAACCGGAACACGTGGAATATCTTAAAAATACGGTCAAGTTAGTCCGGTTTTCGTGATAGTTTTTGATCTATCACGAAAACCGGACTAACACGCAATAAGGTGATTATGCGTCTATGAAAAGACTTTTCTCATTATAAGCTTTTACTACTGGACAACAACATAGTTTCTGATTTCTACTGCGGATTGCTTATGAGACTAAATAAAAAAAATGTAGACAAATACCAGTTTTGATAAAGAGAAAATGTGTGATCTTTAAGCGGCTTTGGCTGTTATTAACAGCCATATCACAGACATCTGTAGCAAGTCAGCGAATATATGTATCTATTATTTATACAACAAAGATTATCAATTAGGTCACTACAAATCACATCACAGGTGGCTTCTAAACACTATCTCTATTAAATAATAGCTACCCGCCCCGGCTTCGCACGGGTGGTATACCTAATGAAAATAATGAGACAATCTTCCGTTTTCTTATCGTGATAAACCTCGTTGACGAACACGTAAACACACGAAGCCTCAAAGGAAAGAACAGCACGCACAAAAACAAAGTTTTGCTTTTGTAATACAAGAGAAACAGTAATTGAATATGAGTGATGAGAAATTGTTTTTTACGTCTTTCCGTACAATTTTTTGAAAATCGTCTTTTATACAAAACTTGTCTTGATAATAACAAAAAAACACAACAAAAAAAGAATTTTCTAATTTGGTGCAGTCATTTTGAAGTTATGCGCGTACATACATTTCTATTTATATAGATTACTTGAATATTGCTACCTGATACTCATCATGTTCAGGATTAGGAACCCGGCCCTCACGGATCCGTGCGATTAGTTCTAAGTCCTTCTTGGAAAGGACAATGTCCTGACCAGTAGATGGATCACGCACTGTACGCCAGAAATCTGGATCTTCACATTTCCTAGTGATAAAAAATACTTTAAATATAAATAATTACATTAATTATTATAATTCAATTTAAATAATTAAAATAATTTTCTCTAATGCACAGAGGAATTAAGTGGTAGAGATGATTATTGAGTGACTATTATTAGAATTAAGCCAAATTTCTAAATAAAGGGAAGGTTCACTTGGGGCCATATACTCTATTTTCTGAATTCATTCAAAAGCTCGTTTTCTTTTTTTCTTCCATCTGAATTTTGTTTTAAAAATATATGAAAATTTGGGATTTATTAGGTTTGAGAAAAGTACCAATATATTTTATATAAATTAATAATTCATATAAAATTCATAATTTATGTATTTAATAATTTATATATTAGGTGCGCAACTAAGTTCTCGGTGTTTGTCATTAGATGGCTCCAGCAGTAGGTGTTGATCGATTTTGCCATATCCAAAACGTCATGAACCAAGCTTAGACATATGGTAAACAAACCGCTCTGACGCGTTAGTGATTTTATTGTGGCATCATATACGTTTAGTCGTGTGAATATGTCTGATTTTGTGCGAAATAATCCTCATTTGGGGGAAGTGTTACTTTCTTATTTCATTCAATGAAAACAGCGGCTAAAGCGCATCCCTAATTAAAATTTTTTTACGGAAACGCTGCTCTAGAAAGACGGTGATTTGGTTGTTGATGATTTGGATTATTTTCTCCCAATCATGCTTCTACGTCGTTGGTTCGGCCAAATTTACACGCTGCGAAGGTTATGCTGTTTGGTGGAACCAGGTCGGTGTTGTTAATTGTAAGCAACGCTCGGACTCATGTTGCCAAACCAGTTAAAACCTACATGGAAACGATGTCCTACCCCACCCGCCATATTCCCCAGATATTGCGCGCTCAAATTATTGTATGTTTCGTTCGATGACACATGATCTGGCTGATCATCAGTTCCGCTTATATGAAAACATTGAAAAATAGCTTGATTGGTGGATAGCATTAAAAGACGAACACTTTTAATGTAACGGTATTCGAGCTCTGCCGGAAAGATGGGCAAAAGTAGTAGCTACCGATGGGCAATACTTTGAATAATATATATAGGCATTTTTGCACAATTGATTTTTTATAAAAAAAAACAGCGAGAACTTAGTTGCGCACCTAATAAAATAATATATAATAAGCTATATCCAATAACTTATTCAAAGCTACACTTTAAAGGCCTTTCTAATTCTTACCAGATCTTGTTGGATGCACGTATTGGAGCATGCAGAGCACAGTATTTTGGCTATAAATAAATACCTATAACTATAGACGTGACATATTACATAAAGATTTTCTATTTCACCTGAGGAACTCATCGATTCGATCACGTCGAAGCGGACGCGCAATACGCCGGCCCGTCACGTCGTAACCAACATGCTCATACTCATCGTACCACCATGCGGGTACATCACCCATCGTGTTCACTCGATCTTCCTCATCCGAAGTGTCACCAGATTCATATTCATCTGTTTCATAAGTACATATTTATTTTATTTTAAACCAAACGAACAATACCGTGCTAAAAACGCTGCTTCAACGACGAATGGACCAACCCCAGCGATTTTCGACAGTCCAAAGAGGTCCTACACAAAATCAATCATGGCCTCGCAAGAAAACTTTTCCATCTGAGGAAAGCACAACTAAGCGTGGTTACCAGCGTAATAAAGCTGGGCATGGTCCATTTAACAAACATCTATTTGCACTAGGTTTACAGATAGTCCACTGTGCAGGACCAGCATGGAGGAGGAGGAAATGGCTGCTCACATCGTGTATCGGTGCAGGGGCAGAGCCAACTATTGGGCCAGATACCTGAGTGCAACCAGGTCCCTTATGGACGCTGTGAGCAACCTGAAGAGGCTGCTGCAGTTCTTCGAGAAGCGTGGATGGATAGAATAGAAGCTATCCATCCAACCAACACGCTAAATGGGCGCATGGTGACGTCGCGTTGCGGAAACCAGCCTGTTACACTATCAACCATCTACCATCTAAGAAGGAGGAATGGATTGCTTAATCTGATATCTAGTCTATAAATGTTTACTTTTTGTTTTAAATATGAACAGTTAATAAGCTTAAACCTCATTATCTATATGGACTATATATTGTGAACCACTTTATTCTCTATTCCTCTGCTAATATTTCACTAAGCAACAGAAACTTATACTAGGTGTAAGACTTCATTCTCTTCATGTCCCAACAAGTTATCCGAACTTAAGTTCTTAATATATAAAAGTAAAACCCCAATGACCCAATTGTTACATTTAACACATAATGATGAAATAAGTATAAGGCTAAGTAAGATAACTTATCAATTTGGCAATGATACATACTTTTTTTATTGATATATGTAAATATATATAAAAAAATATGCAAGGTATTTATTATATTTTTAAAAATTGTCTAGGTAAATATATAAATGGTAAACTGAAGTTTGGTTCTCTATTCTTTGTGATTTATTATAGAAGTTGTCAGAAGGATAATATTTTTAATTTCGTAGTTGAAAGCAAAACATTACCTTTTTCCTGAACTGGCTGCATTGCAACACTGGTTTCTTTAATTTTATTTGCCAATATCTCAACACTGTCATTTTTATTTTTGATAACTTTTGGTTTATCAAGTTTGTGTTTTCTATTATTTTCCATAACAGTTTTTTTATCTACTCCTTTTGTAATCCCCTCACTGGAAACATGGATTACTGGCCCTGGTCCTGACTCAGCTCCACTATCGTCACTTTCATGATTAGCATTAAGCTTTACTCCTATCTGCCTAACTTTATTATTATCATATTCATTGCTTTCATTTTTATCATTATTATCATCCACTTTACCACCATTATCTTCTACTGACTCAGCACCATCTTCGGAATAACTAAGGTCCTTTAAAAAAATGTTTTTGTAATATATAATCTTGGTGTAATTCATAATCAGATTGTGATAATGAGTTTAAGTATAGTTATAATGTATAATTAAAATATTATTTTCACAACAAAATCCCTTCTAAAATGTAAGAACTATTTTGAAATAATACTGTCATTTTTCCATATTAGACAAACTTAGTACTCTCTGCATTAGCTATACTTCCTTTACTCCATTTTTTTGATCTATCTTATTAGAAAAAGCAGGCTATTTATGATTAGTAACTAAGAAAAATGCATAATTTCTTTAAATAATATTTTACAATTATTTGCTATGGCATACAAAATTAACTTAGTTGCTTTTATTTCTTAAATAATAGATGCATAGAAACTTACAGTTGATCCCTCAAGCGACTCAACTTCATTATCACTTAGCATAGAATCTGCACTATTTGAAAAAATCACCTCCTGTAATGCCACAAAAAAGCTATCATATATAATTTTTATATTTATAAATTATATAAAAATATATATGTATGTATGTAATTTGTTTTTATAATGTAAATTTTAAATTGTAAAATATTTCTATAAACCTTATTAACCTTTACAGGATATTAAATCACACAATTAAACCTAATTATATAAAAAATTGAAAATAAAATATATCTAACCTTACAATATAAAAATTACATAACATTAAAACTAATAACCAATTTTGATCCTATACTAGAACCAGTATTGATTTTCCCACAAATATACAAAACAAATCATATTGTTACTTCCCCAAAATCATCTGGTGGTTATACACAGCTGTGACACTTCAATGATCTGCTATGGTGCTGTGGTGTGGCCACAGACCAACATAGCAATGATACAGACCAAACTATGGAGATTTCAATGGTTAACCTGCATGGCCATATCTGGGTACATGAAAACCACACCCAGTGCAGCTCTGGAGGCACTACTTAATATAACCCCACTGAATGTCTTCATCAAACAAGAAGCAGCAGTGGCAGCAAAGCACTTCAGATCTCTTGGCCCATGGACTAAGAATGCCAGGATACCACACACTGGCTTTCTGGGAGAAATAACCAAAGACATGCCATAGTTGGACGTAGTGTGATCAATGACAAAATAGATAAGGCATACATATTTGATAAGACCTATAAGAATAAGGCTAAGTAATAAGTATAAGGTATGACCTTATGAAGATCGCAACGCAACAATGAGCTAAAACACCGCAGCATTTTTACAGACAGCTGTAAAACATTGTCAGGCACTGGCTCAGAGGTCTTCTTGTAGGATTTAAATATTAATATCTAGCATTTACTGGTGGGTACACAACTCGGCCTATCAAGTCGATTGCATTGGTATCATCCTAGCCATCAACGCTTGTGAGGTCAGACAGCAGTCTATTAAGATATTTAACAACAGCCAGGATGTACTGATGGATTTGAACAGCAATGAGATTTGTTCCAGAATTATACTCAATTGCCATGAATTGCTCACAGAAGCAAGCAGATATAATAACATCGCAGTACAATAGATCAAAGGACATAGTAGTTCAAGGGGTAATGATGCTGGAGATGAACTTGCGAGAAAGGCGTCAACAGCCTTTGGACCGGAACCAATAATACCTTTGCCCTTCGAGGGCTTCTTAACCCTGATCAAAAAACATACGAACAAAGGAGTCAATGATTACAGGACCAACCTCACCAGCTGTCATCAGTCCAAAGAGGGCCTACCTGTAATCAATCATGGCCTTGCAAGAAAACTCTTTCATCTCAGGAAAGAATAACTATGTGTGGTAACCAGCATAATAACTGGATATGGTCCATTAAACAAACATCTATTTGTGCTAGGTGTTACAAATAGCCCACTATGCAGGGCTTGAAGGCAGGGAAGAGGAGGAAACGGCTGCTCAGATTATGCTACAGTGCAGGGGAGTAACCAACTATTCGGCCAGATATGATAAGAGGCTGTTGCAGTTCTTCAAGGAGCTGGGGTGGATAGAATAGGAGCTATCTTCTATATTCTGACAACATGCAAAATAGGCACATGATTATGTCTTGTTGCAAAAAAACCAACCAGTTACCCCATCTACCATCATATGTCACAACTTTCAGATAATCAGTGAATAATGATATAAAACTAGTTAATTAATGTCACTGATACAACTAAACTTGTAAAGTTAGGTGATTAAAATGGCCTGCCTATCTTTCAGTCTGACATATTGGTCAAGTAATTAACTAATATTATAATAGATGTAAGTTGACACCAATGACTAATATGATTAACAATTGCAGAATATCTAGAAACTACAAGTTTTTAAGAATGTTATTGAATCAATAAATGTGGTCTTTTTTTTAGATTATTCAAGTCTTTATTGGTAAAATCTAAGTAAATGCTTACATGGTTTTGAAAATAATTGTCAGACAAGTTCAAAGATATGTACATCTATATAGATGTACATATCTTCCATATGGAATGTATATGATACAAATGTAAATGGAATTTTGTGAATTGTATTTGTTCTACTGTTTTATCGTGGAATAGATTACATCCAAAAAAAATCTCATGGCACTGGCAGTAAATCAATATAGTAACTTCAAATAAGTTATGAAACTTACATCACGTTCTGTATCAGAAGCTGTATAACTATCCTCCACCTCTGAATCTGTAGAATCACCCGAGGTATTAAGTTCACCTTGCATTAAATCCTCATGTGTATCCAACTCGCTAATATTCTACAAAAATATATAATGATATATCAGTTTATAATAAAAATTTAAATGTGTTTGGTAAGTTTTTATAATATCTCTTACTTTTTCACTGACTTCCTTATCCTCATGACAATTTTTTCTTTTTAATAATCCAGATTTAAATGGTGGCATTTTAAAATTTAAGGACTTATATTATACATGTGGTCACTTAAAAATAACTATGTAGATATTAATGTGACACTGACAACACTGATTACTCGTGGGAATCTGACAGTACCACAAACAATATAGAGAAAATATATTTATTTATTTATTACCAATACCAATACATAAAAATTACAGTACTGTAAGCGGCTCCCGTACTAATACGGCGAACCGGAATATTTACGGGGCTTTTTCTTCATATAAAACTTTATTCCAATTATTTTATTTTATCTTCACTCACTTATATTATTGTTTAACAATACATATCACTCACTTATCACATTCTTTAATCACTTATATTTTTTTTATATGTTCACGCCTATCCCCCGCAGGGGTTGGCAGAGACCACGGAGCTCCATCCGCTGCCATTCATCGCAGCGAAACGGCTCGTCATTGGTCGCTTTTCGCCCTCGTGAGAATCAGGACGTGACGGGTGGCGAACCACGTCGCCGTCATTTTCAACAAATTAGGTATATTAAATAAATAGTCTTAGTGAATCCCACGAGCCGCAAGGGAGGATGGAGGTCAGCCCCAGCAGAGCCCTGCATGCTGAAGTAAGGCACCATAGTCTATTATTAATTGTAATATTTATATGCAAATGGCGGTCTTATCGCTAATAATGATTTCATCGAGACAACCATAGGTTAGACGTAATGTTAAGTAGATAATTAATAAAAAACAAAGATTTCATAAATTAGTGATATATCTATCACTACTGTACAATGCTTTCATAGGTCTCACATTATTTATATCTATCCCCGATCCTTGAATTCAGAAGCGTGGCATTTTTTAGTTGTAATTTTTTTTAAGTTCTCTAATACTTTCATGAAAGAAACCATGATGCGGGTGTTCCCTTTAATTTTTTTTAAATCTTTATTAATTGTCACTCCCATAAAAGACTTGTCACTGGCAGAATTTACTGATAGTTGCCATAAATATAGAATTTAATTACATTGAAGTAACGTGTGTGGCAGGTAAATGTGGAACAAATCACATATCACCGGTGATTTATAATATTATTTCTTAAATACATTTACAATCTGCTACTGCTATCGATCACGCGTTACTTTTAACACGAACGTGATTATTTACTGGATATTATCTATATATAGACAGAATACATTATCCTTAAAACATTGTAAAAAAAGTAGACGCGATTATTTTATCACTTGTCTTTACCGTGCTATTGTTGCTACGAGTTCAATGCCACATGTACTATGAATGGTACACAACAATAGCATAAAGTGGAAATCTAAACAAGCAATACTGACAATGATGTTATGAAATATGTTGTGATTATATATTAAGCCTTAATGGAAACACTAAATAGACCAAAAATAGCTTGGCACCGAATGTGCTGTCTAATGTGTGTAAATATTTTCATCCTAAGAAAGTAGATAATGCAAATAAATAATGTTATGATTCTTATTATACTAAAATAAAAATCAATAACTTAATTTAATACATAAAGTTTAATTCAAGATTCAACTGCATCCTTAGATAACATAAATACAATGGTAAAAACAAAATACTTAACGTTAACATAATTACAAATCAGTGTGAACCACTATAACAGCGAAAATAATCACAAGGCAAATACTAATGCATCCACGGTGATAAATAATTGTCACATGTAAAGAAAATCACTAAAACTTTCAAAAAACAAGCCTACACATAACTGAAAGGCCGGCAACGCTTCCGTAACTCCTGCTGTGTCGCGGTTGATTGCTTTCCATCAGGCGGCACGCTTGCTCGTTTGCCCTCCTATCCCATAAAAAAATGGAATGGAACGGAAAGAACACAAAGGAGATTAATCAGTACGATCAAGATTACAGCCTCAATAGAATTTTGAAGGGATTAGGAAATAGTAATTTTATGATTAACTCTTAACCAATCCAACATAAACATTTAAAATACGATAAACCCCACAATTTTTAGTAATCTATGTACATCTACGTTATGTTAGAACATACACCAGTTATATTTACAATTATTTTTCATTCGATATTTACAGAACGGGGCATTTTGCGAGGGAAGACATCATAGATAGGATCAATCTATAATATAAAAATGAATCGCTGAACGTGTTACTAAGCGCAAATCTCGAGAGCAGCTGAACCGATTTTGCTTTTTTGTAATATTCCTTGACGTACGAGGATGGTTCTTACGTAGAGAAAAATTTAAAAATTGCCTGAAAAAGTCTAAAAACAACACTTTTCTATATTCCCATACAAAAGATTCGTAATAATACTTAAAAATCAATTTGAACTTTGATACCATACCATAAAGTTTAAGTGTTAATGTAGGGGTTCCGGGAAGGCAAAATAATTGAGTTACGTTACCTTCGTATAAATATTGACTATATAATAAGTATCATAATAAAAATCTGAAATTGTAATTTTCCTTGTGATTTTGTAGTGACTATTAAAGAATTCTAAGTTTTTTATAGTTTTTATTTTATGACATAATTTAATTGTTGACTTATCAACTTTCTTTTTTTTATCTTACTGGCTGACCCGGTGTCCCGAATAGCAGAATAAGTATTAAAAAAAAAATAAAAAATTAAAGAATCGACTGTTAAGTGGTACGAAGTTCGCCAGGTCAGCTAGTTATCAATAATTTCCATGCCTACTTTTACAATAATTACTACGTACCTTCCTACCTACCTACGTTGACAATAATTCTCATATTTTAAAATTTACTGATAGTGATTTATCACAGGTGAAATAACGGTATCAAAAAAAATAATATTACATTATTGTTATTATTTTAAAGTAGCAATCTTTTACATGCCTAATGCTTAATAACAGGCCTTACCTGCTGTCGCAAATTATCTATTCCAGAGATAGGGATTAATTGATGCTGTTATTTTTTGGTTGTATTCAAAATAAAATGATTGATTGAAATACATTGTTGTCAAAAATGTTACGTAATTTTGTGAAAGCTTTACGTCCTTTTAAAAACACATTTGTAAGTATGTATTAATTATTAAGAAAATGCAATAATAACATGAACTTATATACGTATTATATCTCTCTAAAAGAAGGTTAATCAAGGTGTTGATTGATTTTATAAAACATTTTAAAGACGATCGAGATAGAAGTATTTTGGTATAAAATGTATCTTTAAAAGCTCTAAATGTTAATTGACCTTTCGTATACCGAGCAAAACGTCAAAAAGTGCATGGTACAGCTCAGCGTGGGCGCGGTAATACTTGAATATTTTTGGCTCTGAGAGCTTTTTGTTTATATTTTAATCACTAAAATACTTATTTTTATTTTAGAGGTCGAGTTAAAATTGAAACAAAAAAAAAATAATGTATATTTAGTTGAACATGAATTAATATCGTCGGTATATAGGGTACTTTTTCGTATGACTGAATTTATGTCCGCGGTATTCGTAAAGTGAAGGCTAACACAAAATCTCTAAAAGATGATTGAAACTCATCTTCATATTACTAAGACAATTACTATTTATTACTTATGTAAATAAATATATTTTTAGAGTATTAATTATGTGTTCCAATTTAGGTGACTGCTGCTGGAAAAGGTAGCGCCTTTGAGCAAAACTGTATAACCAAAGAGCAACAACTTTCAAACACCCTTAAACATTCACTACCAGGGATTACATATATTAGTGTGCAAGATATTTCAGGTGGTTGTGGAGCCATGTTTGAGGTAAAATAGGGCTGCATTTAATAATTAATCATTGATTAGTGCTTTCTAAGATTTACTGTTAGTAATTTCATTACCCTTTTTAGATAGAATGCTACCAGTTGTCAGAACTAACAAAATTATCTCATATATTTGATATTTATCAGGTTGATATCATACATTCTTTTGTCTACCATGTTTCCCATTGGATTGTTAAGTAAAATTGTGCTTACATGTACATTACAATAACTAAACAATGTGATGTTCATAATATTTTCAGAAAAATATCATCACGAACAATATTTTACTCAATGAAATAAGATTTTCAAGTTTTTTTATTGGAAGTAATCACATGCCTACTTATCTCAATGTTAGAATTAGAACTTTTGAGTCATATCAATATCAGCCCGCGGCAGTCCACTGCTCGACAAAGGACTCACCCAAGGCACGCCAACTAGCCCGATCTTCGGCTATCATATCGATATTCGGCTGAGTCATATATTGTGGGCAAATCATAGTCACAACCAAATTGTATAAGAAAAAAAGGATTTCTAAAAAAATGAAAAAATTAAGCCATGAGCTTTATTTATCCATTTTTTTAGAAATCATCACTAAGAGAATTTATAACTCTCCATAATTTACCTATAGTCACTACACAAGATAGGTATATGGTGATTTAAAGCTAGATATTTTGTGCTGTTACCATAATCTATAATTCCATGTAGCAGTCTATTGTTGGTCCTTAAGATGTGTCACCATCTTATTTTTACCAGCTTTATGTATCCAATTTCTGCTATTCTAGGGCAGCTGCAGATCTTCACACTGTCTTGCAATACACTATACATACATTTGGGCTTCACTGTAGTACTCATCTGTACCAATGTCAGTTCTCGAACAAAAATGACATTAACATATTTATTGGTATAATGTATGATTATGTAATGTTGTTACTATTATATTAATAAAGACTGTAAATATGTACAGTATATAGAGGACTGTTGTGGAACAAAATAAGTAAATTATTTCCCTTTAAATCAGTAGTGTCAATCACAAATAGTCACAAGTAGCTTAACTGGTTTAAAGCAGATGGTACATTCCTACATCATAGTAATAATGGGCTTTCCTACTTAGTAAAGACCTATAGGATGGAAGGATGCATTGAAATAATGCAAGTCAAAAATATGTTAAACCCCAATAAATTTACTCCTACAATGTCCATACCTATTACAAATTCAATTATCATATAATACTTAACTAGAGCATGTCAGTTAGCTATTGTACATCGAGACCAAGAGTGTGATGGATTGTCAAATTGTAAACTACTAGCTTTTGCCCGCGGCTCCGTTTGCGTGGAATTTGGTCTGCCACATTGTTTCATGACAGATCATTTCAAATAAAGATATATTTTTTTTACTTAATAATAAAGCCACTATGACCAAAATTGTGAACTATAATCACAATTTTGGTCATAGTGGCTTCCACATAAAAGGTACCATAACAATCCTCCAGTACATCATCTTTATGTAACTCCAATGGTTTAGGCAGCGTACGCCAAGATAGCTCTCAGAAGCCAGATTTTTTTCCTACTTAATGTCAATTACATGTATCGTTATATTACGACCAAAATAACATAAAATCATTAGTTTTTCTTCATCCAAATCCGTTTAGTAGTTTTTTCGTGAAAGAGTAACAAACATACATCCACACTCACAAACTTTCACATTTATAATATTAGTAGGAGTAGGATAGTAGGAAGTGGGATAGGATAGGATAGAATGAATATCAAAAATATTAGTAGCGCTTTTGACGCCACAGACCTATAAGCGTTTCGAGAATCCTTTAATAATAGTATTAGCATAATTTGTATTTAATATTGTGGAAGTACGGAAATAAGACCTCAACACGGTAAATGACATTATGACATGGATGAACTTTAATGACCTCCGCATAGCCACTAATGGTGAAAGCAGATGCTGTAGGGGAACCTCACTTTCTGATAGCAAAAGCTGTCACTCCATTTCGCTAATATTGACCTGCTAATTGTAAATGTTTTCTTGAATTAAGGCAATAAACAGATAATTATTATTAATTATTAGATGACCCGGTGATGTTCGTTTCCCCTACAATTTATGTGATCAGAACTTTTGACCAGCGATTATCAATCATAACTTCCAATTTCAATTCATCGAGACCAATCGGCTATCTAAATTTACTTTAATCAAGACTTTTCTTAATATAAATTTTTTATTACCAAAAATCAATTTTAAGTGCAATACACGTTTCAAAATCTTACAAAAGATACGACAGTTTTGTTTACACGTCAGTCAGACGATAAAGCCGTCACGAACTCTATTGATAGTAATTGGAAGTACAAAATTAGCAATTATGAGTTTTTCGTTTTTACAGCTATTTTTTTAAGTTTTGCTTATATGTTTTTAATCGTAAACCTCTGTATCAGAGGGAACAAAATAAAAAAATATTCGAATCGGTCGAGCCGTTTTTGACTTTTAGCGGGACCAACAAAGAGCTCTCTCCATTTTTAAGATGAATGAAAACAGTAATAAAAATTTTAAATGATGCTTATATTTGTTACAGATTAGTATAGAAGCAAAAGAATTCATAGGTTTGTCCAGAGTAAAGCAGCATCGCTTAGTTACAGATATATTGAAAAATGAGATAGCAGAAATGCACGGTCTACGCATTCTTACCATGCTACCCAATGATGAAAGACAATAATCTCGTTTTATATAAGCTATGTCATATAGATTTGTATCGATTGCTTATTTAGAAATATCTGTACCATAATGTTATTAAAAGATGTTTAGTTACAACACCAAATAAAAATACTTTTCCTTTTTTTATTTATTTTAAACACAAATTGTCTCAACATCCAACGTCAATTGGATCTATAAAATTATTTGTGGAAGTTTCTAGTATTAGTTCTAGAAACTTTTCCAAAAAACATTAAATTTGCAATCTTTTTTTGACAGCTCAAAGTTAGTTCGTGCCGATATCGATTTTTTTTTCGTAGTGTTCTTAACTCAATCGAGTTACTGTTCCTCGTCCAGATAGCGTTGTCTCACTCATCTAAGGTTGACATATTTACTAATCAAGGACTATCCAAAACAACTATTTCCTAGCTAAGTTAGTAGTAGGGCTACAAATTCAAAGTTAAGACTTGGGTCTTGCATTTGACTCATGTCCACAGGAGGTAAATAAATAGATAGGTTAATTTTCATATTTTTTATTACGTTAAGAAACCTAATTTTGACAATTTTCTGTTACTATGTTTTAAATAGCATTCTTATACATGATTGAATTTTTGTATTTTTAAATTCAGTTCCCAAAAACATGCACAAAGATAATTATCATATTCATTTAGTAATATTGAGGTAGTTATTAGTTTCAGAACTTATACCAATTATAAAATGGTTCTAAAGATAACAGTAAATTCAAAGAGATTTAGGTGGATTATATAAAAATACAGCGTGAACAGTTAGAGAAAAAAAAACAATCTAAATGTATTGTATATTGGACCTTAACACGTTTACTAGAGAAGCAACAAGAAACAGCCCCTCAGATTGAATACGAGCGCGCAGAGGGCGCGGCATATCCGACAACAGAACAGCTACTCCAATCCCCCTCAAAAAGATTATAAAGCAGGCAGTCGTAACACGCGCCAAAGCCTACAAAGGCCAATGCCTTATACAATCCATCCAAATTAAAATCGAACTGAATTAAAAATTCCATATCATTAAAAATAAAGTTTTTTCAATGAAATTCATACACGAAAACGAATCGAAAAATCCAGACGCGCGATATACGCCAAATTCATAAGGTATATCGATTACACACATGAGAAACTAATATTACTCGTAACGTAGTATAACAGTAGAACCATCAAACGATAATGACAAAGTATTTTATCGAGAACGACACGTACAAGGGAGGAGAGGGCGTAGTGGCGTGTGGCAGGTGTAGTTCAGTCTCGGGCCGCGCGCCGATTACGCCCTCATAACTTAACGCTACTTTCACAACGATACAATAATCAACTAAAACTATTTTCTGCATTCTAACACGTTACAAAATTATAGTAGGTACACAATGATACTTTCGCTCTCACAACTGGAAGGAATAAACGACACGCTTATATGTACACTCCTCCTCTCGTAGTGAACGAGGCCTCAAGTATTCCACTACAAGCCGCGACCGATCTTTTTTGTAAAGTGCATATAATAATATCATGTGTGTGAACTGGTTCATCGGTATTTAGCAGTTTTTTTTTGATATTTCATCTGATGTCTACGTCATCTTTTCTATTAAGATCTTGTAAAACCGAACTCTTTCAAATATATACACTTCACATACAACAGTAAATATTATATAATGGACTGCCTACATAAAGGAAATGTGGCTGTAATATAATTTAAGAATTAAATTAGCAAATTTCAATATCTTAAGTCAATTTTTAGGATTTCATTTATTTTTTATTAAAAGCAAGACAAAGTAATAAAATCGTTAAATTCATCATATAAAATTTATTATCCCTACTTGCTTAATAGCTTGACTTTTAAGCAATTAGGGGTACGTAAATATTGGTCTAATTCTTGTTCTAAGTTGCCTATTCGACTTTACGTCCAAGATTTACTGCGTTATAAGGTGAAAACAACACGATTTTATAGTACACACACATTTCTTTGTTCAAGACCACTGAAACACATCACTGTTTTCAACACAGGCATTTACATCAATTTGAATAATATTTATTATACACCATGACTCCTAAATTAATTTCTTACGAAAGTTAAAACTAAGTAAAATAACAATTTAAAACTAAGTAATTAAAGATTATAATTTTGAAGTCTAACAATTAAAGGGCTTGGAATGTTAGACATGAATAGAACAGAAATATCCTAACTTCAAGATGTAAAACTACTGTGATGACCGCACATTCTATTCTATATTACAATCCAATCGACAATTTAATTATACCGCGACGGAGGATGCGCAGTTTTTAACACATGAACTCAGCTCTTATATGGACCGTCAGTGATGAACGTTTTATTATTTAAAATTATGCAATTTTTATCACATTTGAAGTAATAATTCATTTTGTAAAAGAGCACTGCAGCAAGCAATATATTAAAATAATTTCATCATGTTATCAATCCTATTTTCTACTTTTATTAACTACAAAATTAAAATATATTTTATAAGTATACAGTATATCGCGGCCGAAGAATACTAAATATACCTAAAGGTTAAAACGTATTTTTTTTTTAATAAATCGAATTTATTTAAAGTAAATTTTAATTTTTGTTTGTGTTTTGCATAATACTAATAAAGCATTATTTTAGTATGAAATAATTCACTTAATCTTAATCCCTAAGGAAAGTGGTTTGTGGACCACTTCAGTCTTTAAATTTTTGAGAAGTTAAGCATGCCACAAAAATGGTAGGGAATATGAATAGAATATTTTTATGCGAAGTTATTTTGAATGATCCATGGTTACTTACCAGGTTTATAATGAACATTTTGTAAGTATTTCGTTTGGCACAAACTTTAAGCATGAGACATTGCAACACATCGAATACAATAAACAAATTATTCTATGTCGATATTCGCGCACCGCCGATCTTATTACTCGCATCCACCGTCGCAGAGATATTAATTTCATTGTAAAATACGATTTTCGATGGAAACTAAGTATAAAGTCATGAAAAGGTAACGAAAATGAAACTAAAAATTGACTCGCAAAAATATCTTACAGAGCTTGAAAATCGCACCATTCGATACTTATTACTTACATGCCTCATAGGTGGGATTATAATTCCCGAAAACTAAGAAGAACTTGGGCTGATAATTTAAGATCACCTTTGCCGCGCCCATGTGTGATAAAATTCTGCATGCATCCACACTAAAGTCGGCCGCGGCCGTCCCTCCCCCCCCCAAAAAAAACGCCAATACAACACACACAACCTTGTGTGTCGAATTATATGTATATATTAAATCAATACATAACAAAAAAGTAGCACTTGTATATCTGGGTTTATGAAAATTTTTTGTCATAAATGGAAAGATCATATTCATGTTTTACAACAAAACTGTTTTAGTTTTTTTTTCTTTCTACTTAAAAAGTTGTTTTAAATTAAAAATAAATTTTTGAACTCAGTACCGAAAACACGCAGTTACATGACGTCACAATGTTAATGTCTACTCATTGAAAAACACAGCCTGATGTGGTGTTTTGACTTTGAATCGATTATATTTTGTCATTCGGTCATTTAAATTTAATGGCTTTCAATAGTGCAAAGATAGCATGGATGATTGAGCCAATGTCACGTAGAAAAGAGAAGGACACGAAGGAGATTAATCAGTGCGGTTGAGATAAGCAAGGAATAGAAATATATAAGGAAGAAAAAAAATTTGACGTTTTGTGACGTTATGTGAGGACTGACTGCTTGAAACCATTTATTTCATCACATGGCATTATTGATAGATGAGATTTATCAATATATTTAAGATAATAACAAAATTTAATTGATTGAAAGTCAAAACACTACATCAGCTGTTACAAGGAGTAAGCATTAACATTGTGACGTTACACGTCTTCGGGTTTGTTATGTAACTCTCGGCCTGTTTTCGGTACTGAATTCAAAAATACTGAATTTTAATATAACATTTTAATTAGAACGAAAAATAACTAAATACAATTTTATTATAAACCACGTATATGATCTTTCCATTTATGACAAAGAAAAATTACAATAACCCAATTGTGCAGCAACTATCCATCGCTATGAAACCAACGCACGTATTTGGTATAAAAAACAATAATGAAACAACGTTCAATTAGATCCACGCGATGCAACGTATGACTGTGGCACAAACTTGACTACATAACAACAAATATAATCATTGTATTAATAATTCTTGTAACCGGCATTATCGTTAAAAAGAATATGTAAGTGTGTATATGAATAAAATATAGAAATAGACATATATTCAAATATTAATCATCAACATATTATTTCATTCGGGCATAAAATATGGGATTATTCAATAGTAAATAATTAAAATTCACTACATTAATAATAATTGTCAACAACAATTGTAGGCGCCGCCGCAGTTGCGTTGTGATGCGGTGCGGTGCGCTAGGGTGGTGGTGGTGGTGCGTGGTTAACGCGCACAAGGCGTAGTGTGTGACGGGCGTGGTGGGGTGGTGACGGGAAGATGGGCGCGTCAGGCACGCCTACTGCTGCGGTGGGGCCTGTTGTGCAGGGCGGCGGTGACGACCCGGTGCCGTTGCCTGCGCCACCATATCTCGAATGCGCCGCTGCGCAGACTGTAACAAGTATCAAATACATGTCACTCCAGTGTGCACCATAAAATGTTTGTTTCATATCGTAGTGATATTACTTTCGCTACGCATGTTTTTACTTAAGTACACATTTTGCATACACTATTGGTTATATTATCATTCACCATTCACACTCGACCACTACTTTCATACTCATTACTATTGTTTACTACCACCCCCATGTAGTTACAAATGTAAAATTTTAAAGGTACAACCACAAATTAAAGACAAATGAATTAAAATATAATTTATTTTGTATAGTAACAAACTTTCGCCTGGAGTTGTATTAAAAGTAAAAGTAACTCACCTATCAATCAGTACAGTCAAATTGCATAATTCGAGCCGTCACGGACGATCTCATAAGGATTTTTATTCGAGCGTCGGTCACCTCATTTTCATCCCGCTTCGGGCGATCGCTACAAAATTTAAAAAATTATTATGCCAGAGTGAATCGCTGTCAGTAAAAACAAATGATTCAAGTAGTTCGCTTTGCGCCAGCAACTAATCAAATGCAGTACTTATCTTCATTAGTGATGTTCCAGCGCTTCGCTCTAACACTAAAAACTCATGGTGCAATCCCGGAGATTGTAACTACATGTGGCCCTATCTCATCCTTTCACACTTTACACAATGATTATTTCTTATACATTCATATTCATCGAGGTCAAAACAGATTGTATCGCAAAAACCATATAGCTCTTTCGCAAATGCATAGCAAGCAAACACATTTACAAAAAAGCAAATACAATATTTTTTATACACATGCAAAACTTACAACAATATTACAAATAAGAAGTAACAATAATATTTTATATTCGCCAACAAAATATAATTTTTTAAAATAACAATAGTATGTAGATTTATTATTTTTACAACTTAACGTACCCTATAATATATAGTAGCCTTGGCCAAAAGTATTGAGCACTATAAATTTTGCATGTGTACAACAAAATGAGGAACAAATACAAAGCCTTCTGTTTAAGGATTTGCTATTCGGTCCCTAAGAAGTCATAAAAACTAATTAAACAGACCGTAATTGGCAATAAAACATCTGGCGCAATAAAATTTGTCATTTTAACATTTTTGTAATTTTTTCTCAATTCACTGGGGAATAAGGGAAGAATGGTAATCTTATGCCATGGCGCCACCGGGATTTCGGGACATGTGGTGTGAAATCTGCTACCTTTACTAATAATGCGTATGTTGTGCACGAAACTGAACGTGGAAATTACATGGTAAGGAAACACCTAATTGAAAACAAGTCAATGACGCGCCCAAGTTTAATCGGCACATGGAATCCGCGACTTAAATGTGGATGGAAAATTACAAAAAGTAAAAAATTAAACGGCACGTAAATATCTGCCCCCCTGTTAGGGTTGAGTGAAACGCACTGGAAAGGTGTAGGACATTTTAAAACTGACTACATCATCTACTTCTCAGGACCCGACAAATCTAAGAGTGTCTTTACCGTTAACACCTAAAAGCTCAACTCAACAGACATGTACTTGGGACACAATCCCGCCAAAGACCGGATCATAACTGAAGTTAAATACTACTCCTTGCAAACTCAATTCGAAGTTTATGCCACATCTAAATCAGCTCATCAAATCAGCATCAAAAATGAGCTCATCAAAGAATTCTGTACCAGCTTAAAAGCAACCTTCAAAAAGATACTAATCAGAGATATAGTGATGATTATTGAAGATCTAAACGCTAAAGTATGTGAAATCATACCTGCACCGATTAGTATGCATACGACATTGGTGAAAGAAATGGTCGTAGAGAACGCTTAGTATTTTTGTGCAGAAGAAAACTTCACTTTGTTTTGAGCATCATATTATAAGACTACTGGGATATCTCCAGGCAATCGCAGTAGGAATCAAATTGACTACGTTATGATGTATAGTTACAAGCAATCCTAAATTTGAAATGTAGTCTGTGGCCAAACATAAGAAACGACCGACGAAAGGCCGAATGGAAAAACGGGAGAACATTTTGGCAGTGTCATCTTGACAAGTAGTTTAAAAAAAGTAGTAGAAAGGCTAAGCAGGCTAGGGATGCACCGTGTATTATTATCGTATTTTGGTTGCCTTACATTTATAAGAATATACTTTTCGCCCAATTAAGAACCAATTAAGTACATTGCCTGGGTGTTGTGATGACTTGTGAGGGAGACTTGAAGTAGGCAGCCATTGTTGAAAGCGATTAGTTGGCGATCTGAAGCGCATTGACAACTTTGACGAAAAGAGAGCAGGAATAAAGAAAACTTAGTACTTTTAAAAATATTATATTAAATCAGAAACATGTGTAACTGTATTGAGGGATTAATTAATACATATAGAAGGCCATACCACCTTCCATACTTCGGAAGAAGTTATTTAAAGTTTAAAGGGTAACAATTTATTGATCATTGTCAATGGTGTTCATTACATACCTGAACACTATAAAAAGGTCCCACAATGTGCACGGTGGTCTCGTGGTCGGGTTGCGCTCCAGCTGGGGGAGGTTGTTCAGGCAACTTTATCAGTGAGCCGGTGACGCGTTGCAGCTCACGGACGTTCTGGCCACCCTTGCCGATAATGCGGCCGACTTGTGATGATGCTACGACTATTTCTACAGTCAGCCGAACATCATCTGAACCAGACATGAATCCCTCCTCACGCATTTTCTCGAAAATCAAATACTGCGCCTAAAGAGACATTAATATTAATATTTTAAATATTATCCAAAATAAAGGAAACTATCCTTTTCGTAAATCTTAACACATTTGAACCTTTAAAGTCAAGAGTAGAAAATATTGTCGAAAATATATATCGTTTTCGTAAACATTTATACATTTGAACTATAAGAATGATATTTTTTACATACATACATATAATGACAATTAAAGTTTTATTACTCAAGCATATTCGTATGGGAGATCAAGACTCTTTAGGTCGTTAGTAACTGATACTAAAAATTATTATTAATTCATTAAAATAAACTACTACTACATAAGTAGTAGTTTATTTTAATGGAATAGTTTGATTAGAACATAAATTCACATTAGGGAGGATTAACTGCATACCTTCCACTGAGCTTCTGGGCTGCCGACAATAGTCACTTTCCGCTCTTGTTGTGCACTAGCCTGTGCTTCCCCCTGTTTTTCCTGTTCAAGCGGGGCAATTTTCACAGACGCATTACTAAAGCGAATTATATTCCGGATGTGAGATCCTTTAGTGCCAATGATTGCACCCACAGCGTTGTTGGGGATATATAAGTATGTAGTTTCCTGCGCGGAAAGTAAAATGCGTTAATTATTTATATGAAAAAAAATATAGTCCCCGATACGGTTGTCTAAGCATAATCAGTCTATGAATAACAATCAATGTTGATTAGGCTATATAAGTTCCTCTGAAAGGAATTCATGTCATTAATTTATACAAGTTCAGGACGACGGTATGCCAAATCAGACTATTTTTGATAATATTTTCAAATTTGTCTATTACAATATACACTTCCTTTGAAAAAAAGAACGGGCAATTTTGATTTTCTACATTATTTGTAATTATTTAATTGTAAAGAGATTTTAATAGCAAAACCATGTTACTAGCACTTAATATAGATTCTTAACGATATAGATAAGATACCCACAGACTGGGTATGAAAGATTAATACCAAATTAGATTTTTTTAAAAAAAAATATCCCATTTTTAGTTTGTCTTTTTACATTTCGAGGGTTTGACGTTAGAATGTTGACTTATTGTGACCTAAATCAGATATATTTGTATCTATTGTAATGGCAGAAAATTCAATAAGAGTTAGTAAAATTACATCGCTGCTGAAAGAGGTGTGTAGCCAAAGTTACGTCTCACAATAGTTAAACGTGATACGTTCAACCGTTCAAAGAACCTGGACTTGATACGAAGAGACAGGTATCGTTTAGAGAAGGCAATTAATGTTCTGGGTGAAAGTGTTGCACACAACCACGAGACGATCGACTTTTAGTGACTCAGACGATGGGGAACCGCAAACGCAGTTACATAGACCTCAAAAGAAACCTTGAAGAGATACGAGGAGCACAAGTTAGCTTATGGACTGTGAGGCTTTTGGAGGCTAATATACGCAAGGCTCAAATTTGTCTGCATGGTGAAGACCGACGTAGGCAAGTGATACGAAGACCAGGGGAACGCTATGCTAACGCGTTTTGAAAAAAATCACCCCTTATGGAGGAGAATCTGTTGTTTTGGGTGGGTGTAACTTCCAACTATCGTAGAGATAGTATTTGTTAAAAATAGCTCACTAAATGCGCAATGGTACATAATAAAAATCCTTTGTCAATGACTAAGGTGACCGTTTTTGTTTTTTGCAAAAGAGTTTATATAATACAATTAAATTTTAAAAAGCATTGTGGAAGCAAAATCTCTAAATGTCAATTCTCTATTGTATTATAGTAGTAGCTGGTTGGGAGCTAGCTGTCTTGCGACTTAATATCTCACCTGCGAATCGCCAGCGCCTTGCTGTGCTCCACCTCTGCCAGCCAGTGGCGCATAAATAGGTGGCGGATAAGGTGGAGGCGCACTACAAAAACCTCGTCCTGTTGACATCATCGCCATCGGGTGCAGCCCGGGAAACATTATACTTTGCGGTGCCAGCACCTGTTGTTACATCATTATTCTAGCACACTTAACATTCAGAAATAAAACAATGTATAGTTGATAATTATATAAACATAGAAATTACGCATAAAAATAATTCTTTTCTTAGGTTATGGTAATGGAGGACATGTCATTGAATGCTCCAGAAAAACCAGTTCGAGTAAGAATTAAGACTCGATTATTATATACAAACAAATTTAATATGTACCTGCAAATCATTTTCGTAGCTTTGACGTAATTTCGCTGATATTTGTGACTCCGCTTTAGCCATATTTTCAATAGTTCCCTTAACAGTTATAATTCTTTCCAAGTTAAAGCTATTGATGTCGTTAATAGAAGAGACTGTTATTTTAGTGTCTGTTTCCTGCATGATTCTCTTAATGGTATTTCCTCCTTTCCCAATAATGCGGCCAATGAGATTGTTGTGGGCCAGAATTTTGAGACAAATTTCACTGAAAAATATAATATTTAATGTGTTATGAATTTTGTAAGTAGTGAAGATGCAAATGAAAAGAATAAAACTACAATGGACCAAGCTACTATTTGTTAAATATTTTTTTTATTTTATCACCATGCTCTAAACATTTTGTGCGAGAACTTAGTTTTTGGCTCTTGAAGTTCCTTATTGCATTACTTTTTACCAATTAGCTGAAACGTTTAATTTGTAATGATTTATTGTTAAATAATTTTGTAAATAAAACGAATTGATAATGTAAAATATTATGGGGCCTAGACTTTGAATTACGTATTTGTGCCATACTTTCGTAAGATTTTGCAGAAATTTTGGCTAATACGATTTAGTTATTATTTTTTTCCAGGATATATAATCGCCCATTATCAACACTTTCAATAGTGGCGCTGATTTCGTGAATTTATGTGATGAAATGTACAGAATAGTCGCAGAGTTTCACAACACTTACCCTTTATTTGTATTATTGGCTTCTTGCTGCATAACTTCGAGTATGCGTTTGCAAGCATTGGTGCAGTTTTCGGGATTGCCATAAATGGTGATTGCCTTCTCTAGCGCACCTACATTGTCTTTGCGGTGTACATCGACACGTGCGCGGCTTTGTTGTGTGATGAGGCGAATAGTGCTGCCTTGGCGGCCAATGATAGCACCCACCATATCGCTTTGCACAAGAAGACGCAGGGGAAAATCAGTGGGGCGGGCGCCCCCTCCAGCAGCTCCACCGCCACCGCGACCACCTCCGGGACGTCCACGGCGCCCCCCACGTGCACTTTGTTCTACCGCCTCTACCCTGATGCGGCTGCCCTCAACTTCACAGCCATTCAGCCCGTTTATAGCCCTGCAACAACGCACGCCCCCGCGTTTTACACTAGTCATTTCTAAAAAAATTTGCAAACAACTATACCATTACCCATGCTTTATAAAAGTTTCTGCAAGTTTTAAATATATAATATACTATACTGAATTTAACTAAAATATTTTAGTGTCACAAATGATTGAAAGTGAAACACCAAATTACATACAATTACTGGTTCTGTATTTTGAATTGAATTTAATCATGCGTTCTTTCAACGATTCCCTAGATAAATACCGACGAATACGAAGCAAGAAGACGAATAGAAAGCAGAAAGTGTGAACACAAAACTGAAACGGGCACCAAACACAAATCATGCAACAGTGGTGGCACAGAAGAATGAAAAAGTACAAGACAGTCAATTTTAAAGGAGGCAACAACACAACCCGGGGAGTGTCATCAATACTCACTGCTGCGCCTGCTCCGGAGTCTCGAATGTGATGTACACCGCTTGCGTGTTGGGCTCCCGTGGGTTTGCTTTGTCGCAATGTTGCACGTTGCCGTACTGCGAGAGAAGGGGCTCGATGTTGTCGAAGCGAACATGCAGAGGGAGCCCACTGATAAGTACTTTGGATGATCGGCTGCGAGAAGCGATATAACCACTTGTAGTCCATTCGAATATAATAACCTTAAGCAGGTAAGTGCACCCAGTGGGCATAAACGATAGGAGATAAAATAATAATACATTTCTAATAGAAAGTCATATACTCGAATATAAAACCTCAAGCGGACATGTGCACCAAGAGGGTATTGATGATGGGAGATATAATTATACATTACCAATAAACAATCACAATAATCATCGAATGGGTGTATATATAATAAAATGGTGAGACGCGGCGGCGCAACAATATCAGCGAACGTCAGCTCTGGGTGCAGGCAGGGTCGAGCGAATCAAACGCCTCGCGCCACAAAATGGCGGTGCGCCGGCAGGAGATGACATCATCGGCACGCTCGTCACTACGCCCCCGCCTCCCCTCACACGCGCCATTCACAACTCAGTTGTGGGGTTCCGTTGCACTCTACCCACCCGCTCTCACGCTTCCCGCTAATACTCGGTCGTGTGACCCCGCACAGTACATTTACCTACATCGGATGTGTCTACACAACGCTGACACATTACGTTATATAAAATTTTAGTTCTTTTATCATTCTTACCTAAAGGGTTGGATATGAAAATTTAACTACTATGCAACATAATCAGATCTAATATAACACAAATATGATTAGAAAGCGTAGCATATAACGTTACAAATAGAAAAATAGTCAACAGATCCGTAAACATTAATTTATTTTTTTAATTTACCATAGCCTTTAAGTTTTCAGAATAAAATTAATGAAATATTTAAGAACGGTTTTATCCAGATTAACCTTATGTTTGTATGCAATACATTGGAAAATGCATACTTCAAAAATACATCCATTGCTCCACACTATCGGCTATATTGAGGATACCATTATAACTACAAATTAAAAGAACAAACAACCGGCAGCTACCATATAAATCTTTGATCAGAAACTAAATATTTCACTATTGCGCTATGTAAGTCATGAATTTAAAAATGTAAAGCAATTTTTATGTATTATTTTTATCAAAAATTAAAGCTATCTTCAACAGTATTCCCAAACCGATACGAAATAGGAACTTTTAATAAACAATCCTACATATTTTTTCAAGGCAGGCAACGCTTCTGTAATGCATAGGGGGGGCTTGACACGCCTGCTTGTTTGCTTCCGTTCCCATAAGAAAAATCAACATACAATGCGAAAATTAAGTTCCCTGTTCCTGTGTACACACAATTCACGACATTCCTTTATGAAATCGCAAGTACATTAATATGGTCAAACAGGATAAAAAAAACTTTTATTTGTTAAATGAGGCGTTTTCTATGATGTGGTTAATGTGTTCGCAATTAGTCTGATAAGCCTGTTATATTTCATAGTAACTAACCGATTATTAAGTTTCGGCTAAAACTTGTAGTTGATTACGTTCCGCTTTGTTCGCGTCTGTACTTTGCCGGTTGATTGACCTTCATTTCGACAGTTAATGATGTAGTCGTTTAAAGTCACTTTTAGTAGATAATGGTAACTTTTTAACTTACGACATATTGTACTTAGTGATTTGGCATGATGTTTTTTGATTCTCTTAGGTTTAACATATTTAATCAGATATAATTTTTCATTCGTTATGATTCAATATCTTCATTTAATTGTTGAGGCACCAAACAAGCGTTCAGTGATAAATTGAGTCTCCCCAATCATGCTTTCCTATATGTTGGATGGTAACGTTTGCGATAAGAATACGAGATAAAATAATACTGTAAATTAAACTATAATAATTACAGAATTAAAATTACTTCCTTAGTGTAATGTGTTCAGATCTTTCCCAAGGTTAAAAATAAAGATAATTATTACGATCAGCTGTTCTCAAAATTTGACGAGTAAGGAAATGTGTATACATAAATGTATAATTATTTCTTTACACAGTAAGAACTACACTTAAATATTATATTCATATTAAAGCGTTCTATACAAATTATCATTTGTTACCACCTTAAATGATTGCTTAGATAGTTAATAAATTTCATTTATATAATAAAAACAAAGTTCAAACAAGAAGTAAAAATTATCCAATTTGATTTTCTGATAGTATGCCGCAAGAATTCACATAACGCAAGGGTATCCCCCTTGCGTTATGTGAATTCTTGCCTTGCGGTATTAGAAAAAACATATCTAATGAACCAACCTAAATGGTTATTTTGGTTGTGATACACCTATTAACGTGTATTACAACAAATTATAAACATACTTAGTTGTTAACGAATAAAATGGCGGTATATTTTTAGCTCGGGTTTTTGTCTGGACAGGCATTTGTGTCGCTGTGCTGGGCGTCGAGAAGTTTTATCAGAGGTAGGAGCGCATCGCGGTGACTCACGGGCGTTGAGCCGCGCCACTTTCCGTCGCCGCCGCCATTTTACTTTACGCACCACGTGTTTGTGTGCAGTTTAATTCGAACTTCAATGGAGAATTTTTTAGTGCAAGATCAATAATTTGTCTATTCATATACGTAACAGAAAAAATGCGATCATTACTAATAATAAACATTATTTTAACGTCGGTAGGTGGTCGCGTACCTGCGGTATTTCGTCATTCTGTCCATTATTACTGGATTGTGAATAAGCTTAACTCGTGTTCGTAGAATGTTATCTGACTTGGTGCTTCCTAGGTGAAAAAGTAATCAATTTTCTGTTCACTTGAGTCGCAAAGGCAACATATGGATCATGTTACGTCTGCGTGGTTCTATCACAGTATTAAATGAGGCTAGAAGAGCGGGCGCAGCTCCGGGCACACAAGAACTGTACCGCGAGCGCGAGCGTCGTCTTGTGACTGAGGCGCGGGCGGCGGGCGCACGCCGGCAGCACCGACCGCGATCCGCCCGCACCCACTGATAAAAACTAAAAATCCATTCACCCCGCTCGGAACTAATTACACTTAGCCACTCAAGGACAATTCAAGGGGCATATCAGTTGATAAAACCCTTATATTACTAATAAGCAGATGATATAATTTGATAGAAATGTAGGTTTTATTATATTAGATGTAATCGTTTTAATAGGCTTATTGGAAAAGCTACCCCGCCCTTAAGCCGAGAACTACGGCGATAAGTATTATAGATATAAAATATATAGGGATATCCAGACAATACCTTTAGACTATAAACAGTCAAACCTGTTGTGTGGTCCTTTTTTATGCGATTTTATTTTTGTGCGACGTTTTATTCGATGTTTTTATGGTGTATATGAAGTGTGTAATTGTATTGGCACTTTTGGAATATTTTCTTTGGAATTCGGAATCAGAGAAGGCTTCAACACTTTCACCGAAAAAGATTTTGACCTAATGATTGAGGACGAAACAATCAATGATAATGACATTATCAATAATTCGATAAATTATGAAGACCGACTACAAGAACCGGATTCCAAACAGCGAACAAAATATACGCAGGGCAATATATTGTCGCAACAAATTGGAAAAGCGTTTTGTTAAAATGTTATTTTATTATTAGTTTTATAACAAAAAGGCGCCAGTGCAAAATGATTTAATAAAGTTGTTTTTGGGGTCAATCTTAGGTAAAAACTGGAAGAAATCTTCTCATTAGACCTTAATGATCAATTACTGTTATCAAAGATCGATATGCCAGTGTTGTCAAATCTAAAATGTTGTTTTTTACTCCGTCTCACATTAACGCTTATACACGCCTTAAAGCTATAACTGATAATAACAAGAAAATGAAATAAAAAAGCACAATGATTTAAATTGGTGGGAAAAGACCTTCCTGTCAATAGTGTATTTTGTGTCATTTTTCGTAAAAACATTGGACTTTATATTTTCCATCAAAAGTAATTTCTTAGTAATTTGAAATTAAGGCAAAAATATTGGCAATAAAAATGAAAAACATTTTAGGTTAAACACAAAACTTATTTGATTGAAAAACAAGGGTTGCCCGATTTTTTAACAACCAGTAGTTTTAAAGAGGCAAAATAACACAACTAATAACATTATCTTGATGTTAATGATTATTTGAAAATGATGTAATGAGTATTTGAAAATAAATATAAAATAAGTTAATCAACTCTTTATTTTATCTGCAACGCCTCATTTTTCTGTAAGTTAAATAAATAATGTAACTTATGGAAAGTTTTAATTTTAATAAAAAGCTAACTGTACACGTAAGTTAAATAGCGATTGGCCGAACTACTTTTGACTAGATTGCCAGTTGGGAAAAATAAATTGTAGTTCTTTGTTAAACCTTTCTTTGTAGACTAACGGCGCATATGAGTTCTGCGTAAAACAATTAATTTAGACAAGCAACTTATTAATGTGCGTTTGGCCAAAACATTTGTCAGAGCTGAAAGACGCATACGCATTGCCGAGGAACTCAGTTCGGTCAAAACTGATAGTTCCGAAAGAGAAAACTAAAAGTATCGCAGGGCGTCCACCCGACATCGTGTGCTTTAGTTTGCTTCGAACTGGCAGCCCATCCACAAGTTTTGTCAATATAACCGTGGGTCTTTTATAAATTTCTAGTTCAGGTAGTAAAATATCAATTGATAATATTTATGTAGGTTAGTTATATGGATTAGTTTATTACTGCTGAAAAAAAAATTACCCAACATATTTTGACCCTGAAAGTTTTAGTCCATATGTTATAGCTAGCAGCATGGATTTAACAAAAAAAACTAATCACTGACCAATTGACTAGCATAATGTTGACCAAGGAAAAGCAAAAAATATTTGAATGTGGGTTTACAAGATAAAAAAATTATAAACAGGTCGCTTATGAAAGTATTTATTATCTACAAAGAAATAATACAGCAGGCGACGACACGTGCACGAGCGACCATCTGCCGACAGGTGTGGACCTACTACTCCTCCATTACATAGACATTCTTTGATATCGTAGATTATTTGTAGAATAAAATATTATTTGTTAAAAGCTCTTAGGGCTCCCCACCTGTGAAGTGGAAAAAGTGATAGTAATACGTAGTAGATAGATATTTTATGAACACAGAAAACAATAAATTTTACTTTTTATATACAACAGTAAATAAAATCCCTTATTTTCGTAAATCATCAACCTATAAGGTAGATAATTTGACTACTACTCCTGTAATATATAATTTTATATTACCAGTACAGTAAAACCTGTTTTGTGCGGTCCTTTTTTATACGATTTTATTTTTGTGAGATTATTTGTGCGATTGATTTGTATGCGGTATATGAATCTTAGGCGTTATCACCAGTTTAATGTTGCCTATAAATGTACTTATACAATGTTGTGGACGAACTCTGATTACGTGGTCTCCTTGATCTGGACTTCGGGATGCTCTGTTCATTTATTTTAATCAATCTATTGACAAGGCACATTTAGTTACGTACATATTGTCGCGTGCGATATAATCGACGCGCGCGAACATTATACGCTTCGTATTCAGAGTTATCCACAATTCACGTGATTAAGGATTTATTTTATAGCGAGATTAAAGGTAAATAAATTAATTACTTTTGTTTCTATCTATTTATATACATATATATATTTTCTAAGTCCGACTTTTTTATGCGGTCCCCCCCCCTATCCACCGCACAAAAACAGGTTTTACTGTAGTAGTAGTAGTAGTCAATGTGAGATATTAAACAAAACAACTTTAATACGTGAATAGAATGACAATCGCCTTCCCTCGATAAAATATAGTCCCTAACGAGCCAGCCACGTAGCAGTCCGCCTAGAGTAGTGGTTAGCAACCTAGACATCCAAAAGAGCAAAATATAGACAATAAACAATTGAAATTTATTCAAAGAGCCATTTTATAAACTTTAGGTTTGCTTAGGAGACATTATTAACGAAATAATTAGTATTAAATATACATTCTCGAGCTTGCCTTATAATAATGTCTTAGTTTAGCTAACAGTAAATTAAATAAAAATTGGTTTCAGATTTATAAAAAATTAATATTTCTTTTGGCCTTGAACTTCCTTGGAAAATAAGGGTGTTTCTTTAAAGACATAAGAATAATAAGTAATATTCCGTGCCCGCACTAAACATTTCGTGAAGGAGCCGGAGCCAAAGAACCGCATGCGGCTCGCCGGCCACTGGGCCTAGGGGAATCATCGTGATGAGGTCACAAGTATTTATAGACTTTGTTTTATAGCCTGGTTACACGGTACGAGTTGCTGACATGACAGTGGACTGCTACTGCCCCTGTGTATTCGCCAAGACAAAGGCTACATTTGCAATACGAACTTAAAAGTTTAAATCGAGTAAAAACGTACATGCAAAGAATATTAACAACTTGTATGCAAGCAACGACTCGCCAACTTTGTATGATATAGTCGCACTGCATTAACTAACTAGGCCATTTCGCACTGTGTATATGCAGGACGTTAGGTGATAAGCTAGTAATAATAGACGTGTTTTAGATTCACATGGGAATCCGATACTGGTGAAAAGCAGCAGCGACAGGTGATAGATATTATTTCCAAAAAATTTTCTTTAAACTTGTATACATTTCGGTACTAATAATAAATAATAAAACTTCGGTATACTGTTGTAAGTATCGCCATGCCTATTAGAGATGAAATTTTATATTCATTGAAATACAAATAAAATGTACAGTACATTCAAATTGATGTACGGAGTACTCTTACAAGTAAAAAAATGTATGTATATTTACCAAAAAGATTCAATATATTGTGGAGTATTAACATTGATACTACAGTTCATATAAGTTTAGTTATAATTAGATTGAAAAGACTACTACAGAATTACATCAAAAGTGATTATATAATTTGTTTATGCCTAAGGTAACAATCAGTGTGCAAAATCAATTGAACCTGTACCTGTCCTTTAGGAAAAGCAAAGAGTCACACTTTTATGATTTGGGCGGATTAAAATTTTATATATTCTCTCGGAAAAGGGTAGCCAACTTATAAAGATATTTAAATGAAACTGGCAAAATGCTTGAATTATGTCCCATTCTAGTAAATTTGCCAAAATCTAATTAATGCCATGGTCCGTATTTTTTACATTATAAAAAAACGGTGCTTTGTGTGGATTTCTATAGCATAGGGAAGGACGAAGAAAGCTAGCTATTTCCAAAGCATCACCATTCTCAAGTCCAAACTGTCTTGTGACAACATGTGCATCCATAGTTTGTTCATTCACGTAATGAATAATAATAATAGAAGATACGCCACGCCGCCCTTACCACCATCAAGTAATAATCCTGCATATGCTGAAAAAATGCCAATCAATGAACAGAAAATGTCCAAATTGAAAATGCTAGAAAAATATATCTCAAGAGTACCAAATTTCCATATAGCATAACAAATCCATCAAACTGAATATCAAGAACATAATGACAGTTCTGTTAAAAATTTTGTGGTCATAAAAAATATTTAAGGGTATTTTGTTATTAATATTTGTGTGTATTATTATATAATAATTGTGTGTATTATTATATAATAATTGTGTGTATTATTATATAATAATTGTGTGTATTATTATATGTGTGTATTATTATATAATATTGTGTGCGTAAATCCGCAAACATAAATGGAAATAAATAATATCGAATCAAAGGGAAAGGTTTGTTATTTTGCTTTAAGTAAAATGTAAATTAAGCGCATAATACGCTGAGTTACCACAGAGCTCACGTTTAATACTTTGGAATGTTACTGCTGTGCCACTACTTACTATGTAGAAGAACACGGTTAGCCAGACAAAGCTCATACATACGTTAATATATAGCACTCATTTACACGCCAAGCATATCACTATAATGTAAAAGAATTGACTAACAGACATTACTGTTTCTGCTTAACGATGTTTGATTCAATAGTAATAAAAATATTATTAAAACCTTTTCTTACATTTATTGCGAATTATGAGATATTCTTTATGTTTACATGTCTTATTCACACGGTGAGATCCTGATTACCTGTAAATACAGGTATATGAATATGCATATATTATTAGGTCGGAGCAAAAGTATTTCGTATTTTGAATGTATTATTAGTAATCAAACCTCTTTGGCTGTACTAAATGTAACTGGCTGGTTTTAATACCATTAAATGTGACAATCTGAAGATGAAATAAATAAATAAAAACTGCCATTTTTCAATTGTTTTTCAAGAAAGAAGGAAAGAAATTCGGTAAATTTTAAAGTTTTATTACAAAAAAGGTAAAAATGCGAAGAACGCCGCGAATAAAATTTGTGCGGTTTACGGACCTAATGCGGTATCAATAAGATTAGCACAACTTTTTTGGGACTACATCCCATTCTAGTAATGTATGAGGGTCTCGCATTATTGTGGTAGAACCCTATTAGATCAATTTTGGCTTTTTCTATTTGAGTGAGTTAATCAATTTGTACAGTTGATAACAGTACACTTCAGAATTAATTGTGGTATTGTCCGGTAGAAGCTTAAATATGTATGTATTGCCTGCTCATTCGCCTTACTATCGCAAAATAAGAATGATTGTTGATGATTTTTTTTTTCATTTCACTTTAGATTTTTATACAATTGAACAATTAGCGATTCGTCGCAGTAACGATGCGCTGACGGCGCCTCAATTCGAACTGTCCTAATATGGCCTTCATATGTACAACGCTCCGCTAGAGGGGCGAACAAAGACCCATCTCTTTGTTGTTGACTAAAATGACAGTAAAAAGGTAAACAGCTTATTGTTGTTTGCAGATTCCTAGTCATAAAACCAAGATAGTGCTAGTGTTATTTCTTCAAAGTTAATCTTTAAAATAGTAGTTTTGTTTTAACTAAGTTATTGAGAAAAAAAAGAATCATCAGATAACCAAATATTTCTAGTAGTTATTCTACATTTTAGTATCTGATGTCATTTGACCAGAAAACACGCTTTCCGTATACTCAACATATAGTCAACAGACTAATAACATTTCTTTGTTTTTCAAGTTTGAGTTTTGTTTTTTGAAGAACAATGGGTTAGATTTAGAAACATTCCTAAGAGATCAGAAGCATATTAATCGGCCTTCATAAATCCGGTAAAAGTAATCGTGAGATTTCAAGTCTGTCGATGATATTAAGACAAACTGTTGACTACATTGTTTAGAAATTTTCATCTGAAGGAACAATTTGCAACAACCGTCATCCAGGCAGACCGTGAGCCACAACTTCGAGTAACGATTTGAATTATAGTTATTAAAAGCAAACGAGATAAATGATTAACTAGACCTGAATTAGCAGTACAATTCAATATGGTGCGTGATAAACCAGTAATTGTATCCACAGTCAAAAGAAGGTCTCAAAACTACTTCTTAAAACAAAGAAGATGAGACTTAATTGGGCTAGAGAACACAAGAATTGGACAACAGCAGATTGGGAAAAGGTCCTCTGGACGGACGAATCAAAATATGGGACGAATCAAAATATGAAGTTTTTGGATCCAAACGAAAAGTTTTAGTACGGCGGCAGTCGAACGACACTTGTACTGTGGCTTCAGTTAAATATTGCAGTCTGTGATGGTTTGGGGCTGTTTTGGTGGGTCCGCCGTTGGAGATCTCGTGCGAATTCAAGGAATCTTAAAGAGTTACAAAAACATTAGAAAATAGTGCAGTGCCTTCAGGAATCCGTTTATTTGATCCGGAGTTTATATTTCAACAGGATAATGATCCTAAACACACAAAGACTATGTAAGGACTTTTTAAAAGTAAAACCATCAAAATGTATTGAAACTCATGATGTGTCCTCCGCAGTCCCAGACTTCAACCTATATATGACAATAGAACTTTAGTGGGAACAGCCGTACGAAATTGTCCTACATCAAGAAGAGTTGTGGAGAAAACTACAAGATGAATGGCAGAAGATATCCAATACAACATTGGAAAAATTAGTAGCTAGGTTGCCGAAGCTTTGTGAGTAAATCATTAAAAACTAAGATGGACATATAGTTAAGTCTAAAATCTAAAAACTGCAGATATGTCTAAAATATTGTTAATAAATAGTTCAAATGATTATAAAATACTTACGCTCAATGAACTAATTGTATTTATTATACTGGGTGGTCGAATACTTTTGACCACTAGCGCTCCGTATATAAATATTTAGAACAAAAACTTTATTTGACACCTTTTTTTTACAATAACTAAAATTAAGTCCTTAATATTATTATATATACAAATAAACACACAAAACAAAAAAAATAATTTTAATCTAACGAGTGTCATAAAATGGTTCTTGCTCAGCATATGCCGGGCGCTGGTTTTCATCAAGAACCAACGTCGTCAGATCGCTGACCACGGTGATGACATGCATGCATGCTGACACACTCGTACATACACATACATCCATATATATAACTACCCATACACAAAAAAAAATCCTAGATTTTTAATTTACTCAGATTTAGAACGTCACAGCGATATAACAAAAAAAAGTTATGAATATAATTTAATAATAATTTACAGAAAGTTTGCTTTAATTAAGCTTGTGATTTACAGTGGACCCCCGGTAACCCGACAAACGTTTTGCAGGGCGATGACGGATTATCAAATTTTTCAGATTATAGAATACTGCCTTAGAAAATATTCGATAATCCGAAAACCCCCTTTTTGGGTAATTATTAGAATGAGAGTATACCTTGTAATCCGACAAATTTCAAATACAAAGAAAAATTATGTGTTCATCAATTTATAAAGAATTAAAAATATTACATTTTTAATCAAGTAACAGGCGCGTTAGTTTACACGGAGCGCCGGATTATCGCGAGTCCATTGTACATTTTATTTACATAATTTGTTATAATAAAAAGAATTATAATTTATGTGAATACTGATTGTTATTGTATTAAAGTGTTTCTTTCATCGTTAACTTGCTAACTGGCACATTTAGGACCCACTAGCATATATGATCGCGGGTTCGCCCACGTGGAATTCAGCTTATTGCGCGAAAACTACCGTGCGTCCTGTAAGAGATAGTTTCAGGACAAAAAGCAGCCAATGTTTGAGCTCTTTTAATGGTCAGTTTATGTATGGCGAACAAGGCGCTACCTTTGAAATCGATAGTCAGATTCAGGTACCGTATTTATTTCAAATCTGATTATAACCCCATTTATCACTTTAGACAAATGTGGTGGTTTAAAGTCCATGTCCATAACTCTAGAAATGAGGAGGCCGCGTCTTTAAAAGTGGGATGAGTTTTATATAATGACAAAACTGCTAGACGCATTTTGTCACGGGTGGTGAATATTAGTCGACGGTAGCAGTGCTTTTTAGTAATAATTATTTTCAGTGTAATATATTGAAGTTTTAATAGATTATAAAAACCATGAAGCCACATTACAAATTATTTTCTTAAAAATGAAGAAATAAAAAAATGTATTGCCGAATAACCTTTTTAAGTAGTAACGTGAATTTCTCGAAGTAGAATAATTCAGGTCGAAATGATCCACATACCATTTAATGTAAAATTTAATAATATTGGTGAAACTTCAAGGCTAATTAAAGGCGATTTAGTGTATTGAACTATATGGTTTCTGGACAATCAGATAAGTTTTAAATTTTTTAACAATAAGCCCTCGCATATGCAAAATTTGCAGGAAAAAATATCGATGTGGCAGTATCTCGTTTAACTAACCTTTGATCTTGGTGATCTTCTTGTTCAAACATATGTTCATGTTCTTCGTGTGATAGAGCAAGCTCACCAAATTGTTGCTCTAAAGAGTTTGACATTTTTCACTTGAATCTACAATGGTTTAAGATGCGTAACACAAAATAAATCACTTAACTTTAATAAAATTTCTTTATTATAAAAGAATTTCACTGAAATTAATAATTTTTTTTTATCAAACGGCGGCCGCAACGGTTTAATCGAGTACTTATGACTGGTGTATTGTATACGCGTGTTCGTTACGAATGCAGTGTTTATTTTCCTGTTACATAAGGTTGGAAGTAAACGAAGTAATAGCTGCGGTGGTGGAACAACCAAGCATAGCTGTCCCGTGGGTAGCGTAGGGATGTATGCGAGCACGTGTATCGTGCGTACTGTTCGCAACGTATCGAGACCGATACTCGACTGACTGATATAACTTGCGTGAGTGAAATGAATCGAACGATGGAGCAACGCTACCGGTCGGGCCGGCTCCACTCTGTGCATCTATTTCATGTAGATTTTGTTTGAAAATGCGCGCGCTGGGCGTGGCTGTGTTGAGGCCCCGGGGAGAGCATGCCAAAGCTTAGTGACGTCCTGATATTATCGATTTTTTTTTATCGATTTCGTTTTCATGCGTAATACCATAAACGTGCAATTCTTAAATGTGTTTAATGTCAAAAATGGACGCGTCCTCCTTGTAGCGTTTGGAGTCATCGCTTTCTCGCTATTTTATCGACAAGAAATATAAAATGAAAATAAATTGCTTTATATTTACTTTATCAAATTATTTCAATGAATCGACTTAAAAACTCAAAAGTTTATTTTGAAAGTCTGTTTATTTCCCCGTATAACATTATTATATATTATTTCATTAAATAATAGTTGATAAAAAGGAATTTAAAAAGCAACATTTATTTATTGTGTCATAACGCTTTTATTATCGACATTAAACAACTGATTACGGTAAATAACTAAAAATAGGTACAACACTTCGTAAAATATATTTGTTACTGGGGCCGTGCAGCGGCGCCCCGCGCCCATGCCTTTTCCACGGTGCTCGTCCGGGGCCCACAGAGGGCGGTCGCCCGACACCGCCTACTTCGTCCGGTACAGGCGTCACCCGCCTCGTGTCCCGCTTCACCTTATAGTACAAGCGATCGAGACATTGTCCCAAGGAGAGAAAACGCCCTTCAAAAGCCCGTGAGACCCTTAAATCACTTTAACCCAAGCAGCGAAAAACCGTTTGCAACGCAACGTTTGACTCGCGCCTATTGCTTGCATCAACTGCATATTCACAGCCATAATCATAACGAGCGCACAAATCGCACAAGATATTGAAAGTTTTTCTGCTTTGACTTGCCTAAGACGATGTTCTCATTTTTAAAGAAATTTATCGGCACATTTGAAACGCGACAAGTGAGATCGAAACGGAACTCGCGCAGCGACTGGCGATTACGATAAGAATGACGCGCAATAAGCAACGCGTGCGTTCCGTTCGAGCGCAGAGAAAGAAACCGACGGTGCGAACGCGGTGCTCGAAACGCGCAAGCTGCGTTGTCACCGTTAAAATGATTCATCGCGTTCAGAGTGCAAAGAAATTCTATATGTACATTTTAAAGACGAACGCTACTTGGTAATTTGGGCACACATCAAACGAAGGATAAAACTTGAGTGGACCTCAAATATGTAGAAAAAATTATTAGTACTCTAGGTGAGGCATATAATGGAATGTCGATTTGACCATAGGAAGGCGTTGGCCTGATCCCACCAGTACGCCGCGAGTAAGCGACTATAGTCGCATGCATGCAAAGATGCACGTTGTCTCATTGAATAAAATATAATAAAATTATTCCGTTCTCCTAAGAGAATGGTAAAAAAAATATTAATTGATTACATAAAAAGTATATTAAAAATCATCATAGAGAATTTCAATCGTTATTGGAGAAATCACAACGGTGTGACGCCACCGCTAACCATCTCACGTCAAAACTATACCAGAAATCCGATAAAAGCAAAGCTCAAATTCTTCAAATTCAAGTAACTGGAGGAACATCAGTTGATGGTTACAGCCACAATGGTTTCGTCAAGGTCGCTCAACTGGTGATCTTGCTTACTCGAAACACTGATAGGCGGAAGCGATGAAGAAGAGCATAGGGAAAGCCTTCGCAGTTAGCTTTTGGACATGCTCTTAGTAGTGAAACTATCGTTCTACGGGGGCTTTGTCCGAGAAATTAAGCAAATGAGTCACCACTCACCAGTATTCTCATAGATTAATGAATCAAATTCATAGATTATCGACTTATTTAAAATTTAGATAAATTACCGTGGAACTGATTCTTAACCTCTTCAGGGACATTGGCATATGTGTGTACGTTTAGCTTTTTTTTATTTTAGTACCACATATGTGGACATTTCCAATTTTTTGTAAAATAGATAATTTGTTTTTTTCTTATCTTACTGAATTGTTATAGATATAAGGTGAATAACTCGTAATAAAAAGAAAAATTTTATCAATGTTTTTTCACTTAAAAAAATTCGTCCCTAAAGAAGTTAAATCGACTAATTAGTGTATACTACACAAATAAAGAATCTAGTTGCTTATACGACTTTTACATTAAACGTGTCAATCTATAAATTATGTTGAAAAGTATGTATATTTAAATAGTCTTTTTTTATACATTAAGAGGGCCAACCTTATAAATTTAAGAAGAGTTATTATTATTATTACTCTTTTTGGCATACCCCCATAATATTAATATTTTACACTAATGTAGATCGCACATCTGCAGTCCCTTAGTGTTGCAGATGTCTAAAGGCGGCAGAGATAAGGGGACCATACGTATACGTCCTGTTTTGAAAGTAACTGTCCCCTTTTTTCGCTTACCTGTTCAGTTGTCCCCAAACAAAAATCTGAGACGTCAAATAGTCCTGTTTTCCGAAACCGTGCAAAAATTTAGAACTAGCACGTCCGACACGAGCGATTTAACTAAAAAATAATTACTGTATATATAATATAGATAATTACTGTCACAGAAACTTTGCTTTAATAAAACTGGTGATTTATTTTTCATAATTTATTATAATAAAAATGATTATAATTTATGTGAAGAGATTGTATTGTTGCAATTATTCAAAATAAAGAACATTAAAAAGTTGTGTTTATTTTTATTGTTAACTGGCACATATAGGATCCCACTAGGTTCTGTCTGCGGCTTCACCCGCGTAGAATACTGGTGAATCCATGAAATTATTGCCCGAAAACTATCCTATTCTAACTATAAATGTGCTAACTATTAAAATAACTAAATATCCTGTAAATGTGCGTCCTGTAAGAGCTTTTGTTTCGGGATAAAAAGCATCCTATGTTTGTCTCGGATCTTCAACTATCTTCCATGCCAAATTTCATCAAAATCGGTTTAGCGTAACAGACAGACAGACTCTTGCAATTATAATATTAATATGGACGACCCGTTTTGAGTAAAAATAATAGTTTAGGCAGTGATCACTTATCACCAGATAGACGACTGACTCAATTGCTCGTTTTTGCTTACCTCTTCCTAAAAAAAATATATTCCTTAACCCTGTGACTTTTGTTCCTATAAATCTGTTAATATAGAATAAAGAAAATATTACCAAGCAATTAATAATTGTGCTCCTTTTCATGAACAACAAAAAATAATAAAAAATAAATAAAACGTAATAAAAAAGTTTAAACACTTTTTGATTACGTGAATGTAGCTAGACCAGTAAACCTTTAGATATCAGCATATTTCTATCTCTTTCACTCTAGTATCAAACCTGACCATAGCGGGTCATTTAGGAAGAGATAGCGATGTTAATTGCTTACACTATTAAACTGAAATGCTTATCACTCTGAAAATCTCCAGAAAATGGAAGGATTCTACAGTTGGTGATTAATATAATAAAGACCCAAGGTACATAATAACGAAAAACAAATTGAAATAACATTTTACTTAATAATAAGTTACGACTGGGTTGACTGAAGTAAATGAGAAATATTTAGTATATTAAAAGCTGTGCTAATATATTTTATTAAATTAGAAATAATAAGTCATGATTGAGATGACTGTAATAATTACTTCTAGTCCCATTAAGTAGTCTGGTGGCATTTTAGTGCTGAGATGGTCGTCAGTATTGTTTCATAGACTATGTAGGTACCCCCACAGAAAAGAGGTCATCCCTATGAGATCTGACGATCTGGGTGATCATGGGGTAAGCTTATTAATTTGTCAGGAAGAAGATAAAGACGCTCCATGGTCTCTCTAGCAGTGTGAGGCGTAGCGCCATCTTGTTGAAACAATATGCGTGAAGTGAAGGCAGAATGGTCTCTCAATACTGGGAGAAAATAATCAGCAAGCATGCGTTTATCGGTTATACGACCTATAAACTAATTCTGCCATATTCACACCTATATAAAGTTTAATTACGACATAGGTGTTTCGTTATAATAGTTCGAAAAGTTATCTTTATGAGATTATTTTTTGAGATAATTCCTGATTATGAGTCTTTAATAGCTATAGTGACACTTGCAACACTTAAGATGAAAAATCTGAGGCACATGCAATAGATGATATTGTGTAAACTACAGCTTATATTTCCCACTATTATTTATCTCTTTATTATGAAAGTACGGGGTTATGTTTAATGTTTCAAGTTTCGCAAAGATATGTATGTCAATACATAGACAAAGCGAGTCATTACGTTGTCATCTAGTACTGAGCCATGTTGGACGTTTGACATTCATCATCTACTTATTTAGGTATTTACTAATTTAGATGTCATTTGTAAGTTCGGTATTTAAATGCTAAGTAAATTAAAAAATAAAACATTGCCGTCTGTTTTAAATATTTCACCTTTTTCTAACGGTACAAAAGTAACTGATGCAAAGAGTGAAGGGGCGCAGCAATTGCCAGATAGAGGGGACTACAAATACGTACTTATAGTCGATTTTACAAAGAGCCTGGAAATCCTTCAGTTCTTCAACAATGTTGGGACTGGTATACGTCACACAAAGCCTTGACTCACAATACTAGATATTCTTGGCCCCTCGATGAAGAATAATATTATACTAAAATTATTTTTTATCCAGCGTCAAACCTGATCGCCAATTAATTATAATTCAGAGGGGTTGGCGTGGACGGATGTCATCTAACGTTTTTAACGATCGCGTTTGCTTCTACTGCGAGGAGTCTTGCTTTTCGTTAATATACACGTTACCGCGTGACTGCTTTTACCTAGATTTTATCTTTTAATGAAAGTAATTAAAATATTAGACCCTATAATTTTATTTTCAAAGGCACTAATGAAACAGTGTTTGATTTCTAGTATTAAGGGGCAATTTATTGAATTGATGTAATGGATTCTCTCAGTTTTAATATACTCAAAGAAATAGAAGGTATGCCGCAGTCACTGAGTGGAAATTATCTTTAGGTTACAAGGAAAATACCCAATAGGTACTATTATACACAATCACAAACTTTCAGATTAATTTGTTTGGTGTTGCAAACTTGTACGTATAAGACTAAGAGTTTTCGAGTTCGAATTTCGAACTATTTAGTATCTTTGAACTATGTGACATATTCAAAAACAAGTTTTTATTTACTTTTATAAGTAAAGTTTTTGCTTAATCAAATCCATCAGATGTTTCTAAAATTTACAGAAATAATAAAGCATTTGATATGTTAAATGTTAGATATTTTTTTCTAAGGTTTTTATTATGTAAGACAATGTTAATTGTTTTCTTTTCCTTTAATGGATACTAGTAATCTCTACCTTGGAAAAATAACAAATAATACTGATTATAAATGTAAACTGCAATCATTTGCTTATTTTCTGGGGAAAGTTTTCACAGGGTAAGCATCATTTAGTTTGACAGTGCAGTTAATATAATTCTCAATCTCTTTCTAATCGACCCTATAAGTTGTTATATTGGCTACAGAACAAAACTACTTTTAATGCTATATTCGTATGCAAATAATATAACGTAGAAAAGATATCAAAAATGAAAGAAAAAACATATCAAAATAAGAAAATATCATAGTCACATGATAAGTATTCACCGACGCCCACCGTCACCTACAATACCCCGGGCACTACAAGTGCATTGCTTACCTAAAATGTGAATAATGACAGGTGAAGAGGGAAACAAATCAAAATGCTATCACTTGACGCCGATATTTTGCGAGGTTGTAATACTTCCTATGTCGAAACGGCTATTCGTACTGTAGCTAGCCTTCTTTTAGTTCTTCGTTAGCTATCTTTTAGTTAATCTAGTATTCTCATCTTCGAACACAAAATTATCTTATAAGTACAGGAAAATAACAGTAAATAAAAGTGCAGATGGCCAAATACTTTTGAGAGGTACTGTATATATGTATATAAAAAAAAGGAAAATTATAAAAAAAAAATTAATTACAAATACATTTAGATTTATTATATATCTTTATTTATTATTATCATCTATTTAGTATATCTAGTTTTAATATTTTATTCTAATACAGTTTTATTTAAATAGTAATAATTTCTAAAATATGCAATTTTATTAAAAAGATGAGAACGGTATAAAAACACACAAGTTTAAGACGTTAATAGTAAAATAGTCTATAATGAATACAATTTATAGCGTCTAAAATCACTGTCACAGTTGATATGCAGGATAATTACGTGCCTTTAGTTTCATCAGATTATATTTAGTTTTTATCAGTAGTTATGAGAAGGTATTTATCTTCTCAAAATTATTGAGCAATATCTGAACTTATTTTACTACAATTTAAGAATTCCGAATCAACGGGAAAATCGTCAACCGCTTAATTGTTAAACGGGGTGAAGATCCGACATTTGTCGTCAAAAGAGCAGTATCTACGGCAAGGTGGGCGGGCGCGACTCCGGGGCCAGGGGTGTCTTATCAAGGCGCTTATCGCGTCACTGCAACCCCGCACTGCAGCAGGCCAATAGCGCGCCGGCCACACCCCTCACCTAGCAAACTGCACATGCACTACCCGATGCGCATATAACCCCCCCCCACACCCGCACTTCATTCCATTACTATTATTTTACCATTAATATACATCCATAATAATTAATTATAAAATTCACTACGTTCTACCTTATTTGCAAATACAAATAATATAAGCCAGGGCCGGGGTGACTTGCGGGGCACGAATTAAAACACATTCAACTCCCTACACATAAATTTTACAACGTGGAATTATATATTTACATATGCTGTTACGTATTATATAAAGATGAATATTATTAATAATAATAATGCGATCTAATGATAATTAAGAAGAAATTTATTATTAAGGACTAATATACTACAATGTTGTTTTAAATAAAATAATAGGAAACTGTAAAACTAATAAATAAATATTAAATAATTTTACTCGTTTTTTTCGACGCCAAATCTTTGATAACGTCATCAAAGTCGATTGAATTTGTTACTTCACTTTCTATTGACAAAATAGCTAGAGATGAAAACCTCTCTTCGCTATTCTGTCAATCTTCGTTAAAGCTCATTAACATAATTTGTAATGCAATTTATAATTTTTTTTTATTTCAGTGTAATTCATCGAATCTAAAGCAGACAAATTTGTTTCCGTTATTGACCGGAATTTTGGTGTATTGCATATAATTCAAATCTACTTTTAAAGGATACTTAGTGCAGTATCTATTATTTATAAAAGTTTTCTTTGTCGCTCTGAAAGTCGATTAATCCTATCATTCATAATAGAATAATTTATTTTTTGCCCATTGTATGTTGGTTTGTTTGAAATCTGATATTATGTCCATTTCCTTTGCAACTTCATTTGTTGCGATCATAGCTTTACTAAATCCTTCATTTTTATATTCTGCAAAAAATACTTTAAGACCTTTCAGATGCTTTGTGGCCAAAATCGATTTTGCAATACTTTATTGACGATGTTAATTTTTGGTAATATTTTGTACCAAATAATAAGACAGGCAATAAATTGTCATTTCAAAAAAAAGTCATTTCTCTTGTGTACTATAAATAAAATTTCAATTTTCAATTTATTGTCAGATGCGTCGTTGCCTATTTCTATCAAGGCGTTTTGAAATTGAGAAATTTGGAATCGAGTAGCCTTTACACTATCAAAACGGCATTCCCACTTAATTTCTGATAATGGTTTAGGTGTAATATTTTTAATGTTTTTTAGAACATCCCAACGTGATATCGACGTTACAAATATCGTGTAAATCTTTTGTAGAATACCAAAAAATGCAGGGTTTTCGTTGATGATTTTGCTATATCTCCCAATAACAAATTCAAGTTGTGGCTATCGCATAGTACGTACGTAATGCTTTAGGATTTAAACGGAATTATATTTGCTTGCACTCCTTGATATATTCCCCTAATATTAATACCATTATCCTATCTCTGTCCGTGATAGTCAGATATTTTTATTCCTAACTGATCCAGAATAAGCTGCTACTACAAGAAAAGGACTATCTTAAACTATCATAGTTTCAGATAGTCTTTTTCCTGTAGTATCATGTACAACTTTGATAAAATGTTCCTTGATATCAACCTCTTCGTCTGTTAACAACCTGTTCGGCTATTGACATAAGGAAGAACCGATAATTATTATTGATGGCTCACATCTGGTGTCCAATCCAACAAAATGGAATAATATTTGCTCTCCTTATTGCATCGATAACTATCTTTTGTACGTTTTTTGCCATTGTACTTTTCAATTCCTTTTGAATTGCATGAGATAAATAATGATGTATGTGCGTGGAGCAGACTTAAAACAATTTTGTTATAATCCTGTGAAATTTGCGATTAAGTGAATTTTGTATTTAATTATGTGAAGTTTTATGTTATGAGTGAATATCTAGTGAAGTTTAATTTTATGAGTGAAAAATGGTTTGTAATTTTCGTAGACCGCGGGGCTGGGTTCCGGAGACCAGGCTGAATCCGCTATGCGTCGGCCCTGGTATAGGATAATTTTACTTGTTTCATATTTAAGTATGAAACAAGTAAAATTGTACTATACCGGTACCACATATAAGTATGATACCTAATATTTGAGTATTTTCTCACTATTAACGGTATCTATAAAAAAAACACCTTAAAAACATGCGACATTTTATAAATAAAATGCACACTAAAATGCGTTTTGGCGTTAAACGCGTTTTCGCTAAGTAAGAACATTAACTAACTAGAACGTCAGTCATTAGGGTCGCCAAAAAATGTACTGCTTTAGTAAGTACTGAATAGACACATTTATTATTAAGGGGTGACCAAAGCATAGCGATTGAATTTACTAAAGGCACGAGGTAAAGCCTTGTGGAAACTCGAATGGAGCTTTTTTTTTCTCTTTCTAAATAGCCATTTCACCCCGTACAGAGATGATCTGTAATACCCGATCGTGCTATTCCACGGTGGCAAAGGATTAGTATTAGCTATATTAGTAGTATATTAGTAGGCTGGTGCTGTCTCCACTCCAACACTTGCCTACTCGAATAATATTCTATAAATGATCTTTTGTATATTTTATCAGTATAAAAACCTCATATAATCCAATCCAAGTCATTTCCACTATTTTCAGAAAAAGTACAACTTATTTTTAAGAAAAAAATTCTCGCTGCCAAAATGTTTAACAAGGGTATCAACTATCTATAAAATGGCGAAAGAACATCGATAACAATGGCACACAATATTTCGATTTTAAATGTATTTTTTGTTAGGTATACTAACATTAACGGCAATTACACAAGGAATTATCTAATATATACTGTGTTTGCCACAACTACTGCATTGTAATAAAACATGACTGTCACATGTAAATTGCCGTTATATGTATATTATTCATACATATAAGCTCAATCAGGCTTGTCCCGTTCCGAGCATGTAGTTGCGGTCTCGGGGTGAGAACCGGTTCGGGCCAACCCTTTGGTCGTACACTAACAATAATATTTGTGGATAAACAGATCTTTTACAATGCATACCTTATACGTTATGTCTATGTTACAAACATTTACATAAAAGTTATTGTTCCAAGAATCTATCTATATCTGAAATAAACAACAACCGATTAAGTAAGCTCTAGTGTTTCAAGTTATAGGTACAACAATGAGTGCATCTCATTATCAATTTCTTCCTCTTGACCACTTACGTTACTTACAACTCATTACCGAACTTCAGCTAGGCAGTATCATGCAGATCGAACTTGTACGCACTCCTTACTAAAAAGCTGCTGCTTAAACGCGAAGTAGTCAGCTCTACGAATGCGGTGAATGCGGAGAAACTATGAAAACTAAAATGAAAAACTAATTAATGAAGACTTATTTTTTATATTTCGTAAGGGTTGACATAAAGGCTTATGGTTCTTAATAAGAAAATATTCATCCCAGAACGTTTGCAACCTCTACTTTTTATAAAGATAAATTTTGTTTGATCTAATACAAAATTGTTGAGGAATCAAAAAGTAGGACAATTTTTATGGTAGTTTTAAAAGCTTATTGGCAAGAGTGATACGTTTTGAACTTGAAGGAATTTGATAAAAATGAAAATGTCACAGACGAGTATGTCAAAATTCTAACATATCTGCACTATTCCCACAATTGTTTTCTAAGTATTGTGTGTGTGTGATGTTTCATCGATGTTGGTGATAGCATCCCCATTTAAGCCGAATGCTTTTAGATATGTGTCGTTGTCACTCGACTCCTATTAATCTACATTTTATTTATTACTTTTAGTTTTTTGGTTGTTTGATCCCCTACTTGGTCAACATTATCAAATTCCATACAATGTTAATGTCGTCTTTGCTGGATGATTAAATGAATATGTTTTGCCTGGTTTAAGAAGTATAACCTGAGAATGAACAAATTATATGTCATACAATAAAGTTAAATTAAATCACTCATGCTATAGCTGCATATATACTATGCTGAGTTTCTCTGGTAGATATGATTCGGAATGAACAAGTCCGCCAGAGAACTAAAGTCACCGACATAGCCATTCGAATTAGCAAACTAGAGGACTATGTCCAGCAGTGGTCTGTCGCAGGCTGTTGATGATGATGAAAGTTAAATTACAATGCTAATACACTAACTTGATAATTTATCAGTTCATAAGGCAAACAAATATTTTTCTTATAGATTCAATAACATTGTAATTGTGAATAATTTAATAAATAATTATTATATTTCGATTTCATATAATTGTAGGCTACTATTTTCATACGATAATAGATTTAGATCTAAAGATCTAGATTTTTAGGAGTTAAGGCCATTTATTATAATTTTTCAACAAATATTTAATATTATAAATATAGTATGGTTATTTAAATGTAATATGAGTCGATTCTAGATATTGGCAGAATGTCTTAGATTTTTTTCCTTTTGAAAGAAGAGCAGACAAGAAAGAAGGCACGTAACAGACATTTGTAGATTTCTTATATTATAAAATAATAAGATTTTATTTCCATAAACTACTTTTTTAACATTTCTATAATTTTGATATGTGAATAATAATGCCATTGGCATTTATTCCCGACACGACGTAGAAGATTGACTAGGAAATCTCCCTCATTGCAATTATTTTTTTAATAAAAACAATAAATTACTTTTAAGATCCCTATAGTAAATGCCTTTTATAGAGGATGCTTATTTGCAGCGCAGACTAGCATCTCTCGTAGCGCCTTAAAATGGCGCGTGGGAAAGCAATCGACAATAATTGGAGGATACCTTGCTTTATCCTCATCATCGATGTCGGTGATGTAGGCAGTTTCAATAGCACAGTTCATAGTTCAGAGGCGGAGCCATTGTTTTGCTCCGCCATATCGGAGGTCGAGTCAAGATACCTACGGCAACGTGCTTGCGAGAGCAATGTGAGAGGAGGGAACAAAGAAGGGGTGTCAACACAACACGTTTGAGTTTGTCATCATGCTCAGCAGCCTCATACCACTTTGCGGAACCAGCTACCTTCAGCGACATTTCCGAACATTTACGATATTAGAAGCTTAAAAACAGACCTACACCTTTCTGAAAAGCCGGCAAAGTTTCATATTATAGACGCCTATTGGCGTTTTCTAACAGTCATTCTTTCCCGTTTGTCTTTATCTTTATTCACATACAACGTTTTTTTATTGCTAAACATGTTATAGCCTAATAAATGAGATAACTACTATGCCGTATATTGTACTAAGTGCAGTTTTTTCTATTCTAAAAAACGAATACATATTTTTATTACAAGTAAGTTATGAACCGCGACATTAGGAAGTTGGTAATGCGCGACTTCAGTAAACATATTACTACTGTTGAGGGAGCACGGCGGTGCCGATTGAAGTCTCTCACGGAGGAAATAGACGTCTAGACTACGATTAGCGTCGCCCGCAATGTTGATCGCTGCTGCTGCACTCAAAACCGCGACAGTCCCATGTTTATTTTATCGGAGGTAAATTGAATAAATAAGTGCTGGAATGGTACGACTACGCCTTGGAAAACGTATTGAAACATGTCACTCAGACCAGATGGAGTGACCACTGGAAGAAATTAGACGCGTATAGCCACATCCGTTTTACTCCACATCGCTCTCTTGTATCTTTATTCCTTATTCTATCATTCAAAGTAACCCCACACATACTTCTTAATGTTCTCATTTCCACCGCATTCAGTCTGCTTTTATGCATTGTCAGAACAAGCACTCCCTGATGAACCACCAGTCGGACCGTTTTAGACACATTCTGAATTTCGTCGTTTATGGCCGACAACTAATTTAAAAAACTTCTGAACTTGTTTAATGAAAAATACGCGACATTTTGGTTTTAATGTAAGTATCTAATACAGTAAAAATTTGGTAAAACATATTTTGGATACTGGCCAGTCAACTTTTCAGTTTAGATCTTAAATGCCATCGACACGGAAGGCGACACTAAAATTGAATTTATTGAAATAGGATTTTTAGTAACTTTTGGCCAATTTTTTATTTGATTCATAATCAAGAGATTCTATATACTTGCAAAATATGAAATTTACGAGCTTTTGTAATAATTTTCGCTACTTTATTTCTTTAAAGTTCATACCCAACACTGCCGATTACTACATAGTGTATTATGTTGATTGTCGGTGGGATGGACATTACCGAATACACTATGATTAATCATTGTTGTTTGACTGTTTTGCATAATAATGAATTTAGATGAGTGTATTCATCTATAACTGCTTAGTGATGGCCGCACTCACAAGATAGCCCTAGTATAAAAGCACAGTGCCCCATCAGAAACCAGTAATAAATCAGATATTGCAGCACCTGACTTTACTCTTCTTTTCCAAGAAATTATCCCAAGTCCATTGCAAGAAAAAGCCTACAAAAATCTCTCCGTCTCTACCATCTTTACCATCTCCCAAATCAGAAGTAGGTACAGTTAAGAAAAGAAAGATCCAAAGCTCTAGTTGTAGTAGCAAAAAAGACAGTGACTAAAAAAGAAATTCAGTCTAACATACAAATGGAAGAAGGTGCCTCATCTTCAGAGTGGAGACCTTAGAGAACGACTTCGAAGACCCTAAAATACCACAAATCGAATTACCCTATTGGCAAAGTATAAAAAGGAGAACCGCTATGATTTTTCTTCCATAATTTTTTACTTCGCCTGAAGAACTTTATACTTCGCGAAAATTACGGTATTTTGCATTAGGGTGTGGGGAAGAAAAATCGGTATTCCAAGGATACAAGGCAGAAAGTGGACGTGGATTGTAATAAAGGATTAAAAAAACATATGGTAGTCTCACTTTATAAAATGCCATTAAAAACACGTCGTGGGTACATTGGTATATTTGCCTTCTTAATTGATATCTGAATTATACAAATCTATACATGAAGCACCATTCCCAAAGAGTTAAGTAAAAGGTATTATTATCTGATTTGAGACGTTTTCTGCTTTAAGCAAATGTAACAAGTCTGCTAAGCACGCTGATCATGAAGAGGTCACGATAAGGAAACCTTATAAGCTCAGTCTACAAAGAAAGAAGGCTGCTGAATGGAGTGTAGTAAAAATATTACTATCTTTTGTATAAAATGTGACTTAAGGCTTTGTTATTACCTCAGTTAACCATATTGGCATATAGCATGTCATTTGGTACGTACTTGACAATTATCCGCTAGAACGGACATTTGTTTCCTAAAAAACTGTTCAGCACTGAATTTATATTTTATTTTTTCAGCACTTATTTTACTCCTAATAATAAGATTTTATTTTAAAAAAATACAAATATTTTGCTATAACAATCTCTATCAAATAAGGAGTTAGTAGTCTGCCAGTTTAATGACGTTACTTAGACTTCGCATTTCTGAAAAGGTTATGCATGTAGTTTTCATTATTTCTTTGTGAGTCCCATTATCTTTGTCAGATGTTATTTATTCTTGTGTCAACATATAAAATAACGCATTTTTCGATTATTTTTCAATTGTCTACAAAATCTAAAATATTAGCTTAGAGTTGTAAACAAGTTTAAAATACCTTGCATCAAATTTTTTATTTTTGTAGACTTATTGTACCTAGTAAGCGGGATGTAATTGATTGTTGTGGTAAGCTATTATAGAGATATGCGTAAAACATACAATTAAATGGAATGATTGTCCACGTGTCGCGGCCTCCGAACCGCCCCAAGTACCTTTTGTGTGTTGCTCATAATTCAAGTGTGCATGTGAAGGGGATGCGCGCGCGATGCGCCGGAGAAAGTGCGCTGCCAGTGGCGGGCTCGTGTGCGACTCGTGCACCGCGCGACACGACATCACACGATCACTACACCACTTCTTGATACGAATACATGCGACGCGCACAATACTTGACCGTTTCTTGACAAAACTTGACTTACATTGTTATATCACTTTTATGGCTCCACATAAGTTTATTTATCTATTTTATTTAGGACAAGCAACGAGAATATTCATTACATATTGTGAGCAATTTTTACTGCTACCTCAAAAGTTAGTGTGCTACATTATGCAATCATATTATGGGAGTGGATTTATTAATGAGTGAGCAATCTTGATATTAAACCAGATGCATTTTAACGACTTGAACATCCAAAAGTAAAGTATAATATTGTTTATCTTAAATACGAGAGAAAGTTTATATACCCTAGTCAATACATATATTGTGATCGATAAATTCAAAAATCATTTCACGTCTCGTAAGGGAAGAGAATTAGACGCACGCCACACCGGAAACGAAGTTAACTTTGGTTAGCTTCGCTCATATCTGTATCTACCGCGTTGTAGCTTTACTGATTGCGTTGTTAGGTGTTGTTTGATACTGTATTCTCAGTTACGTTAATTGCTTATATTAATCACTTTTATATTGAAATTATTTATTTAATACCTATACCGTTAGACAATTTGAGAGTAACACGTAGATAGTGTAAGGCTAAAGTAACAATAATCAACCTTTCACAAAATTAGTCAAATGCTCCAAATAAGCCTTAATTTAGATAATATCAATGCCAAATAAAGACTTAATATTAAGTCATTTAAGTAATAAAGTGTTCTTTCATCTCTTTGTTGTTTATAATTCAATTTCTGTTAAGGTCTAATAAATCAGCAAGGCCTGTATCATATATCAAAATGTTAAGCGCAAAATGTAAAGACAGTAAAAATATACATGATTGTATTTTGTAATAATTCTTTATTCTTAATAGTTTAGCAAGTATAAAATAATTTCTATTTGAGCTTATACTTCACACTGAACTTTTATGAATCATTCAAAATCATACTTTTGCTTACTTACACTTCAAAACAAACTAAAATGAACTAAATATTTCACTTATAGATTTACAGTCCTTTGCAATGAAAATCCCTAATATTAAGTAACCTTAAAGCTTAGACAGCAATATTTTCTCAGTTACAAAATTTATAAATAATAATAGCTCTGGCGGATAAAAATTGATAAAATTACATACGTCATTTTTGTGTTTTATTACTCATTAAACAAAATTAATATTAATGTTCATTAAACGTATCTTAAATATGAAAATTACATATTAATTAATTTGAAAAGTACATTTTGCACGTCAATTGTCCCTTGAACCTTTTCAAAAGATGTAATTTCTGTTTTGACAAATGTTTTATAGATAGTTTAGTGTTTTTGTATGTGATTGTATCAAAAAAATATTCAGATTAATTAACAGGACGGTGCGGAGGAAAGTGATTTGTGTGTGATACACAATTAAGGGATTTCAATATATATTAAGTTCAATTTATAAAGTTAAGCGGATTTTTTTTATTTTGTTTTCTGTTTTCCTGTTTTCGTTATACTTTTGTTTTTGGCATTTAGTCGTACTGTCCATTGCCAGAGTCACATTTCAGCGCGAAGCGTTCCTGCCCTTTTGTTATTTGATTTGAATTTTTTGTACCAATATGAATTTAAAGGATATTAATATATTGTTTTTGTATGAGTATAAACTTGGTAATAATGCTGTAAAAGCTGCACGCATCATAAACCAAGCGTTGGCGGAGAATAAAGTTAATGATCGTAGTGCAGCGTTGGTTTGAAAAATTTAGGTTCGGTGATTTTTTACTACAAAATAATCTGCATGGAAGACCCAAAACGTCCGTGAAAAATAATAATCTGAAGGCAGTGGTGAAAGCGGATGCAACTGTATGTGTGGATACAGTTTCAAATTGACTATACTACAATATTGCGACATCTTTCTGAAATTGACATGATGAAGAAAATAGATAAGTGATACTGCGGAACTGAGCGAAATAAGCTGGATCGGTTGAACGTATACTCATCGTTACTATCCCAAACCTGTGAGGAGAAATGGGTTTTGTACGACAACAGAAAAAGGTGTGCTCGATGGCTTTATAGGGATGAGGTTTGTGCCCATACTCCAAGGTCATCACTTCATCCATGGAAGATTTTAATCACAGTTTGGTGGAATGCGCCTGGGGTAATTCATTACTCGTTCCTTCGAACTGGGGAGACAATTACGGCCGAAGTGTTGCCCGTACATAGGTGATGCGCATTTTGATTGAATAAACAGAGCTTTTGAAAAAAGATATGCAGTTTTATATATAGTCAAAATTATATCATGAAATATATAATTTTAATTCAGATTTTCGTATCTGTATAACAATTCAAATTTTACATCATGTTTATAGCAAACAACAACGACATCACCCAGTTCGTTGAAATTTTCATATATTATACTTTCAGCAGTGGTCTGAAGTATTTGTTATTCAGATATCAGTAAACTCAATTTATACTGATCCATTATCCGTGCACTTTCGAGAAAACAACTTGGTAATAAATATTTAGTGATTTTTACACTTTGTTTTTATTGCAATAAGTATAAATTATGCGAAGAAAAAGCTATGTACAACTTTCTTAGCAAATTGCGCACATGTAAGATTTGAAATAGTTAAAGTCCGTATGAAAAAGGGATGCAAAAAGGTTTAACATAAAAAAAATAAAAGGAAATTTGAAATTTAATAAATTACATTCGATTTTCAATCTTTGGACGAACGAATGTTCTTAAACGTGAAGCAAGATTTCTGTAAGCGAATATAAGTTATATATTATTCCTTTCTTTTTATGAGTTGGAGGAATGAAGTCGATTTTCGCGACCCTACAAACAAAATTACCTAAACAGAAACCTGACGCAACAAGTGTCACCCGACACAGCTCCGCAATCTAATTACTTTTTCAGAACCTTCAAGCCAGTGAGAGTGGGGTGTTATTTTTGTTAATAACACCCCACTATCAATAAATATTTATACAGATTTGTATTATATTATTTTGTACACTACATGTTAATCACTTTAATTTTTTCCTAATCAAAAAAGCTTGAGGTTTTATGTTCAAATTGAGGCTTCGTCGCGTTTTAGATTAACTTTTACACTTTCAACTACAGCGCTACCTGTTTAAAAATCTTTCAAATATTAAACAGGACAAACAAAGAGAACAATAATAATATGTTTTCGTAAAATCGTAGTTTAAAACACATTATATTTGACAATTATTTTCTATATTTTCTGATTAGTAATCGGATTCGAATTGAGCCATTAAAAAAGAATATCACTATATCAATATCATAATTAACATTTAAAATTAAAAAGAAAATATGAGTATATCATAATGAAAAGAAAGAAGTGAATTTAGAAGTCGATATTTATTATATTCCGCATTTTTTTACTCTTCAATTTTAATCAAAAAAATCATTTTTGTTTGATATTTTCTATCTTCATTCAAATAATCATGCTATCTATATGTGAAATACTGGCATTAATGTTTTAAGTGAGAGTAAAGCGTGTTGGTGAGTTATAAGTTGAAACTTTGTCTAAATATTAATAATCATAAAGATGTTTTAAATTACATGTCCTTGTCTCAAGAGCGCGACTTTTCCCGTATCCACCGTTCATGTTAAGAAGTTCGCTTGTGTAACCACGCTATCGATTTAAGCAGCTGCTCCACTCTACTACGTTAATACCGTAAATCGCATTTTTAAAAGGCCCGTCAAACGCAGGTAAAGATTTTTTAAAGTGGTTGAAAAGGGAGACCCCTCATTTAAAAATTTTGGGAGCCCAAGTATAAAAGCTCTATCCCTTGTAATGAATTAGCTATTCCAAAGAGGTATATAAATTTGAATGAACGAAAAATTCGTTAAATATCTATGTCGCTTGCCGTTTTATCGTTAAGGCGTATATGGACGTTATGAAGAAACCCTGATCTGAGATAATAACGTGTCGTTTGCAAGAATACAGCACGAATCATCAACAAATGACAAGTATGAAGCTGTTATTATAAGTAAATTCTAGTATGAATTTTATCCCGCACAGCGCACATATCAAATCTTTATGTGAGGGTTTGTTCTTGCTATAAGCGATCTTAAGACATCTAATAGGAGAGAAATTTTATTTCGAATAGCTTATTAGTGATATACAACAGACTTTGTAACTCCACTGCTGGACGTATAGTTCTCCAAGCTATATGAGTTTCCACATCGCCACGCTGAGCAGATGGATCTCTGCAGGCTGCAGAGCCTCACCTCTTTTACCAATCACGCTATTGCCCACCACTGGCTTTTGATGAGGCTCCAAGCCCCAACAATTTGTGCTGCAAATTATTTGTCATTGTTCAAGATTCAACGCTATAAGTACATAGACGGCCAAATTAATAATAAACTTTCGTCTTCATTCGCCTGTTTAAAACTCTTTTCTTGAAGTTGTCTCCATCGATTGGTACGGTCTATTAGTACTTTAATACCTTTCCCTGCCAGACGATTCTTTGAAGATATTTGTTGTGTTTGTTAAACTAATGCCTAGATAAATATACTTATTTAGTTTGTCGTATTATGCAATTAAAACTATACACCCTTTCTTGATTATTATGACTTTTAAATTATTTAAATTGTTGTAAGCCATATGCGAGAAACAAAACATAAGAGGGGCCATATACGCCCCACGCGGTACGGAATGTGTTAAGAGCCGCGTTAACCTTTTTGGAGACTTTAAATACATAATATTTTTTTCTCTAAACATTTCCAAGTCTAATCTTAAGAATGAATAACGATTTTTTTCCCAAAATAAACATTGCTTTTACACAAAAATATATCAAATTGTAAATTGGTAACGCTCGTCTATTTGCAAATTACGGATATCAATTAATTGGTAAGGCAACTTGTCCTTACCAATGAATTGATTTTCAAAATAAACTCAAATATCTTGTGTTATAGGTTTCAAACGCTAACTAACTACACTAGGTGAAGTCTGCTGTAATGATAGCCCTTAAAATGACATTAGAGCAATTAATTAATACAATTATTCATGAACAGGAAAGCTAATGAATGAATCGATAGTATTTCTCATACTATAAAAGAAACTTGTGTCATTTTGTATTTAAATTTGAACCCGTTACGGAAGGGCAATTTTGGTCATACGAGTCAGTTACAGTAAGCGATCACCCGATAGGAGGTGAGAAAGATAAACCAGAATAAAGCGTTTAATGTTTTTTCACAGCTTTAGTATAAAATATTTATATCCGTATAGATGACAACAATTAAAACTTCTGCTGTCGTTTCTTACTTGAAGATCGAAATACACATTCCATTGATAACACAGACTAAATACATTTAGATTGCTTACCTATCATCGTAGCTTGGAGTAGTTTCACCCGATGCATCGGGAGACAGGTCTTCGTCCATAGGCTGCATGCCGAAAAATCGAATTGCGTACGATGAAGCTATCTCAAGAACGCTTCCTGTAGAGGAAATCGTACAGAAACGATCGCGTGTTCGCGATAGCCGAGTAACGGCTCTACTGTGAATGTGAGTGAACTGGTAACACCGCGGCGCGCGCGCGCGATATTCTCCCCTGCCCGCTCCCCATGCCCCTTTTGCGCGTGGGAATATAGCACTCTACGCCCACACGTCGCCTAGGAAACGGTTCTCGCACGTGGCTGGGCTTGGGCCCACAGGGTTCTCCCCATCCTACGTGCGATTAGCCCGTGGTACAAGTGACGTAGTCATACGTACCTACTAACAGGTAGGAATGAGGTGTAAGCTAAGTAATTTTCATACCAAAAACAACTCTCATAATCGTAGGATAACAAAAGAAGAATAGCGGACCCAAAAACCTGTTTCAATGGGCCGCCTAGTATTAAATTCTATATGGACTTGGAAATACCAATAACAAGTTGTCAAGAATTTAAGTTAATGTAGATACAAATATGTAAAATGAAACACTACTGACAAAAAGTATTAAATTAATAAATATACTAAAATTAGCTATTTTTTAAATGGAAGTTAGCTAAATGTTTTATAAACATGTGTTATTAGATCGTTCCTAAATAATATACCTAAATGAAAAATAAATTTAAGCGGTTTTAGACTAATAAGTTTCCCATCTAACGTCGCGGTTTTGCTTACAAGTCCTATCCAAGGGACTATATTGGACCATTTTTCATAACTCATAATAGTTATCTAATATGTAGTTAACTTTGAGGACTTAATATAAAGTTTAGCAATGTTAACGATATTGTATTCTTTAAATTTGGATGGTTGCCTGAAAGGTAAATTAAGTAATTATTTCTATCAAATTCTGGTTCTGCAATTTGTAAAATACGAACTATATAATGGTTACTTAATAGACCTTTCAAAAATGTGTTAAAGGAGTAGTCACAGTTCCTACTAACTTACACGTAACTGTGAGTCTCATTATCAATTCAAACTTTTTTTTATTTTATTAATAGAAAGTATAATGTCATGTAAATAATACATATGAGCCCAATAAACCTTATTGGTTTTTGCTGGGCCCAGATTCCTGTTACGTTAACTACATAATTTGATAATTTATAAATAAAGTTTCATTAACTTATAAATCTACATAATATTATCTGTTTTATTATATTTTGAAATAAATGACGATCTAAATATGTTTTGAACGTTCGGCTATAGCTACATATGTTGCGTAGGACATTATCGATTCTACCATTACTTTATACATAGATAATAAAATTCGATAAGGTATCATAATCTGCAGTAAATTGAATCTGCTCAATATAGATTGCAAATCGTTACAAATTTCATTAATATGATTTTTTAGTATCGATCATACTCGTATATATGCGTTAGATTTATGTATTTTATTACATGAATTCTGTAATTACATATATTACAATTAAATAGCTCAATCACACATAACTTTGACAAAAAAACAGTTTACAAAGAATCTAGATAGATTTCTAGGTACCTACTCTTATAAAAAAATTAAGAATATATATAGATGTCTTTGAAACGTTTATTCCATCATCCAAAGGTATCGTTATATTTTTTAAATTAAATTAAATGAATTTTCACGTGTGACGTTAGACGTTTCAATCTATTTTCAAATTCAAGTTTATCGTAATTCAGAAATCAGAGTCTGAGAAATTGACTGTTAGACTCACACGAAAAACTTCTAAAGAAAATAATGTGACCTGTATGGTTATAGAGATGTCGATCAAGGCACTTTATGAATGTCTTTTTGTTAAAGTTTTGTTTTGGTCATGAAATGACCGTTTGCAGCTGAAAAATATAACAGCTTTCCGCCATTTTAGTCGTTGTATTATGAGATAACTGTTGCTCTAATAGCCTTTAGTATAGATCAACACATTTTTATAGATTAATATAAATAATTTATGAGTATATAACAACACATTTTATAGTTTTCATAAAACTGTTTTTAGTCTCATCACTGGCGTAATTAACTAGGGAATTGTACGACATTGGACTAAATTTTTGTATTACCTTTTTTTATGGGATAAGATGCAAACGAGCAAGCGTGTCGACTGATGGAAAGCAATCAACGACGCTCACAAATATTTGCTACACCATAGGCATTGCAGAAGTGTAGTTGATTACTTAAGAAAATATGTAGGTTTTTGAGGGTACCAAAGTCAGATCGGTTTGAAAATATCGCTGAAGGTAGCTGGCTCCACAGAGTGGTGATGCGTGGAATCAATTTTTAATTTTAATTTTAATTACAAAAAATTATTATATTTCTTGCTTATTTAACTGCAAGAATTTTACTTCAATGTTATTCCTACGGCCTATTGTTTAGTATTCATTCCCGTCGACTCAAAATACCATACACTTACTTCGGTAGGTTTAGTCACGTACCCTTCGCGTATCGGAAGCTCGTAAGTTTTTGCATTTGCATAAGACAAGATCCACTTCAGACTACTGCTCATAGAATGATTGTTTATAATGTTATTATAATTAATCATACCTATTTTGTGTTCCTTGATAAATTTTAGTAAATATTTTTTGATAAATTTTAGTAATTATTTTAAGGTTCCTGCCTTTATCTCTCTATGTATGATATATACTAATTTAATTAAATACAACTACCCGGATTCAGAGCTACATCCGTAAGTCGTTCTAATTCAACCCTATTTAGTCGATTTAGTCTTAACTTGCTTCTTGCTTTTGCAATTTTTCAATAAAATTTTAAAAATTTTCTTTCAAAGTTATTAATATGCTTCGAAAAGATTTTGTGTAAAATATATAACCCCACGCAAAATGAGCATTTCAAAAATTCAGACAAAATTTGCAAGAAAGTTCAAGATAATTTTGATTCTAAATTTAATGAACACCCAAATAGTGTTGAATAAATGAGTGTTTAACTGTAATTAACGTGTAACCCGACTTTGTGGTCTAGCTCTGATCGTATACCTGATGTGTTGAAGTTACGCGTGAAGATACGTACTTATAATCGTAAGTATTAACGTTGCTACTACACCCAAGCAAGTTTTTATTTTGTAAACTAAAATATTAATTAACATAAAATTTTTCTAACGTAATACCAAATTGCTGCGCAATGGTTTTTAGAGGTGCGGCTTGAACTAAGAACACTGTAGAGACCAATTCTATTCTATTTATTCTATACATCCTTTCATAGAGGTATCTCTTACTAGGTTTGCACGCAGAATGCAACACCGGCGAAGATAAGTTTCATATATTCACCTAATTAAAGTAAGCTGACTCGCAGATGTCAGCAATATATATTTTTTATTTGTAAGGTAATTTGTTTTTGGTATCACCTTAACCTCATTTTAGGTCGCAAATAAATATTGCAGAGCTCGAATGATTTTTCATTTTTATACATGAAACCTATAGATGGCCCACCGCGCGCGCCTATTGATCCAGCCCACGTGGGCTGTGGCCGGGTTGCTATGTTTGTTGCCCTCTGCGCCGGGACTGACGAGTATGAGGATGGAGAATAATTCGTCGAGACGTTGCTTGAAATAAATTAATAAAACAATTATGTGTAAACTGTTAGCGTTTGTGAATGTATGTGATTTTCATGAATACTTTTTTTAAATAAGCTTTTATGCGGCAAGTGTCAAATCGTATTAAAAAACCACGTTTAGATTTAAATAACAGAGCCTGTAAATATAAAAGATATTTGTAATTAATATATACTTACTCTATTAATAATTCTAAATTCAGTCTGTTTAAAATGGGTTTTCGAATTTATATTTATAAATGTATACGCGGTCTCTACATCAGGGGTGGCTAACCGGTCGATGTCGACTATAGGCGCTGATCTAGTCCAATGATCGACTAGACTAACTTCTTTTAAGAGCGCCTCTTCGACTTGCGAAGGTTGGCAGCCAATTCAGCACAACTTTCCTCCTCCTTCGCGAGGTGTAGCAGTTCTGGAGCACTCGCTAGGCTTGTTTTTTGAAGGTTTTAATGTCGTATCAGTTCGGAAACACCGCAAATGAAAAGTGACTACTAATTATGTAATTGATAGATCACATATAGTCTAGTTGGTAAACAGTAGTTTTTGGGTCCATACAAGTGGGCTGCCTTCATAGAATATTATAATTAACAACTGCCTGCGGTAGTTTTATGCTAGACATAGACCTCCCCCCCAGCAAGTATGGGACAGTTATTTAGAAACTACCTGGTATCTAATTAACTGCGTATCTTATGTAAGTCGTAAAACGATGTCTTCATACTCACCGGCAGTGTGATGTACATATAAGGTGTGTAGGTAGGGAGCTTACGAGTCTATTGTCGTCATTAATTACAGGTTGAAAAACCTGGTCGTGCGAATCTAGAACTTGGCGAGTAATGAAGAAACAGCTCTTCCCAAAAAAAACAGAAGAGTAAGCAAATATTTATAATAAGTAGGAATGAATTTATCAGAAATTTCCTGATCCCGTTTGCAGGCCCATAGTTTGAATACCCCATCTTTATTGCGTTTCTGTGACCTTGAAGAATTATTTTTCAGGTAAAGCAACAGGTATATGTTCGCCCGTAGGATTAGTATAAGTAGTCCAGTTATTGTTCTTTGGGATATACTTTTAATTTTAGCGTAATAAGTGCTAAAACAAAAAGTGTAATAAAGAGAAAGTTCATTTACAGTGAGCTATAGAATGCGCGTACCACTTATTGGGGTCATTATTATAACGAAACCATGGATACAGTGATATATTGGTAAGATAGTGATGCACCATAATAGATAGGCCTGCGGGTTATCAGTCGTTTACACGTGTTTTATATCATATTTATATATGTATATGCTAAAGTGGCATTAATGTACGGCAACTTAACTGGCTCAGTGTCAGTCATTGGTTGCGAGTTCGATTCCCATCGGGATAAATATATGTATGGCCCTATAGATATTTACTCCGTCAATACATATTGGAGAAGCGTGGTAGGTTAATAATGTCGGTAATTCCAGAAATGAGATAGGTCTGCACCTAGCAGCACTTATGTATATGCGCTGTGATGTGATTTTCATCAATGTTTACATTAGGTGAATGTATGTACATAGGTTTATATTAGGTGACAATGTTAGAGTCTGTATTACATATACACGATTGCAGGATAACGGTTGCGCGCGCGGTTGGGTTCAAAAATAAATAGAACGCCGCGCGTGCGAACGGATAAGTATAAACTACTAATACCACATACATATATGGATGTCGATGCCGAACAGTGTTAACGGGTGCTTATAGTTGGAACAACAAGTTTTTATACATTGGTACCATCTCATTATAATATATACAATTATAATAATGAGATGAAGATAGAAATTACAAGTTGTTCCCCTTGCAATGCATTATTTGATAGAAACAGATGAAATTATAATAATAAGAATAAGGAAATGCCCGCTGCTTAGAGATATTATTTAAAAGAACACAGAACCAATGATTTTAATAGTACAAAAACTCTTGTTAACTGTTTCAACTAAGCTAATGCCTGCGCTAGGAAATGATTCACATCACTCGTCCAGTGGAGGATATGCATTCACGACCTCAGATCATTACCATTTAAGCTTACTGGATTAATTTATACTTTGATGAAGTTGTATGCACATATCTTGCATTTCAGTTTTAATTTATTGGTAGGTACTCGTTTATGGGATAAGAAGGCAAACAAACGGTCAAACTTATCAACAATAGAAAGCGATAAACGCTGCCCATAGACATAACGTCGCATGTATTTCAGAAACGTTTCGATGACATTAGAAATGTATGTATGTAGGCTTGTTTTTTCTAAGGATCCAATGTCGTAGCGGTTTGGAAATATCGCTGGTTCGGAAGGTAGCTAGCTGGTTTCACGGTGGTAGTGTAGAGCTTCAAGACATTAAAGTCCTTAATAATATTTAATTATTTATTTAAGGCTTTTCAGCTACAGGTGGATTTTGATTTCTAAATCGTTTTAATGTATCGTAAGGCTCTTGTCTTTTCTTGATCACCAGTAAGAGGCCATCCATAAATTATTAGGTGCGCAACTAAGTTCTCACTGTTTTATAAACACGCAACTACATTGTGCAATAATTGCTTTCATATATATTATTCAAAGTATTGCCCATCGTTAACTCCAACTTTTGTCCATCTTACTGGCAGAGGTCGAACACCGTTACAATAAAGGTGTTCGTCTTTTCGGACTATCTACGAATGAAGCGGAACTGCTAATCATCCAGATCATGTCCCATCGAATGAAACAAGTAATAATCGGACGGCGCAATATCTAGGGAATATGGCGGGTATGGTAGGACTACCCATTTGAGCGTTTCCATGTAGGTTTTAACGGGTTTGGCAACATGAGGCCGAGCGTTGTCATGCAGTAGAATCACTTTTTCGTGCCTTTGCTCGTATTGTGGCCGTTTTTCGTGTAGTGTTCGGCTCAGTCGCATCAATTGAAGTCGATACCATTCCGCAGTGATGGTTTCATTTGGTTTCAACAGCTCATAATAAACAACACGGACCTGGTCCCACCAAATACACAGCATAACCTTCGCTTAGAAATAGCTCGGCGAGTAACCCTTAATACTAAAGCAAGATGTTCTTGCATCGTCAACATCGAAATCACCGTCTTTAAAGCGACGAAACCAATCGCGGCACGTTGTTTCACTTTGAGCAGCATTTCCGTAAATTCACGCACTCAATGTAACTCGCGATGCGCTTCAGCCGCCGTTTTCTTTGAATGAAATAAAAAATTAATACTTCCTGCAACTTTGGCACAAAATCAGACATTTTTACAAAACTAAAAGTATATGAAGCCACAATAAAATCACTAAGTGACAAGAGTCTCAAGAATCAATCTCTCTTTGTGGAATTCATCATCACATTGATTTAAATGCAAAAATTTTAAACTTCAAGTACATGTGTCACAAAAACGTGGGACGGGGGGGGGGGGGGGGCAAAATCATGAAATTCATGTGACGTAATTTATGGATACCTTTTATTTTTATTCAACATAGTCCCAAAATTCGTCTTAAGTTCTTCCCTTCAAACACTAATAAAGTATTCTCTCTTTGTTCAATACCTATGTTTTAGACCCTTAAGTCAATAGGCATTATAGAAGTGTCTATTATCATTGTATTATTTGTTAAATATTGTTTACTTTCGTGATACTTTTAAATTCTATTACTACTTACAGATAACGTAAACTTTAGTTTACAGATAACCTTAAGTTTAACACAATAATAAATACCTAAGAATAACGATTCTTTGATTTATTCAGTAAACGGGTTACATTTTTATTATTCAACATGAACCAAATTAAGATGGGGGAAATATATGTTTTTATCGTTTGTCCGTAGTAACGTTCATTCGTCGATCTGTTATGATTTCTAACGAGCCGGGGATGACAGTGCGCAAACAAGAGGTCACATAACATGGAGCGTAAGGTGGCAGATGTGCGATGATTATTATTAGTTCGATTCCATTGTCGCTCGGCTACAAGTCGAGCTAATGTTAAGCCCCTCCGGTTCCTATTGTCAGAGATTCTTTGCTGAAGGTTCCGAATGAGGACGCCGACTGCGCCTTGAGATGTGTTGATGGGATTCTCCCTCTCCCTCATGATAAACGTCTAACACTTTACCGGTACCTTCACTTAATGTGATTAAAAAGGCGTGTTAAACGATAAACAGGTTGTTATTTTAATATACCACATCCGCCAGCAGTATTTTTAGAAGTAATATGAAAGAGATTAATGAATATTAATAAATTTGTAGCACTTGTCAAATATCAATGAAACTTTCTGAAAACGTAGTTATGATAATAAAAATAAAATAATAAAAAATATCCTTTTTTATTTACCCCGGGGTTTTCTTACGTGCTAAGTGTTTAGCTTTTACACATTAGTTATGGACAGCATGATATAAATGACAACAGCTCTCAACTCCAGTATTTTCCGCTCGACTCTGTTGCTAGCCGATCTTCGCCAAATTACGTCTCACTTAGTATTATTTCGTCTTTCTGTCTGTTCATTAGGCGTTCTTTTTTCTTTTGTCCTCTCTAGGATACCGGTTGGTGACAGTTGTGCTAAATTTTTCATTATGTATACTGTGTCAATTAAACAATGGCAGTTGAAGATCGTAAACGCTAAAATATCGTTTATTTATATAATGCAATAGTTATGGGGTAGTAGTTGTTGTGGCGAGATTCAGTTTTAAAATTATCTTGAAAAAGCGCTTGCGAATACGATGGACGGGAACTCTTTATAAGATCATTCACGTGGCTGTAGACGTACACGTGAGAGGATAACGAGAGTTACAATGGTCCCTTCAAGTTGAAAACCATATTAAATGTATGAATAGATTAAAGTCGTTTGGAAACTCTCTAAATACAAATATGTATTTCTTGTTATACACCTTTACTTATTAATGTTATTGGATGGTGGCTGTGTTTAGGTTCGCTGGAATATTTACAATGGAGAGGGCCTTTACTCATACTTTAGATAGGTCACGTTCAAATTATATTGGTGCCACCCAAGACGAAATTGTTTGAAAAGGGAACAATACACACGCATTATATATTCCCTCATTCCTCCTCATTCAGAATCCCTTCATTTTCTGCGATGGTTATCACTATGTCAAATATAATTAAATGAGGCAGTAGTTTTTAAGTAATGTATGTATGTATGTACAAAGAGATTGACAAATAGAATGGTAAAAATTGCTATTGTGGCTTCCATCTACTACTATATCGCCGTTTATAATTAAAACTCGAAAAATCATGAATTTTTATGTCGTCCAACGATGCGAAATTTTATCCGTTAACATAATTTTGTGGTAAGAGGAATAAATGCTAGTGGGGTGGTGCGATGTCCGGGCCATATGGAGGGTGAGGTGGAATATCGCATGAAAACATATGCGTCGTTTATTGAACAACGCAGGCCGTTTTTATGTAAGAGCTGTCTTTAGCCTGTCAAGTTGTTCACAATATTTCTTATTTTAACCGTTGATAGTCTGATTATTCGGTAGCAGCTCGGAGTACACTACGCCCTTTACATCCTACCAAATACACAACATTTCTTTCTTCGGGTGAAGACTAATCTTTGGCGATATCTGAGGAGCACTATCTTTTTAGACCAAGATCCTATGGTACACAACATCAAGCATACTTTTTACATCAGCTGGCGCTCATTCACATCATGCGGAACCCACACATCAGTACGATTGACATAGCCTTCAGAGTGGGGGTGTCTTTGATCGGTACTATATGACACATTCACGACGTCTGCTATCACGCACGCACGTGGATTTTCGTCCACCACAGACAATATCGTGGCCTTGTCAGATGTTACAGGCAGTTCGGAGCGCTCGCAATCTTTAAGGCTGAATTCTCCGCTTCTAAACCTGGAATATCACTTTTGTACGACACGTCCGGTAACTGCAGATGCCCCGTAGACTTTGCATATGTTTTTCGCTGCTTGGGTTGCGATTTTCCCTTTTCGAAAATAATACAACCTAATATGCCGAAAACGCTCATTTTGCTCTGCCATTTTACTATACACGAGGTCACAAACTAAGAAGCAAAATTTCAATAAATTTTACACTAAAATGTGATGTAAATGAAAATGTAAATATGTTCCGTCCAATATAAACATCTGCGCGCCCAAACACGAACTTATGTGACAATCCAATATAATAATTAAAAACATGAATTGTCCTTACAACCACTGTCGATAGCTATTTTATTGTTTTATTCAAATTGTATTTTTGTTATTCATCTTTAACCGGCCGTATTAACTCACTAATGATATTATTTTTCCCAAACGTGAACATTTAAGACTTAACCACATAAAAATGAGTCGACGTTCATTAGACTCTCAAAAGTTTATAGCGGCTATTGCTTCTTCGTAATTGGCCAGGAGTTTTACTTACACTCTAGGTATTTTCGCTTTTTTTATTACGCTCTTGTATTCTTTAACAATAATTCTAGTTATTTTAAAAACACAACTTAAGTGTACCGCACCTTTCAATGTAGCAATCTAAACAAACTTTTCTCACACTACAATGGAATAAAACATAGAAAACAATCAGTTTATAAGTAAAAATTAAGCTTATATTTTTCATAACATACGACGCAAAAAGCCAATTAGTGAAAGGTTAGACTGAAAAAAATGGGAAAAATGATTGCTGAAGATTCTAACGGAAATTTCCAAGGAAAATTTCAAGGAATGAAAGAAAATTGTGCGTATTCGAGAAGATTCTGTGAAATACTTGTTTACGAATAGGAGAGTTTTACCTTGTTACGTTACCTAGACCAATTAATTTTCTATTTATTTGTGTCTACATTGTTGAGAAAATATATTTCTTGAAATGTAATAATCATTATTATAATAAAAAAACGCAGGTCCCTATTTTATACTAAAAATATTAATGTCGTCATGATTTGCCAAACAACGCCAATCCACACAAAAATAATAGTTGATTACAAATAAATATAATCCATTGTTATCTTCATTTCTTACTAGAAGAGATAAGAAAAAAGACCTATTAGAAAATGTAATAGACGAATTTAAAGAAAGAGACGTAAAGAGAATTAGAAGCGCTAGTTTTGGATCGAAAAGAAATTGAAATCACCTCATTGACAGTGTTAAGAACTAATTTGTAAATGGATGGAATATTACATAAATGTATTATATTTTCATAATTTTTCAATATAATCGGATCGAAGAAACATCACCGTTGCTCATTGTTTTCTACCACTAAGGGAAAACAAACGCCACCCTAATTCTTACTGCCTCCTCTATTATTGTCCTCTATCTATGACCTTTCTTGGCCAAGATTTTAGTTTTTTTATACACCGAGGGTTACTATATACCCAAGAAAGTCCTTCAACCGCTTTTTCGGTCTGCTTCTCGGTCTTTCTTTGCGGAGACCACTTGTAGATGGTTTTAACAACTCTAGTGTTACCCTTTCTTTACGAATGGCCCACACATAGTAGCTTTCATTACTTACACTAACACCTTATGAATGAAAAATAGAACATACCTTTCTTTTGCCTCAAACGTGACATTCTCTGATATCTACGTATTAATACGTGAAGAAAAAAGCTTTGTACCCCTTTTGAAGCACATTGCGCGCACGGAGGAGTGTAGGGGTGTTAGATGCATATATAAAATTCACATGGAGAAGGAGTCCAGAAAGTTAAAATAAAAATTTATTGGATTAGTTGAATTTCAACTAAGATCACTAAGTAATGCATTAACAGCGGATAAGTAATTTATTTATACTTGTTCTATTGGTGGTGGAGGCGAGGTTTCTGTTTTTGGGGTGACTGTGGTAGATTTATAATTTTATATCACTCAATATGCTTTGTTAGTACAAATGTTATTATAATATAAAATGGTATGGTTAGCACGTGCAAGCTATTTTAGTTTTAATTCTTTCTGCATTGTTTGTACGTTCGCGTTCAACAAACATGTGTGTTCACGTACAAGTTTTTACCGCAAGTCTTCATTGTTATTGAGAAACGCACGCAACTACTAGTATCACGTTAAACATCGAACTTAATAAATACATTTACATGTACTATTTATGGATACTTGGAGCCAAAGCTCGGGCTAGGTGGCACGCCTTGGGAGTGGCCCATGTCCAAAAGTGGACTGCCGTAGACTAATGATGAAGGTAATGATACCATTTATATATTGAATTTTGGATAAATTACGCTCGAATTCATAAGTGTGAATTTTAAAATAATTTAAGTTAGAAAACGCTGTAACAAAACGTATGTATATAAATGTTGTGATATTAATTACACTGCATTAGAAGTTGAAAAGTAACAAAATTATAATTTAAAAAAGGATTATGACATCATATTGTATAATATGTATAACAATTTGTAATACATAAGTTCTTAATGAACGTAGTTATATGAAGGCTCACTCTTATTTCCTAGATGAACACACAGAATGACTGCTGCTGAACTTTAAATTTGCTGAAGAATGAAGAAATTTGATGCTCATTGCAAATTAAAACATTTAAATCTCGTACCATTTTATTCTACTTATGTACAGAGGGCAATGTTCCATTTGAAGTTATGATAAATTTGTGATACTGGAATGGAGACAAACGCGGAACCGGTCGCCTGTTCGTAGACCGGCGTCTGAGTGGTAGCTTAGCTACCGCGCTTCGTACAGTGAGCGGTCTGAGTCTTGGAGGCTCAAAACCCTCCCCTTCCCACTCCCCCTCCGATTCCCACTTCCACTCCCATAATTTTATTTTCCTTTAAGGTCGGCAACGCTTCCGCACTGCCTATGGCGTTGCGGATGTCTATGGGCGGCGTTGGTTGCTTTCCATCAGGTGACACGCCTGCTTGTTTGCCTTCCTATGCCATAAAAAAAAAGACAATTTGTGTCGCCCACGGACATCCGCAATATTAAGTTGCCTATCTTAGGTTGAAGATATGAACAATGAGAGGGGAAGAAGGAAATAAAGAAAGGATAAATAAATTGTAATATATACCGTACTAAACGCGGTAACACAGAAAAATGCTATCACTTAACGCTAATATTCCGTAAACGTGTGGTACTTTCCAGGTCGGGGCGGCCCATTGGGACACCATAGTGTAGCCCCAATTTATCCGTTAATTTTTGTATAGGTAGCGTCATGACATGATATTAATCTATTAATTTTTGTCAAGACTATAAATTAATGGATTTTTATTATAGTGCAATCAAAGTATAATCGAAACTAACATTGGTAAAGCATTTACGTTATGACACAGATCTAATTTTTTTTTGTATATTCGGGTTAGAAAAATATTGCGTCGTATGGTCTAATTCTCAACGCTCAACGCGATCGATATAAAATTTTGTACAGCGTTAAAAATGGTTGTTTTTGAATGATCACATATAATATTTTCCGAAATCTTAAAAGGTTATTTGGTTTTCCCTATTTTGCGACGACAAAACCTTATAATTCTTATACAATGTAAAATAAACTTCTGGATACTATCATGAATACTAAACTACGCTTCATAAAAAATGTGGACACAAAATATAAAAATATTAAAAATTTTAACATGTTATTCATCGCCACATAAAGGAGTTTACATCAAGTAAGCCGGGCTTCCACTGCGAGCGGTTGGGGAGTAGAAACAGATCGACTCGCGACGGTTAACTTTATAGCAATGATTAAATTAACAAAGAGTATAGAAGAACAGCGAAATGGACTAGCTAGACGAATAAAAATTATTGAAAAGAGTTCGAACTCCTTATTCTTAAGAGAATCTTCTATCATTTAATACATTTTATTATATATAATTAAATTTCATAATTCCCACTTATTATCGTATATCATATATTAATATTATAAAAGAAGGAAAAACATTATACCCCTTTTTGTAAAATTTATTATAAAAGTAAAATTCATATTAAACGTAAATAATGAATGCATTTTATTGTTTGATTTCATATTGTCAATGCCAAACATCTTAGCCTGTGATCAAACAATCGCACAGCAAAACATTCAGATACAACCCTGTACAAATTTTTTATTGGTTGTAGAGCTGTGAGACTCACCATTCGGCGCAGTATTTTTTTTGATTAGGTATGCGATAAACATATTTTGACATCTGTCATTTACAGCGTTTTCGCTTTTTTGCGTCTATATCAATATTTTAATTAGAGAAGAAAAACATTGTACTCCTTAAATCGCAATCTTTAAAGTTCGTAATTACTTAATCGGCATCGTTAAAGTTCGTATAGAGAAGACACGCAGAAAGATAGAAAAAAATGAAATACGGCCGAATTGCAACCACTGGGTGACTGAATAATTAATAAACAAAAGTATTAATTATTTTCCACCTATCATTAGTTTCTAACTCGAGGTAGAGCTAGAAAAGATAAGGTGGCACATTGTGGGACTAAGCGAAATCCGTAGACAGGGGGAGGATACGCTGATTCTACAATCTGGCCATCTGCTTCGACCATCGAGAGGGACATAATCCTTCCCAAGGCGGAGTGGAGTTCCTCGTCAACAGAGTCCTCACTGACAATATTGAAGAAATATCCAGTGTGTCGCCAAGGGTGGCGTACCTTGTACTCCGGCTATCTAACAAGTATAGTCTTAAGGTAGTGCAGGTCTACGCACCTACGGCGACATAGCCAGGGCTTTGCTCAACACCACAAAGGCCCACTTCAATGTTGTCATGGGGGACTTCAACGCCAAAGTAGGGTTGCATACAGGAGTCGAATCGATTATGGGACCTCACGGTTTTGGACACAGAAACCACAGGGGGTAAATGCTGATCAACTTCCTCGAAAAAGAAGGGCTGTATCTGATGAATTCTTTATTTCAGAAAAAGCCCCAAAGGAAGTGGACATGGCGAAGCCCCGACACTGTGACGAAAAATGAGATTGACTTTATCATGACCGATAAAAGGTACATATTCAGGGATGTCTCACTGATCAACAGGTTTAACACTGGGAGCGATCATCAACTTGTGAGAGGCACTCTAAATATCGACTGCAAGTTCGAAAGATGCCGTCTGGTAAAGTCCACGCTCCGACCCACTCTGTTCCAAACCGTGGCTGGCTTTCAACGCTTCCAACTGGAACTCAAAAATCGATTCGATGCCCTGGAACCCTCTGTGGATATCGACAAGGACCTCAAAAGTGTGGTAAACATCTTACGGGAGGAAGGGGACAGGTTTTGTGGAAGAAGGCATGTAGGCCGGAAGTCTAAATTCTCAGACGGGACCCTCCAGCTAATGGATATGCGAAGTGTAGCAGCCAAACACGGGGAACAGGTGGCCCTCACCAAACGCATTAGACAGTGCGTACGGCGGGACCTGCGTCGCTCTAATGCAGACACTATAAAAAACGCAATAGAGCGACACAAGGGTCCTAAAGTATTTCTGCAAAAGCTTGGGAGAAGCCATCTCACACATTTAAAGCTCAAGATGGCAAAATGCTCACGTCCAAATCCGAGGTTCTCGCTGAGATTGAAGACTTTTATGGAAATCTGTATGCCTCTCACGCACCACAACCTGAACCCACACGCAATGATCCCAGAGCCACACTTACCCGCCACTACACCGACGAGCTGCCAGATGTCTGCCTTGAGGAGATAGAGCTGGCTCTCCGGCAACTTAAAAATGGAAAAGCCCCAGGCGAGGACGGAGTTACTGCAGAGCTTCTAAAGGTCGGACGGGTCGCCCCGTGCTGAAAGAGCTCTGCAGAATTTTCAACTCCGTCTTGCAGAACGGGAGAACTCCACAGGCATGGAACAGGAGCTTAGTAGTCTTATTCCACAAGAAAGGGGATAAGACGCTACTTAAAAATTATAGGCCGATCTCGCTCCTGAGCCATGTCCATAAGTTGTTTACGAGGGTCATCGCAAATCGACTCGCGCGAAGGCTTGACGACTTTCAACCTCCTGAACAGGCTGGGTTTCGAGGAGGATATGGCACCATAGACCACATCCACACAGTGCGGCAGACTATACAGAAGGCTAATGAGTATAATCAGCCCCTGTGCATAGCATTTGTGGACTACGAGAAGGCCTTTGACTCCATCGAGACCTGGGCTGTCATAGATACCTTGCAGCGGTGCCAGATAGATCATCGATACATCGAGGTGTTGAGATGTCTGCAAAACGCCGCTACGATGTCCGTTCGAGTGCAGAACAATCAGACAAAGCAAATCCAGTTGCATCGTGGAGATGGGATGTCATATCCCCGAAACTGTTAACTAATGCGCTGGCAGATGTCTTCAAAACATTGGACTGGAAAGGACGTGGCATAAACGTAAACGGTGAGCACATCTCACACTTGCGCTTTGCCGATGATATCGTGATCTTGGCAGAATCGCTGCAAGAACTACAAGCAATGCTGAACGGCCTAAATAAGTCCTCCAGACTGGTCGGTCTGGCTATGAATTTGGATAAAACTAAAATAGTGGTAAACCAACATATTGAGCCAGAACCGATCACGATCGATGGTGAAGTTCTCGAAGTTGTCCAGGAATATGTCTACCTAGGCCAAATAGTGCGATTAGACGGAAACAACTTCGAGAAAGAAGCCGACAGAAGGATACAGTTGGGCTGGGCAGCGTTCAGGAAATTCCGTCAAGTCTTCTCGTCGCCCATAGCACAAAGTCTGAAGACAAAAGTCTTCAACCAGTGCGTCCTGCCCGTACTCTCTTACGGTGCCGAGACGTGGACACTGACAGTCCGTCTCCTCGTCAAGCTCAAAGTCGCTCAGAGGGCTATGGAGAGATAGCTCGGGGTTTCTCTGGTGGACAGAATTCGAAATGAATGAATGGAGACCGCGACTCGGCAAACGTAGTGTGGGACGTCCTCCTGCTAGATGGAGCGACGATCTGCGCAAGGCGGCTGGTAGAGACTGGATGCGTGTAGCCGAAGATCGGGCTAGGTGGCGCGCCTTGGGTGAGGCCTTTGTCCAGCAGTGGACTGCCGCGGGCTGATATATATATCATTAGTTTAGTTAGCTAGACGCCATTTAGCTAAGCTATTACTCGCTCAGTACTGTTTCGCGGTGGAAACCTAGCATTAAAGTCGTACAAGTTTTCTGTTACTCTGCCGTTGAAAGTGATGCGGGCTTCATACTATCGTTTGCAACCATGTTCATCCAAGTAATGTTCACCTTAAATAACGTACAAAAGATTTAAAATATCTTCGGTAACTTGGAATAAATTGTAAAAATCCATACTACACAAAAGGTTGCATGATAATATACTACAAGAACTAAGCGAAATTAATTATCTTAAGTTATAAATGTTTTCCAATAATATGTAACTTCAGGGTATGTAATCGCCAGGAGTGCAATAAATAGGTATATAATGTAACAAATTTTTATTTTAGGCCCGATTGGCTTAATATAATTTTTATATAAATACATAATATATACATGTAATATAAAATAATCATCACGTTTTATATATCATGGGCTGACCTGTCTATAAGGATAATGCTAACCTAAATATAAAAACGTCGACTTCGATATATAAAAGGGGACACAGGCAGATATCAAATTTAATTAAAAAAAGATTTCATCCCTGGATCATCCATATTTCAAGACTTTCTAATTAAAATAAATTTAACTATGTTCATATATATTATACGCATTCATTCATATAAAAATTCGAATTGCTTTAGACATTGTTTATACGAAGTTGAAACTTGAGTACTTACATGCTTCTTTTAAGTTTACACCAACCGCATGAACGTACCATAGGCTGATAAGAATTAAATCCTACCTATGAAATCGAGTACTTTTATGAGCGAAAGACAAAAGGCATTCTATCAGTACGTAATAAGATTAAATTTCGTAGAGTACTTTTTACTTTGTTTTTATTGGGCGATATAATAATATGTCATCACATCAATCTAATGAACATAACTCCACAACCAATAAGATAAACACGTTCATATATTAGAAATGATTACGTGGCACGAAGTTAAGCGCAAACGGAAGTGCAAATAGGTTGGTATTTTTAAAATATTTTAACCAATAGCGGTATCATTGTTTTCAACACAATCAACAGTCTGTTAGTAGCATAGATATCGTTCCTTTAAAACGATAAGTAGACAGACATTGTACGTGTGACTCAATATAATACTAAACGTTCACTTTTATTCCTTTGAGGGTTGACAATGTGACTTTGTGGCATTAAATCGTTTGGTCCTGAGTAGCTGGGTTTTTTAGGGCCAACACAAATACAAAAAGCGAAATATTCATCACCATCATCATCAGTATACGGCAGCTCACTATTGAATAATAGGCCTGAAACAAGGCACGCCATCTAGCCTGATGTCCAGTTACTCATTGCCGGTATGATGAGACCGCATAAATGAGTCCTCTCCCGCGAACTGCAGGGGTATGATGTTAAAGGGAATCGAGGGATAAGGGACCGGCCTTCGTCGTGACCAGCTCGTTGCAATTTGAAGAGGAATGTCAGTGAAATGATTACATTTATATATTATATAGAATTATTAATGGAGTCAGGCGTTACTTTGCGGAAATCTATCACTATGTGGACAGTCAAAAGTTTTACTTAGCTAAGATCCGCGACAAGCAAAACGATAACAGAAAATTAATAATGTGTGTTTTTCTGCTGGATGAAGTGGATTTATTTGGAATTTAAACCAAAAATTTACCGAAAATCGGCCATCAATTCTCCACCCACCAACCACTACACACAACACCATTTTTGGTAAGTAACAGGACAAACCCGAAAAAATTATATTACTCTCACTAAAATAAAATTCAATCTTGGAATTTTTAGTATTAGTGAGACAAAAATATTTGCGAAAATGTCAAAATATAACTTTTCATACTAAAAATATGATAGTACCATTAACAAAATACAGAAGACAGTAATTCGTAATTCACAGAAAAACTATTAATAATTGTATGTAAAAATTGAAAGCATACATTATTTTGGTTAATGTTTAGTGAGAATTTCTGAAGTATGTTTGCAACTATTTATTGTCCTAACTTTACTTTGAGCAACAAATGATTGGGATATGCAGAGGAATTATTTTAGTAAATAAATTGGTAGTTATTAAATATTTCGGACTTTATTATACGTTATGGAGCTTCTCACAGTAAGGATGATGTTGAATATTTTTGAAAACGTGTTTTAAAGTAATGCAAAAGTATCTAATTATGCTAGATTAAAAATTATTTTAAATAACTTTATATTCATGTATTTTCAAATTCATGGAAACTAGCGGTTTGTGCCAAAATTGTATTTTTATATCAACACTGCTTAATATTAACGTATATTAAAAATGGACAATGTTATACTTACCTCCAACCACCACCTGACGTATCATTGCTAGTCTCTTTCAGTTGAGTGGTGCTCGCGCTTTGTAGGTTTGGCACGTTTACTCTGCGATGGAAATTGTTTCACGTCATATGATTATCTCATCTAGATCAATACATAATATCAACAATAATTAATTATACATTTTTCCCTTATGTGTAAGATTATCTAAAGTGTTCAATTAATACACATTACTTCATTGTAAAAAGAAGAAAAAACGTTTCTTCTCCGTTACTAAATGGTTGTAAAAGTTTGAAAGCTTGGCGGACTGACATTTGATACATGAAATGTATTTTCTTATGTCGTAAAATAATTTAAATTATGGTTTTTAAAAGTTTAAATTCCTAATAATAAAAACACACATGGTAAATCTATTTACATAATAATAAAATATCTTAAATATTGAATAATGAATTTGTTTTTAGATACCTAAGCCTACTCGTATACAGTAAGGTTACTAAATAATTGTTTTTTTAACAAATTTGTAAATACTTTATCATTTGCATGTGTTAAATTCTTAATATATGCATGTATGTGTGTATAATATTAATATCTAAATATGTAAAGACGATCTAATTGGCTGTGGCAAAGCTACCGCATTTAGAGTTCATTTTCGTACATATGGCTCATAGGTATTTATTTCGAGTGGAGGTTTTTCGTCAATACGTTTTGGACAAGCGTGGTGAGTTTAAGGCCAATTTCAAGAAAAAGTGAAGGCTTAGTGCCTAGCAGCAGAAATTAAATAATATATATATATGGCCTATGACAAGAAAGAGGCATAACTTTAATAAAATACTATTCAATAACCTTTGTGTTTTTAATCATGTTCAGAAAGCATAAATCATTTAATCATGCATTCCTACAGTATCTGATGCGATACCGAAATAAATACCTTTCTCTAACTTATGTGCTTATTTGTACAAAAGCGGTTCCAACTCAAATCACCATTTTTAAACTTTTAATCTATCTGTTTAAAAAAAAAAGGGTTTCCGAAGCCACTGAATCGACCTTGAAAGATTTTCAGGAAATAGCAAACTATAAAAGGCAATGGAGTAGATTCGTTTGTCGGGGAACTGCCAACTGTTGGAGTAAACAAGTGATAAAAAGAAAACAGTTTCAGTAAATATAGTGAGGGGCGTCTTCTGGCCAGATGAAATGACGATCTGCGCAGGACGACAAGCAGAAAATGGTTACGTATAACTGAAGCTCGGACTAGCAGAGGGGTGTCACAAGTTGATGATAATTATAGCAAGAATTATAGTAATAGTAAAACAATGCAGTATTCTTTAAAAAATCTATGAACGCGTCATAGTGGTTGTCCTTATATTTATTTGCTTTGATATACAATTACCAATCATGTATTAATGTCACGTGTCAATGGTTGTAAACTTTTTTTCAAGTTAAGATTTCCGAGTAACATTCTCACAAACAAAGGTGTTGTGTCTAAAGAAAGGGGGCGCTGGCCTAGACTCGACAGTTTCTAGACCCTTCTACGATTATAACAATCGTATAGTGCTGCGTAACCGTCCATTGTGGACGCACCATAGACAATGAATCATTAAATCGAATTAGTAAACAAATCGGAGCACCTTCCTCTCGTTCGCGGAACTGGAGAGAGAAATTTCGAGACGTAGCCAGACCAATGACACTGCATCCATTTACTGAGCACACTGCGAGACTACAGTATTCTTGATAACGATAATTTCTTACAAATCAGTTCAGCATCTTAAATCGCCTACGGGTTCACTGTTGATAATATGGAGAAGCATACTGGTACCACCTTAATATGATATGGACCTACCATACCTTAAAACTAAGATGTTATTTTATAATCATTCAATTAAATCTAACACGATATTTATAAGTCCCATAGTTCACCACAGGGCCTTCCCATTTTCAGACGTATGGACATTAACCCACAATACTCGGCGGATTGGCGGATCACCCAGACTAGGAATAAATATCTGAAGGCCATACATATGTATATTTATTCTGGTGCGAGAATTGAACCCGCAACCATTGACTCCGAAATGTAATACAGTTATAAATGATTTTATACACTTACACTTTCTTGTTTGCAACAGATGGCTCGATGATTAACGGCAGTCCACAATACGAATAACCTGAAATGAATGTTTTATACACATTATAAAATGAGAATGCATTCCAGAATTAAGTATTATTATATATTATGTACCAAATGTATATATATATATATATATATATATATATATATATATATATATATATATATATATATTGTACCAAAATATACATTAAGAATAAATAAATTATACTAAAATCACTGGGTATTTATTTTTAAGTATTTTCTTTCTAAAACCTATTAATCAAATTCTTTTAGTATACATTTTTTTTGTTTGAAAAATATATTTATATTTAAATTGCAAGTAGAAATGGCTTAATTGGTAAGGATCGCGCTTACCGTTCGTCTATATCTATACTTATAGTTCGATTCTACCATTAGACCATATTATCTTAGCACTAGAATGGTTTGAGAGAATTCTAATAATATCAAAAATTACTAGTTTTCCTTAAATAAAATATTTGCGAATTACTTTTATTAACACTGATATCGTTTCTGATGATCACTGTTTATCAAATTTTTAGGCAACATTGCAGGTTCCAGTGTTCATGTTTGAACCGTGGGCGGAAGGCAGTTGGGACTAAATCTCACATTGTTAGACCAACTAACGTTGTCGTAAGCTTGGTATATAATTTATGATGGTTGAACAGTGTTGATGGTAGATTAACCAATACCTGGGGATTCACCCCGTGATAGATGCGATATAATCCAACTAAAACTAAACGAGTACTGTGTTCTTGTCACTAATAATGTAACTATGCACATGCAATTTACCCTCGGCGGTCTTTCCGAACCGTTACGACATTGGAACCTTCAAAAAACAAGCCTATACATACCTTAAAGGCCGGCAACGTTGTCCATGGGCGGCGTTGATTGCTTTCCATCAGGCGACACGCTTACTCTTTTGCCCTCCTATCCCATAAAAAAAATTAAAATTTGTAATATAGGCGGCAGCTTGAAAGACGATACTATTCAAATGAACCCAATGGCTTTTTATTTCCCCCATTTGCTGCCTTTTAACACACGACCTATTAAGTCAAAATAATTTAACAAAGAGTGAACATACCATGTAGTTTATCTATAGCGCGATCTGCAGCTGATTGGTCCGGAAAGTCAACGAAGGCATAACCACCGCGCTTGACCGAGATATCGGCGACGGTCAGATTGTGTTCGGCGAACAATTGGCGCACGGCCGCTTCGTCTGCTTCTATCGGCAGGTTGCCTATATAAAGCTTGTTCATTGCGATGATAGACCAGGACGGAAAGGAGTATTTGGGTGAATAGTTAAACCGGACGGTGAAGAAAACGTGTCGATCGGCTCGGATGTCTTTTGTCTGTAACCGTAGCTGCTTTGACAGTCATTTGAATTTCGAATTGAGACGCGTCTCGATGGCCATGCCTTGGGACTCTCTTGTGTAAAAAGGTTTCAATGTACTATAAATATTTTTTAATTATATATTGTCATAAAACTTATGTATGTAATAAACTATAATAATATATAATATAGTAGATAGGTACATACTACGCGGTGGATTTAAATTGTTGAATCAGTAGAAAAAAAAGTGTATATAAGCGAAAAGGGTGCAGGAATAAGGCCTGGAGGCTAAATCTTCATTACTTAGACTTCATCTCGGGGGACGACCTCTCCACCGGTCCTTGGTTGCCACCTAATTTATACTCGATTAAGATTAGGAAGATTAAACTCGACTCTTGATGCCAAACTCAACACTCGCCCCTTATTTTACCTACTGCTAATATGGGAAGCAGTCAGGCGTGTGATTACGCGGAGGATGACGTATGTAGAGACGGCTCTGGTTGCAATAGCAGAGAGAACATATGTGAATATGACACTCACGGAGACGCCTGTGGTCTGTGGCGTTTCTCTATATATTCAAGATAAGTTATATAAAATTGTTGGTATTATATCCTCGGCAAGACGCTAATATTATTTAATTAAAAATACTTGTGGCATATAATACATATTATTTTAATTATCAATTTGTGCAACTATGAAAATATCTGCGATGTAACTGAACTATTAAGTGAGAAAAGTTTGCTTGACGCCGCCCATAAATATAATTAAAAAAATATTAAATTAATATTGTGATAGATTTTTGCTTATTGTAATTGTAATCTTTCTTATTTATTTTAGTTGCCCTTTATAATTTGAAAAAAATAAATTAACTAAGATAAAGTAAAAATAGACAGCTAAAGAAGAATAAACTAGATATATTTCATATTTTAGATAATGGATACACACATTTTAGGGTAGTACACGATTGAAGCGCCCTGTAGCACCTCTTGTTCGCTTCTTCGCATGGATGAGGTGAGACTTATTTGGCTCTCTTCTACGTTGTATGTTTAATAAGTTGTAGAGAAGTGCGGTAGTCGACCTAATATCTATTTTGCGTTGCGTTTTATTAACGCAATATTAATGTCGAAACGAATTTTGCAAAAAGAATTTAACAAGCACAGCCTGGCTGATAAGAATTCTATAGTTTTATGTACTAATATGTAAATCAACCTACTATTTATGTGTTTCTTTCTTATTCAGGTGTCGTACAGAGAAATAACTCGATAGTTGAAGAGTTGTTATTAAGTCACCCAAACACATTACAATATCCTGTTGCGTGATATCTGTGCACGTCCCAATATAATTGATATTGTGTGTGTGCGATAGTACGTAAGTACTAGAGCACACACATGCAAATCGCGTTCAATTGGTATCTTTGTATGAAGACGACTTACGTTTCTGTATAAATATACTTTGACGACGGATTCTTGGGCAAACCCAGGCCTCCCGCCGCGTTACCCGCTAACGTGCTTATTATTGCCAAAGGAGAAAATCCGCCGCAATATTCCGAGTTCATTCTCCGAGAATTAAAATATTTAATATATTAATACCTAAAAAAAATGATTGTTTATCAAATCAGTTGTGTAAACTTGTTACCGTTTGATATGTTCGTATTGTGTATGACATACATGTAAATAAAACTACTAAAACAGTGTTCGCGAGATGAAAATATACCAATCAATGCAGGTATAACAGTCTACTGGTGGCCATTGACTTCTTAATGACCCATTGATGAGCAGGAGCCACTCCATTTCTAGAGGAATAGATACGCTAACCCACCACGCTTGTCAGGGTGAATTGGCGGGCTAGTTTTAGTATACCTCACCTTTGTCCGTGAGTTTCCTTCGTGTTTACTAAAAACTAGCGCCATATGTTCTAACAGAACACTTTGGATATGTTTAACTGCGTTTATTTTGTGATATTTAATTTTGTGTTTTTTTTAGTTTAATTGATTTTTAGGTTTTATATATATTTTTTATAATTATAACTTATAAAAAGAATATTTATTATTTTTGTTATAAATAAATCTGTTTCTATTTCTAAAATTCATATAATTTTCTCCATATATTTCATTACTTTTCTAATGGGAACAGCGATGAAATATCAGCGATCAGAAAATACTAGGGTATATTAATATTATTTAAAGCTTTATTACCACTGACTGACTGACATGTTATTTGGAAAAGTGTAAGAGATGGAGGGTATATTTGTTCTAGGGAAATGTTCTCGAACAAAAAATGGTGACAAGTACAAACACATGGGTGGGGAGGAGAAAAGTCCAAAATGGCGGAAAAAAGATGACCACTATAAAAAGCCAAAATCGTCATTTATGGGCCGATTTCGATTCTGATGAAATTTAACAGAAGCCCGAAACGCTCACGCATATTAGAGGGGCCGCCGCAGGCGGGCCCTGAAAAGCTAGTCTACATATATAAATATAAAAATGAAGAGCTATTTTGTTACTCTCGCTAAAACTTAAAAACAGCTCGACCGATTGAATTTTTATTATGTTCGCTCTAATACAGGGAAGGTTTACGAATAAAAAAATATAGGAAAAACAAAAGAACGGCTTGAAAAATTCTTATCTTCCAACTACTTTTAATAGATGGCGTTCGTGATGGCTTTATCGTCTAACGGACATGTTGTTATACAAAACTGTCGCTTCTTTTGTGCGATCATGAAAAGAATTACATACATAACTATTAACATACCAGCAGAAGCAGGGGAACATAAATTGTAGGTGAAACGAACTTCATTAGCTCATTTAGTTGTGTATACATACATATGTACGTAAATATGACTAAAATCTTCAATATGGATGACCCTTCAAAATATTGAGTGCCATCTGGTGGCTTATATCATAAACAGTAATTTTCAAAGTTCGTTGTGACGCTCGTATTGAACTCTATCAATAGATGGTACTATAATAAAATCCACAATGTAGACCTAAAAGATGGGACGGGATTGGATAAAAAATATGTACGACATTTTAACTGTCATCTTTAAAAACCGGTAATTACGAACTGGGTGTGCAGATCTACTTTAAGAAGTACGGGTAATAGTTTAGCACCAAACTCTACTTAAATATTAAATTTTATATGTAAATTACACTAAAGATATATACTATATACGATGACTTAATTGGCTCACTGACGAAGCTACTGCCTTCGAAAAAGATATTGGTCGCAGGTTTGATTCTCGCAATGGGATAACTATAGTATTCACTACGATATTTTTTAGTAGAACTATAAAATATTCGTCCAAAAAATCTAAATCTGATTATACTTAAAGAGTCCTAGAAAACCGATAAAAAGGTATTGTCAGCCTTATTAAGGAAATCCGAGACAGAGTAGCATTTATTGTGTTGGCTGTTTGGGAGTTTCGTTTAAAAATAAAACAGATTTTATATTGACATATATTTATTTAAGTCAAAAACGTCCACTTCTCGGTTATTCTTCCATCAACAATTATCAAGCTCACTAGTTGCTATGTATCGACAAAAATATCTTTACATAGCTTAAACGACTATTCCAAAAAGCAATCTCCATTTTTACCCTAGCATATACCTTCAATTACAAATGTTCCTCTCAGAAAATTCCTTCACTGGACATTAAAGTCATGACCGCATTCATTGTTTAGTGTCGAATCGAGAATTTATCGTTTACTACTTCTATTTCATTCGATTAATGGCTGCTAAGTTTACGATTAGTCCTTCTGATCCGTGATTTTATTCTCGAAAATATAATGCGATCCTGACTTCAATCTGCAAGAGGAATGTATACGTCAAATGACGTATAGAAAGCATTCTTCACATATCTTTAAAAAGCCGAGAAAGCTTCTGTTGAAAATTCTATACTTTTTATATCCATATATATATCATCGATTTACAATAAAACGTGAATAAGTAAATACAAAGCCGATTCCTCTGCACCGTTCAATTAAATATAACTTTGAAAATTGTGTTTTTAAGGGGTAAGCTTGTAGATAATATATTTTCAACACCTGTGTCAATTATATTTCGAAGGTTTCGGATATCGGTGCAGTCGTCCAACCGAATGTTACACACTCTTCGCGGCCGAGTTTATAACTCGAACTCTCAATCACAAGACTTAATTGCTATTATATTTATTATATTAACACTTAAAATATATTTGAATATATTACTTATTCAAAGCACATCTCAGTAATCAGTTAAACTGCCTAATTTTAATCCAAGGATTTCCAAACTATTTTGAGCGGGAGACCCCTTTTCCAAAATACGCTGACAGACCCATAGCCAAATAACTTTAAAAATTCTATCACTAGTGTTTTCCTATTGATACAAAATACTTACCAATTTAAAAACTTTACGAATGGTGGAAATTTCAACCCCAAGGGATCCAGATTAACCACTTTAGGAATCAGAAAATAGGTTTAAGCAATGAGTAAATATAAGTAATCATAGAATAAGAATGTTTATGACATCGGCCAGTAGTCCGTAAAGATTTAGTATCTGTTACTGAAATAACAATTATTTTGCGCGCATGCTGCTCATATATATCAATATGCATGCTCATATATTATCAAATAGTCTGAAATTGTTGACATATATATATATATATATATATATATATATATATATATATATATATATATATATATATATATATATATATATATATATATATATATATATATATATATATATATATATACACACACACACACACACACATTATACTACATCCTGCACTCGTTCTCTATATGGACTTCAAGTATGTCAAATCTCACACCTCCGTGCCCGCAATGAGCTTCAAAGGGTACAAAGTTCTTTATTCACGCATTATATTATATATAGATTATTCTTAATAAATATTTGATGTAAAGTATTATATATAATATATAGATGAAATACATTTTCCTATATACATCTAGCACGCTCTTCAGTTGTCGCAGGCGGCTGATTTGTCCACTTGCCACATTTCCATTACATATCGAACGATGAAAATACTCTACACTACTGATACTATACAACTCTCTTATGCTACACGCGTCTATATAGACGCCTATACTTGCGAGTAAATAAATTAATGAAATATATTATGAAGAAATGTTTTTAAATATGGTGTGACGCCTCCATGTTGTCCCGTAGCTGGAGCGAGATATACGTACACCAACTATCACATAGTCCGGATAATAATAGACAATAAAGTTTTTGTGATAATCTATTATAATTATTTAACGTATTGTTTATACTTTATTCCAATTAATATAAAAAGTAACTAGCGTAATATATAGTTGTTTTTGTGTTAGTGTGAATATTATGCAACAAAAGTGCAATTTTAAACTTTATACTCTCGTAATAGGATATATTTTTTATTATTTGTACGAGTACGCAGTTACATACTTTCAATAAGTTAAAGCAGACAACATATTTCTTTACTCGCAGGTATGTATACATTTATTCACTTTGGAAGCCATTCCCCTGACCAAATAGATTAACACCAATAAAGCTACAATATTTCAAAAAATTTCAAGAAATGGCACATGAATTATAGTATAATGTTTTATTAGTAGACGTTTACAACAATCCCCGTATACGAAAGTTGGCTATATGTTATATATAATGTACGTTCAATATTATCTAAGCTAAACTTCACATGTTAAATAGATATATACAATTACTACTGGAATTACGTCGATTGATCTGCAAGTTCACATATATAAATAAATACATACATATTGCTTGCTATAGCAAGCGTATTATTATTTAAGTAATCTACACTATATATATATATATATATATATATATATATATATATATATATTAAATAAATGCAACTTTAAAACATAAAAAAAACTTGAAAAAAAATTTCTAGATATCGTAAACTAATAACATATTTGATGATTTCAATTTGAAAAATACATAAACCATTATCTTCTTAACTTTATATATTTATATATATATATATATATATATATATATATATATATATATTCTATTTTATATATATATATATATATATATATATATATATATATATATATATCTCAGTATATTATAAAAATAATTTTTTGAATTAAGTATGCTCATTTTCTAAGACATATCTAATAAGATGCATGCGTTTATTAAAAAAATCCACCTTTATAACAACGTAATTTATTCCTCGACATTTAACGGTTACAAAAACAAAATATAATTCTTTAAATAATAAAACAGTAAAATCTTTAATAAACAAAAAATAATAATAAAACTCTTTAAATAATATAAAAAAAAATTGTCGCAGTTTGTTGTACAAAGAGCTCAAATCACCAGCAATCCAAGGACTTCGTCAGTCTTCTAAAACCGGCGTAACTCAACATTTATATGATAGTTTCATATCGGAAATAGTTTTAATTTTTATTTTAAACCTTGGGAAAGAGCGCATTTTTCTATAATTATGACCAGTAGATCAACGGATTTTTGAGATATTTACAGCATATCTTGTGTAACCAAATGTGCAGATTGTTGTTAACACATTCAAATCGGAAAACGTGATTTCTCGTTTTTAAAAAAATTAGACATTATCAATTTGATGCCACCCATTGCGTCATGTAAACTTAAAAAAACTTACTGTGTAAAAATACTTAATACGTAATCTTATGATACAAAAGTTTTAAGAAAAAATATTAATGAAAATCCTGATTAATTTCGACTATAAAAATTATGGATCAATCAATTTTCATCTATAATAAACCTTATATGTAAAAAACGATTAAACGAGCGTTCATTTTGATGACATTTAAAATCTAAGAGTGAATCATAACACCAGAATAATAACCGCAGTTTTAATTCACACGTCGAAATATTTTGATTTCATAAAAATACCCCGATTTGTAGGCAAGTTTGAGAAAAAATAGCCGAAATGTGTTAAGTAAGTAATATTTGGTGAGACGACATACAGAATATTGTAGAACATTACAGAATTTTGTCACCAGTAGGACATCATATTTAATTAACAAATCCCTGATACGTCTTGCCGGTGATGAGCCACTTAATTATTCACCCACTAGAAACCCACCGTATAACAGCGTCTTGGTGTTTCAGCGGTGTTACGTGTGCGGAGAGGAGGGAATCACAATGTGCCACCGTTAAGTTACACGTAGTTATTCCCTCATTACTGACACGCCAATCCCTTAGTCGCCTTCTACGACACCCTCGGGATGATTTGGGTTGGAGCAATTCTTGAGCCGAACTCCACACGGCTAAATTGCGATTAAACAAAATGTAAAAAAAAAATTAACTATTCCCTGACCACGCCCCCCCCCCCCGTTCCTACTACGCTATGCCACTAATTGATGAAATACACTTAAATTGACTTGAAAACTATATACAGTCTGTACACTAATTAGAGATCGCGCCGAGGTCCTGGCGGAGCATCTTTCTCAACGGTTTACTTTGAACCCCACAGTCGGTGCTATATACATACACACACACACACACATATATATATTCATACATTAATATATATCATTGAATGCTTAGTAACTATAAGTGACTTATGTGTTTAGATTTCTGTATATATTCACAAACTTAATTTATAATTTAAATATACAATATATATATATATATAGATATCAATACATATTAGTTCAATTTATTAGGCTTAGACGGTCGTATACTTTTTTATTCTTATCTTATTCCTCGTGATGCGTAATCATCATTCCATTCATCGTAAACCACTCCCACCCCAACTCGCACCACTTCTCTCTTGTTTAGGCTTGGCAATAACGGCTCTTGCACCCGACTCTCCCGATTCTATACTATTCTGAATAATCTCTATCCGTGAGTGGATACGGAATTGAAGGCGAGACTCTAACGCGTAACCCGTGTACTTTTTCCTGAAAAGAAAGACGTTGTTATAGTTAAATATACATACATGTATATTTAACTATAACAACGTCTTTCTTTTCAGGAAAAAGTACACGGGTTACGCGTTAGAGTCTCGCCTTCAATTCCGTATCCACTCACGGATAGAGATTATTCAGAATAGTATAGAATCGGGAGAGTCGGGTGCAAGAGCCGTTATTGCCAAGCCTAAACAAGAGAGAAGTGGTGCGAGTTGGGGTGGGAGTGGTTTACGATGAATGGAATGATGATTACGCATCACGAGGAATAAGATAAGAATAAAAAAGTATACGACCGTCTAAGCCTAATAAATTGAACTAATATGTATTGATATCTATATATATATATATATTGTATATTTAAATTATAAATTAAGTTTGTGAATATATACAGAAATCTAAACACATAAGTCACTTATAGTTACTAAGCATTCAATGATATATATTAATGTATGAATATATATATGTGTGTGTGTGTGTGTATGTATATAGCACCGACTGTGGGGTTCAAAGTAAACCGTTGAGAAAGATGCTCCGCCAGGACCTCGGCGCGATCTCTAATTAGTGTACAGACTGTATATAGTTTTCAAGTCAATTTAAGTGTATTTCATCAATTAGTGGCATAGCGTAGTAGGAACGGGGGGGGGGGGCGTGGTCAGGGAATAGTTAATTTTTTTTTTACATTTTGTTTAATCGCAATTTAGCCGTGTGGAGTTCGGCTCAAGAATTGCTCCAACCCAAATCATCCCGAGGGTGTCGTAGAAGGCGACTAAGGGATTGGCGTGTCAGTAATGAGGGAATAACTACGTGTAACTTAACGGTGGCACATTGTGATTCCCTCCTCTCCGCACACGTAACACCGCTGAAACACCAAGACGCTGTTATACGGTGGGTTTCTAGTGGGTGAATAATTAAGTGGCTCATCACCGGCAAGACGTATCAGGGATTTGTTAATTAAATATGATGTCCTACTGGTGACAAAATTCTGTAATGTTCTACAATATTCTGTATGTCGTCTCACCAAATATTACTTACTTAACACATTTCGGCTATTTTTTCTCAAACTTGCCTACAAATCGGGGTATTTTTATGAAATCAAAATATTTCGACGTGTGAATTAAAACTGCGGTTATTATTCTGGTGTTATGATTCACTCTTAGATTTTAAATGTCATCAAAATGAACGCTCGTTTAATCGTTTTTTACATATAAGGTTTATTATAGATGAAAATTGATTGATCCATAATTTTTATAGTCGAAATTAATCAGGATTTTCATTAATATTTTTTCTTAAAACTTTTGTATCATAAGATTACGTATTAAGTATTTTTACACAGTAAGTTTTTTTAAGTTTACATGACGCAATGGGTGGCATCAAATTGATAATGTCTAATTTTTTTAAAAACGAGAAATCACGTTTTCCGATTTGAATGTGTTAACAACAATCTGCACATTTGGTTACACAAGATATGCTGTAAATATCTCAAAAATCCGTTGATCTACTGGTCATAATTATAGAAAAATGCGCTCTTTCCCAAGGTTTAAAATAAAAATTAAAACTATTTCCGATATGAAACTATCATATAAATGTTGAGTTACGCCGGTTTTAGAAGACTGACGAAGTCCTTGGATTGCTGGTGATTTGAGCTCTTTGTACAACAAACTGCGACAATTTTTTTTATATTATTTAAAGAGTTTTATTATTATTTTTTGTTTATTAAAGATTTTACTGTTTTATTATTTAAAGAATTATATTTTGTTTTTGTAACCGTTAAATGTCGAGGAATAAATTACGTTGTTATAAAGGTGGATTTTTTTAATAAACGCATGCATCTTATTAGATATGTCTTAGAAAATGAGCATACTTAATTCAAAAAATTATTTTTATAATATACTGAGATATATATATATATATATATATATATATATATATATATATATATAAAATAGAATATATATATATATATATATATATATATATATATATATATAAATATATAAAGTTAAGAAGATAATGGTTTATGTATTTTTCAAATTGAAATCATCAAATATGTTATTAGTTTACGATATCTAGAAATTTTTTTTCAAGTTTTTTTTATGTTTTAAAGTTGCATTTATTTAATATATATATATATATATATATATATATATATATATATATATAGTGTAGATTACTTAAATAATAATACGCTTGCTATAGCAAGCAATATGTATGTATTTATTTATATATGTGAACTTGCAGATCAATCGACGTAATTCCAGTAGTAATTGTATATATCTATTTAACATGTGAAGTTTAGCTTAGATAATATTGAACGTACATTATATATAACATATAGCCAACTTTCGTATACGGGGATTGTTGTAAACGTCTACTAATAAAACATTATACTATAATTCATGTGCCATTTCTTGAAATTTTTTGAAATATTGTAGCTTTATTGGTGTTAATCTATTTGGTCAGGGGAATGGCTTCCAAAGTGAATAAATGTATACATACCTGCGAGTAAAGAAATATGTTGTCTGCTTTAACTTATTGAAAGTATGTAACTGCGTACTCGTACAAATAATAAAAAATATATCCTATTACGAGAGTATAAAGTTTAAAATTGCACTTTTGTTGCATAATATTCACACTAACACAAAAACAACTATATATTACGCTAGTTACTTTTTATATTAATTGGAATAAAGTATAAACAATACGTTAAATAATTATAATAGATTATCACAAAAACTTTATTGTCTATTATTATCCGGACTATGTGATAGTTGGTGTACGTATATCTCGCTCCAGCTACGGGACAACATGGAGGCGTCACACCATATTTAAAAACATTTCTTCATAATATATTTCATTAATTTATTTACTCGCAAGTATAGGCGTCTATATAGACGCGTGTAGCATAAGAGAGTTGTATAGTATCAGTAGTGTAGAGTATTTTCATCGTTCGATATGTAATGGAAATGTGGCAAGTGGACAAATCAGCCGCCTGCGACAACTGAAGAGCGTGCTAGATGTATATAGGAAAATGTATTTCATCTATATATTATATATAATACTTTACATCAAATATTTATTAAGAATAATCTATATATAATATAATGCGTGAATAAAGAACTTTGTACCCTTTGAAGCTCATTGCGGGCACGGAGGTGTGAGATTTGACATACTTGAAGTCCATATAGAGAACGAGTGCAGGATGTAGTATAATGTGTGTGTGTGTGTGTGTGTATATATATATATATATATATATATATATATATATATATATATATATATATATATATATATATATATATATATATATATATATATATATATATATATATATATATATATGTCAACAATTTCAGACTATTTGATAATATATGAGCATGCATATTGATATATATGAGCAGCATGCGCGCAAAATAATTGTTATTTCAGTAACAGATACTAAATCTTTACGGACTACTGGCCGATGTCATAAACATTCTTATTCTATGATTACTTATATTTACTCATTGCTTAAACCTATTTTCTGATTCCTAAAGTGGTTAATCTGGATCCCTTGGGGTTGAAATTTCCACCATTCGTAAAGTTTTTAAATTGGTAAGTATTTTGTATCAATAGGAAAACACTAGTGATAGAATTTTTAAAGTTATTTGGCTATGGGTCTGTCAGCGTATTTTGGAAAAGGGGTCTCCCGCTCAAAATAGTTTGGAAATCCTTGGATTAAAATTAGGCAGTTTAACTGATTACTGAGATGTGCTTTGAATAAGTAATATATTCAAATATATTTTAAGTGTTAATATAATAAATATAATAGCAATTAAGTCTTGTGATTGAGAGTTCGAGTTATAAACTCGGCCGCGAAGAGTGTGTAACATTCGGTTGGACGACTGCACCGATATCCGAAACCTTCGAAATATAATTGACACAGGTGTTGAAAATATATTATCTACAAGCTTACCCCTTAAAAACACAATTTTCAAAGTTATATTTAATTGAACGGTGCAGAGGAATCGGCTTTGTATTTACTTATTCACGTTTTATTGTAAATCGATGATATATATATGGATATAAAAAGTATAGAATTTTCAACAGAAGCTTTCTCGGCTTTTTAAAGATATGTGAAGAATGCTTTCTATACGTCATTTGACGTATACATTCCTCTTGCAGATTGAAGTCAGGATCGCATTATATTTTCGAGAATAAAATCACGGATCAGAAGGACTAATCGTAAACTTAGCAGCCATTAATCGAATGAAATAGAAGTAGTAAACGATAAATTCTCGATTCGACACTAAACAATGAATGCGGTCATGACTTTAATGTCCAGTGAAGGAATTTTCTGAGAGGAACATTTGTAATTGAAGGTATATGCTAGGGTAAAAATGGAGATTGCTTTTTGGAATAGTCGTTTAAGCTATGTAAAGATATTTTTGTCGATACATAGCAACTAGTGAGCTTGATAATTGTTGATGGAAGAATAACCGAGAAGTGGACGTTTTTGACTTAAATAAATATATGTCAATATAAAATCTGTTTTATTTTTAAACGAAACTCCCAAACAGCCAACACAATAAATGCTACTCTGTCTCGGATTTCCTTAATAAGGCTGACAATACCTTTTTATCGGTTTTCTAGGACTCTTTAAGTATAATCAGATTTAGATTTTTTGGACGAATATTTTATAGTTCTACTAAAAAATATCGTAGTGAATACTATAGTTATCCCATTGCGAGAATCAAACCTGCGACCAATATCTTTTTCGAAGGCAGTAGCTTCGTCAGTGAGCCAATTAAGTCATCGTATATAGTATATATCTTTAGTGTAATTTACATATAAAATTTAATATTTAAGTAGAGTTTGGTGCTAAACTATTACCCGTACTTCTTAAAGTAGATCTGCACACCCAGTTCGTAATTACCGGTTTTTAAAGATGACAGTTAAAATGTCGTACATATTTTTTATCCAATCCCGTCCCATCTTTTAGGTCTACATTGTGGATTTTATTATAGTACCATCTATTGATAGAGTTCAATACGAGCGTCACAACGAACTTTGAAAATTACTGTTTATGATATAAGCCACCAGATGGCACTCAATATTTTGAAGGGTCATCCATATTGAAGATTTTAGTCATATTTACGTACATATGTATGTATACACAACTAAATGAGCTAATGAAGTTCGTTTCACCTACAATTTATGTTCCCCTGCTTCTGCTGGTATGTTAATAGTTATGTATGTAATTCTTTTCATGATCGCACAAAAGAAGCGACAGTTTTGTATAACAACATGTCCGTTAGACGATAAAGCCATCACGAACGCCATCTATTAAAAGTAGTTGGAAGATAAGAATTTTTCAAGCCGTTCTTTTGTTTTTCCTATATTTTTTTATTCGTAAACCTTCCCTGTATTAGAGCGAACATAATAAAAATTCAATCGGTCGAGCTGTTTTTAAGTTTTAGCGAGAGTAACAAAATAGCTCTTCATTTTTATATTTATATATGTAGACTAGCTTTTCAGGGCCCGCCTGCGGCGGCCCCTCTAATATGCGTGAGCGTTTCGGGCTTCTGTTAAATTTCATCAGAATCGAAATCGGCCCATAAATGACGATTTTGGCTTTTTATAGTGGTCATCTTTTTTCCGCCATTTTGGACTTTTCTCCTCCCCACCCATGTGTTTGTACTTGTCACCATTTTTTGTTCGAGAACATTTCCCTAGAACAAATATACCCTCCATCTCTTACACTTTTCCAAATAACATGTCAGTCAGTCAGTGGTAATAAAGCTTTAAATAATATTAATATACCCTAGTATTTTCTGATCGCTGATATTTCATCGCTGTTCCCATTAGAAAAGTAATGAAATATATGGAGAAAATTATATGAATTTTAGAAATAGAAACAGATTTATTTATAACAAAAATAATAAATATTCTTTTTATAAGTTATAATTATAAAAAATATATATAAAACCTAAAAATCAATTAAACTAAAAAAAACACAAAATTAAATATCACAAAATAAACGCAGTTAAACATATCCAAAGTGTTCTGTTAGAACATATGGCGCTAGTTTTTAGTAAACACGAAGGAAACTCACGGACAAAGGTGAGGTATACTAAAACTAGCCCGCCAATTCACCCTGACAAGCGTGGTGGGTTAGCGTATCTATTCCTCTAGAAATGGAGTGGCTCCTGCTCATCAATGGGTCATTAAGAAGTCAATGGCCACCAGTAGACTGTTATACCTGCATTGATTGGTATATTTTCATCTCGCGAACACTGTTTTAGTAGTTTTATTTACATGTATGTCATACACAATACGAACATATCAAACGGTAACAAGTTTACACAACTGATTTGATAAACAATCATTTTTTTTTTTTTTTTTTTTTTTTTTTTTTTTTTTTTTTTTTTTTTTTTTTTTTTTTTTTTTTTTTTTTTTTTTTTTTTTTTTTTTTTTTTTTTTTTTTTTTTTTTTTTTTTTTTTTTTTTTTTTTTTTTTTTTTTTTTTTTTTTTTTTTTTTTTTTTTTTTTTTTTTTTTTTTTTTTTTTTTATATATATATATATATATATATATATATATATATATATATATATATATATATATATATATATATATATATATATATATATATATATATATATATATATATATATATATATATTTTTTTTTTTTTTTTTTTTTTTTTTTTTTTTTTTTTTTTTTTTTTTTTTTTTTTTTTTTTTTTTTTTTTTTTTTTTTTTTTTTTTTTTTTTTTTTTTTTTTTTTTTTTTTTTTTTTTTTTTTTTTTTTTTTTTTTTTTTTTTTTTTTTTTTTTTTTTTTTTTTTTTTTTTTTTTTTTTTTTTTTTTTTTTTTTTTTTTTTTTTTTTTTTTTTTTTTTTTTTTTTTTTTTTTTTTTTTTTTTTTTTTTTTTTTTTTTTTTTTATATATATATATATATATATATATATATATATATATATATATATATATATATATATATATATATATATATATATATATATATATATATATATATATATATATATATATATATATATATATATATATATATATATATATATATATATATATATATATATATATATATATATATATATATATATATATATATATATATATATATATATATATATATATATATATATATATATATATATATATATATATATATATATATATATATATATATATATATATATATATATATATATATATATATATATAT